>BSBM01000271.1:1200000-1800000 GCA_027924585.1 Larix kaempferi | reverse complement strand
TGGAAGAACTTTGTCGTATTTCTTTATGTAACCATGTATACAAGTTGATAGCCAAGGTCCTTGCCAATAGAATTAGGGGTATCCTCTCTAAATCTATATGCCCTAAAAAAATTTATATTCTTAAAGGCCATTATATTCATGATGCCATCATCATTGCACAGGAGGTCCTACACTCGACAAATACTACTCATTTCCCCATTGTGGCTATTAAAGCAGACTTGCCAAAGGCTTATGACAGGTTTAACTAGACATTTATCTATTTGGTGCTCACTTGGATTGGTTTTTAGCTTTCAATGGTCAACTGGATACTATCCTCTGTGCAATTTTTTAGCTTCACTATACTCATTAATGGCTCTACCTCTCATTTATTTAGACCTAGCAAAGGGATTAGGCAAGGTTTTCCATTGGCCCCTTTATTATTTATGTTAATCATGGAAGGTCTCAACATAATCCTCTCCTATGCCAGATCTATTAGTCCCTTTAAAGGATATCACTTTAGAGGATATGTATCCATTACACATATTCTTTGTGTGGATGACATTTTACTCTTTTCATATGGAAGCAAAAGGGAGATAAAAAGGATCAAATCTCTCCTTGAACTTTTTTCACAAGCCATAGGTATGTTATGTAATCCACATAAATATTCACTTTCCTTTCTTAATATGGAAGCATGGAATACAAAATGGATCACTAATAATTTTAATTTGACATTGTTGATATTTCCTTAGGGATTAAATACCTTGGTTTTTTTATTAAACTCAATGACTATTCCTGCAAAGACTAGGCGTGGCTTGTTTGTAAAATTATAATAACCTGGTTATTAAGCCCCAGACATATGTTATTATTTTGTTTATCATTGAGCACTAGGTGCTAGGAATATGGATTTTGGACATTATTATTATTATTATTTAAATCAATAGCTCAACATGCACAACTAACGCGAATTGGGGGCCATGGATTTGACATGTGAGGGAGTTGGGGATTAATAGTTGTAGATCTCCCTAACATAACTCTTTGGACCCTATTTTTGACTATTTTGGTTAATATAGGTACTATTACACCCTCTTTGATGTTTAGTGGGGCTTACTTGGCTAGTGCGCCCTCCTTGGATATTCCAAGCCTCTTGTGATGCTTCTCATGTGCTAGTGTGCCCTCACTGGCTATTTTTTAGCCTGCACTCATTGAAAACGTGTAACTCCCCTCTCTATTTCACCTTTTTCTATTCTGGGAAAGGGAATCTCTAATTGTAACCTCCCTCTCATGAATTATTTAACCCCCAATAAAGTTGAGTTACCTCTCTTGGAATTGGAGTTACTTCCTTGGGAGTTTGAATGGCTATAGAGGGATTGGAAAGGGGATTTATTTCATTCTTCTTCTTCTCTGTCTAATTTCTCCAGGGTAGTGGAATCCTGACTTGTTTTGGGGAATACATGAACTTGAGGAGGATATGAATTGTATTGCAAAATATTGAAGTCCTTGTAATGATGTTTGAAGACCCTATAATGGGGATTGAAGATTGATTGTGCAAAACACACCATGAGTCCTTATCCCATTGCTTGTCCCTGTCTGAATATTTGCACGTGAAGCGCGGAAATGGATGGTGATTTCCTAAGGGACCTATGTGGTGAAGGGAATCCCATTGCACCTGGTAGTGTAGATGGAAGGGAAATTTTAGATGGAGAAAGGTGTAGTTGTTTTTTTTGACAATGTGGAAAGGGCACAACCATATGCTCTAGTTCACCTATTTGTAATAATTTATGGGTTATAAGACCTATTCCATTACATCCAGAGTGAAATTTCCAACAAGGAATACTTTTTGTTTCATTGAATTTTTTTTTCGTATTAACTAAGATATGGTCATTTTGGTGTGGCATGGTCTTCTCATGGTGTTGGAAGGGCGTAGACATACCTTCTGGTTCAAATTTTTGTGAGGATTTTTGGGGTTTGATACTTATTCCATTGCATTTGGAGCAATGGTTCCAGTAAGGAACACCTTTTGTCTCATTGAAAAATCTTTCTGTATGACTGAGATATGGTTGTGTTTGTGTGGAAGTGTTCTCGGTGCTGAGATGAGTGCACCACACTTGTTGGTTTGAGAGCACCTCTCCTATGAATCTATGGCCTCAGCTTGAGGGTGAATGTCATGTTGAAATATGAATGAGTATGGCATGTCTATGGCAGGGTGGAAAGTTGTCATGTTGTCGAAGCTAGTTGCCCATGATTGAGATGAGTATTTCTTTATATGTTTGTTTACTGTATTTAAAAAATATATGTGCTTATAAATCTGATTTGCTTATGATTTATATGGCTCGAGGTGACATCCATGAGATATGTTTTTATATTGTTGTAGATGACATATTTTATATCTGAATTTTTTCATGTTGATATGCTATGGTGGATAGGCAGTGATGAGTATTCTATTATGTGTTTATTTACTACACTCTGATGTACATGTGCTCATTGCTAGCTCATTGGATCCAGTTTTTGTTTATGGTTTGTATGGTTGTAGGTGAAAACCATGAGATGTTATATTATTATCATCTATATGGATCATTGGGTAGCTACAATTTCTAGACTAACCTGAGTTTGGCGAAGTTACTTCGCATCTACAAAAAAAAACCTTTTCACCGGTCCTTTCGACATCAACCTGTGAACAGGATGAAGTCTCACCTGAGGTGAAGATGGGTTGTTACAGAATCAGGTTTCTACAAACTCGGTGATGCGAGGATGTGGAAATTGACCTTCACGAAGTTCCTCTTACTTCGCTTCTACTTAACATAACAACGTGAATACATGACTTTGCACTTCGCATTTACCAACAGTTACAGACTTTGTTGAATCGTTGTCATCTCTATCTCTAGAACTATGCATTCATCACATTAATTGTTACATCACATATTCATACACATGTGTTATGCTTATTTAACATGCAATTCTCATTGACATACATATGGAAACAAAATGCATAAGTATAACATAACATAAGCACAAACCACAACATATATTCATACAAACAACACAAGGATTTACGTGGTTCACCCCCAAGATGGGAGCTACGTACACGGGAACGTTTCTTTATATTAGTCGGAAGAGTTAATAGTTCCATTCTGCACGCTCAGCTGCAGACTCTTCTCTACAATAGATCTCTGCGCACACAGCTGCAGAGTCTTTTCCTCTCAGTATAAGTCTATGATCAAACAACAACTACTATCCTCCGATAAGATCTAACAAAATCCAATCCTTCATATAAAAAATTGCCCCTTTTACAGATGTTCCCAAAGGTCATATCTTTACAATAACTATGGGCCAACCCCCATAGTACCCTTAAACCCAAAATGACATGGTTCTCCTATTGACCACGCTTTTCCTTAACTTCGATGTCCTTCTGCGCTGCTTCTTTTGACTCCAACTCTTCTTCTGACAATGACTTCTTTTGACAACCGCTTCTTCTAACAGCCACAATTCATACCGCGCGGCTCTGAATCTATAATGGTGCATCCTTTGCACCATTCCGCTTCTTTACTCTCTGCTTCCGTAGCTGACAGTTCGTCGCTTTGTTCATAACTGCTCCAACTACCTTTGGCCGTCCTGAGTACTTCACTTTTACTAAGGGGACATGCTTTGTCCGGTCACTTTACTGCGCTCCGTACCCTCCTCCCGAGAATTGCGGAGTTGCTTCTCCCAAAAATGGTCGATGTTAGGCCTTGCCTAAATGTACCTTTGTCATCAAAACTGCTGCACTTGGGTTGCGCCCAACAGGCCCCTAACACTTACTTGTGGCTCATCCCCAAGCCAATTTCAGCGGGCTTCTTCGACTACACATCGCATGGGATGGTTTCCTTCGCAGGAAAGTCCTGAAAAGTTACAGTTAACTTCGCAACTGCTTCCTTAGCTTCTTGCTCAAATTATTTAATTGTTTCGAGCATAATCTCGGAGATGGATTCTTGCATTTGTTCCTTCACTGTAGTCTCCGTTGTGCAGAGTTCTTCCATTTTTTCCTCAATCTCCTCGGAAAGTGCCAGTGCTTCTTCTTGTATCGGTTGTATCTTCGATGATGTTTTCGCATCCTTCAACCTTAGCGCTTTCAGTTCTTTCTGCAACTCTTTTGTCTATGCAAACTTCTGGATCCTTTTCCTTGGTGGCATATCCTTTATATCCATGTTCACAAAATCAAGGTCCTTCTGCCTTTGTTGAAATTCATCCTAAATCTTCTGTAATTCAGGGTCCTCTTATAGAATAGCCCAAAATTTGGTGACTTCTTCCAGTAGGTCTTGACATCTTGTCACTTCTGCGGATATATTTTCTGTAGCTACCTTCAATCCTTCAGCTCGATTTTCTTTCACATTTGGTGGAGTGCCAGGTTGTTGCCGATATTCTAAATCAACAATCTTTTCCTTGTACTCAATCTCCATATCTACCATTTCTTCTTTGAGATTATCCATGGAAGAACTAATATTTAGGATGGTTTCTTCTACTTGAGGCTCTTTTGTGCAGTTTGGGATCTTCGTGCATACTTCAGTGATGGCATGCTTCAACTTTTCGGCTTCTCTTGTGCATATGCGAGCTCATTTGTCATCAACGCACATTCATTTTGTAGCTCCTTGTAGCTGTCTTCCAGCTTCAGATTCTGGTTATACAAGATCATGTATCTATATATGATTTCTTCCACAACCTGCAAATGCATATTATGCATTTCGTTGATGGGTAACATTCCCACATTGATATCCAGATGTGCGAGCTTCTTCACACCTTTAACAATTTCATCAGTCAAGAATATTACATTGATCGGCTATATGCAGACTAGCCGAGGTTTCATCATCAAAGCAGGTGGTTTTCTCTTCCTTTGGCTTGACTCGCCTGTTTTGTCTTCAGAATCTAATTCCCTTACTAAGTCTCTCTGGACTTCTTCCACTCTTGCTACCAGACTCTTCAGTTTTGTAAGGATCTGCATCATGCTTGCTTGGACTTCATCTTGCTTGGTTTCCTTTACCACGGGTGTCTCTTCAAGATGCGCACTAACTCAGGCTGCGATGCATTCGTAATAATTTTCATGTAACTGCGCGTCGAGGGGAGGCTTATTGGCCTTCTGTTTCTTTTTTTGCGTTCCTTCCGGCACAGCTGTGTCGGGATTCTTCCTTTTGTCTCCTGCTTGCAAATCATCAGTTTGTTGTTGTTCTTCTTCTGTATCTTGACCCTGACCTTGAGTACTGCTTGGTTCATCTTCTTGATTTTTCATATTTCCAGCTGCGCTTTCCTCTGATGTAGTTATGAGCGTCTCTAGTGCATCAATCTTCCACTCCGGTGGCCAATCTTCCATGACTAGCTCAATTTTCTATGCATCCAACTGCTATAGCCCTTCAAAACATTCAAGATTCTATAGTTGTTCTCTTGGATGAACATAAATGAAATGAAGGTCAACTTTGAATATCATCTTGTAAATGTACATAGTTGCTATTTCTATGGTGATACGTGGAGTGCACTGGGTCAATTCGCATAACTGCTCATAATATGTAAACATCTGTACATTATTAAGTCGTTGTCGGTCCGGCTTCACGTTTTCCCACATGTTCGCAAACTTGGGTCCTTGTCAATCTCCAATGAATACTGGGAAATTATGATGAAACTTTGGTTCTTTCCAGGCTACAAATGCTATTAACACCAATAACCAACTGTAATGGAAATGATTTCCACCTTATTGTGTATCTCTAACATCATCTAGAAACTCGTTCAAGAGATAGCTTGACCCGTTATACAGGATTCCATCCTTAGCCTTTGTAGCTAAGGAAATTGCAGCGACCGACACCTAGGTCATTTTGCATTTCCGAAGAAATTTCCCTACGAGCAACTGAACTATGAACCACATAGCTTGATCCTTGATTCCAACTGTTTGGTATCCACGACTTCCCTTAACCAAGCCAAATTCATCCTTCATTCTCTTGGAAATATCTTTGTCCTTGGTTTTTCCTATGAACTCTGTAGCGGGATCAACACCTCTCTTTCTCAAGTGTGTGATGCAGTATATTAGATCTATGTTGATTTCAATCTTGCGGTCTAACCACAATTATCCCTGGCGCGTATAGGAAAGTAGTGTGCACACAACCACTGTGAGCTCGTGACTTCTGTTGAAGTGAGGAATGCGTAGAAGGTTCAACAATCCAGATGGATGTAACAGCTTAAGCCAGTCTTGGGTGTGGATTGTCAACTACTTCTTGGTTTCATCATACTTTCGGAACATATATTAATCTGGCTGAAATTGAGGATACTTCTCTTCTTGTAGAAAATCATGGTCTGAGAACTTGCAATATGGAATTCTTTCAAGCAAGTTCTCCTCCATGTGCACATGGCTCGACATGGGAGGCAACAAAATCTCATACTGTGGGCTCTTCATAAGTAACACAGGTGGCACACCATCTCTTCTTGGAGGGATGTATTCGTGCACAAGAAAGATTGGCCTATCGCGAGGTTCTTCTAGCGGAAATGGATTTGGAATATTTGCATCCCTCAGATTTTCTTGCTCAGAATCCCTTTGCTTATCTTTATGCTTCTTCTCTTGTACATTGCGCGGTGAAACTCTAGAGGTTCCACCCCTTTCTGGTACTTCTTTCTTCACTGGTGTCTTCAAGACTCCTTCCAATCCAGAATGTTGGAAGTCTCTTAAGATTTCATCTAAGGTTGATTTCTCAAACATCAACTGTCGGGTTACTTCTTCTCTTGATTGGTAAAAAATTAGAGATTACAGGCAGTAAAAATAGAAATTCGTGGTAAAACCGGTAACTATGCGGGCTTTACTATTTATAGGCACACCTTCAACAAGCCGCACCCAAAAACAGATAACTTAGCATTAAATGCCCTATCCATGGGCCAAATCTTGTGTAGATCTTGGTCCATTCCCTTCTTTTAATGTGTCTTCAATGGACAAGTATGCCTTAAAAGTGGAAAAATCTGGTTCCCAAAAATACTGTATAACGACTATTTTTCGACCAAAAATTGTAACAACTAGTTGTATTTTACTTCGTTGATGGTTAGGTGAATCTGCGAAGTTAAATTCGCATTTTCTCTCTCTCAACCTGAACTTCGCAGCGTGAATCCCTTCTTTTACTTCTCAACTTAGCTTGCTATGTGTGCTTCGCAACACATCTTCACATATTGTAAAACTGCACATTTTAACAAAACTGCGTGCAATCTCTGCCTTCTATTTTAGTGTACAATTTCAACTGCACTTGAAACTTAAACTTCTATGCATTGCTTAACTGATACATGGAGGAGTAGGGCCATCCTTGTAAGGCTTTAGTCTACTCCCATTAACAAGTCCTTGTATGTTTTCTCCATGTAATGTGGCTAACTAAAATGCACCACCTTTAGTAACATTTTTGACAACGTTGTTCGGATATCCACATCATCTTTTTCAGGATCTTGCATGCAAATTAGGGTTTGCATGCAGAATCTAGGGTTTGCATGCACCTGCATGCACGGGCATGCATCCCAGTCACCAGTTTGATGCCTCCAGCACCTTATCCACCTTCTTCTAGCACCCGGGAGCCACTTACCACAGAGTTTTAGCCCTCCTAAGCTGAAAGGCGCCCACTTCTCACCTACTGCCAGAGAAGGGCGCACTTGTTCACCTACCACTGCAGTTTCACTTCAGTTACATTCAGTTAGCTCCGATTCTCCCTGATTTGAGGCTAGTTTCACTCCCGACTGACTGTATCACTTCCGTTTGACCTCCAGTTTGATTAGGTGACTTGTTTTGACTTCAGTTAGCCTCCCATGCGCCCCCACTGAGCCTCCAGATCCTAAATCAGTGCTACACACTTCAGTTACACTTATTACACTCAGTTAGACTCAGATTGACACCTGGATGACTGGTTGTTGTGCATTGATGAGCACCACCGATTGATTGATGAGGACTCCTAGTTAGAGTCAAGCTACTCCATTCAGTGATTCGAATGACCTCCTTAGGCAATTCGAATTGCTCTGTCATTGAGACAGTTTGTATTGTAATTCATTCACCCTTATTGGGATATTGAGCACTGCTGCATGTTTTGCACAGTTTTGCACCATATTTTCTATGTTCATCTGTTGTGATTGATTTACTTGTTCATTAGATCTGTTGTGACTAATTTTACATGGTATCAGAGCCATTGCAGGGACAAGATCTCTTTTCTACAGGTGTTTATACAAGAAGATTTGACTGAATTGCTAGAAATTGCAAAAAGTTTGGCATGAGATATCTCAAGGGCATTCGCTCCTGTGCATGCAAAGCTTGAAAACTATTCCAATACCACTCCAGAAGCTTGAGTTACCACATAAATCCTGGAACTGATACATTGGACCTATTCAACATTGCTTGAAATCCAATCCCAGGTGTGATGCAACTCTCAAAGGGTGGATTGTTCGACCTTATTGTGGTTGTTTTGATGTGATTTGCAGGTTTATTGTCTCCTCCAATTGCACTCGCTATCTTTTGCATGCAAGCTTCCCTACAGCAATTGCATTCGCTATAGTCTGCATGCAAGCTTCCTCTTCATCAGTTGACTCGCTCCTTGCAATGGAATACTCTTCTTCAAAGCCTATCCTCACCCCATTCAATTATTTTGATTGGAAAGATGATATGGAGATCATATTACGTTCAAAAGGTTACTACCGAGTCACTATTGGTCTTGAATTGGAGCCAAACAATGTGTCAGATCGAACCAAACACTACAATAAGCTTGATGAAGCTTATGGTCTTCTTTGTCTCTCCATCTCCAAAGATCTTCACTTCCATCTCAGCGGATTGAAGACTCCAAAAGCCATATGGGAGCAACTTGAAACACTATTCGGCAAGCAGGATGAGCTTAGGGCTTTTCAATTAGAGAATGAATTGATTGGCCTTAATCCTGAGAATTTCGAGACCATCAATGAATTCTTCACAAAATTCAAGAACTTGAACTTACAATTGAAGAACAGTGGTGTTATCAAAGAGGATAAACAGTTGATCCTCTCCATTCTAAGCAAGCTTGGGAAAGATTATTCGGTATTTGTCTCTACTTTCAATTCCGGTCGGCTAACTACCCCGAATTGGAAGATGCCTACCTTGAATGCCTTCATTGAGTCCGTTACAAAAGAGCATGACAAGTTGATTCAAATGGGGTCCATAAGCTCCAAAGATTCAGCCCTATTTGTTCAAGGACCCAAGATCTCAAATGGTAAAGGAAAGCTAAAGAAGGAGAAGCCCAAATTCGAGCCTCACAAGCAAAAAGACAAAGGCAAGCAAACGGATGCACCATCCGGTTCGAAATCCAAGCAAAAGGGCAAAGAAGGTAACCAAAAATCTAAATGTACTTATTGTAACCGTGGCTTTCATCCCGAAAGTTCATGTATGAAGAAGACTATAGATCAAATGGCCCTCCTTTTGGAAAAGAACAACATAACCCTTCCTGACGGTGCAAGGAAGAAGGATCGGAATGATGATCATGAAAGAGGACAAGCACTCATGGCAACGGTTTCGAAGCCCACTACTCTCTTGATAGATTCGGGTGCATCAAATCATATGTCTGCAAATATTGATTCTTTTTCCTCATTCGATCCAAACAGCTCCATCCCCATCCATTTGGGAGATGACTCAAAAATTTCTTCAAAGGGCAAAGGTACGATTCATGTAGAACATGGATGCTTTCAGAATGTTCTCTATGTGCCTTCCTTAGCTTCGAATCTCCTTTCTGTGTATCAAATGACACATACTGGTGAAACAAAGCAAGTCACATTCAGCCCTAATACAGTTGAAATTTCTGATATCAAAAGTGGAAGACTAGTTGCGGTTGGAAAGGCAAACCACACTGCAAAATGCTATGAGTTTTCACACTTTATTCCGCTTGCAAAGCCCACTGCTCTTCGCACACATGGTAATGAGGTTATTAGGCTTTGGCATGAAAGATTTGGACATCTTAATTATAAGTATTTTCTGCTGTTATCAAACAAATCCATGGTAGATGGGCTTCCACAACTCCGTTCCTCGAAGGGAATATGCACTGGTTGCATTATTGGGAAGCACCCCGAGCACAGATTCGACCGCGGAAAGGCTAGCAGAGCCTCTACTATTTTGGGATTGATCCATTATGATATCAGTGGTCCGCTGCCCCATATGTCATTAAATGGTTCAAGGTATGTTTTGACATTTATTGACGATTTTTCCCGCTTTACATGGGTATTCTTTCTCAAAAACAAGTCAGAAGTGCTTGGAAAATTCAAGGATTTTAAGGCTTCTGTTGAGACCACCACTGAGAGCAAGATCAAAGCTCTTAGATCTGATAATGGTGGGGAATATATCAAGTCCGAGTTGCTGCAACTTTGTGCCCAAAGCGGAATTAAGATCCAACATACAGTTCCCTACACACCCCAGCAGAACGGTGTAGCGGAAAGGAAAAACCGGTCACTGAAAGAGATGGCTACATGCATGATTGAATCGAAAGGTTTGGCTGCAAATATTTGGGCTGAAGCAATCAATGTTGCTGCATATATACAGAACCGTGTTCCACATTCATCCGTGAAAGGTATGACTCCTTTCGAAGCATTCTTTGGTCACAAACCGGATGTGTCAAATTTGAGAGTTTTTGGCTCTACTGCATGGGCTAGAATTCCTTCTGAGAAGAGACGAGCTTTGGATCCACAAAGTATCGAGTGCATATTGATAGGATATGGGGAATAATCAAAAGCATATAAACTCATGGATATCAGATCTAAAAAGATATTCATAGAGCGCAGTGTGCAGTTTGAAGAACCGCTTCAAGAATTGCAACTAGTCGAGGAGAAGACTGTCGATTCACCGCCTTCACCAAAAGAAGATTCGAGCAGCGATAAGGAAGGTATGAGTTCTGATATTTCTGATATTGTAGCAGCATATGATGATCATGACATATCAGGTTCGGAATCCGATCATTATGATCCTCCTCAGTTACCAAAGTGGGCCCAAAACACTCTACAATCTGCTGGTTCTAGTCTTGGAAATCCTGCTGATCCGAGACGAACAAGAGGAGACTTTCAAAGGGAAGGTATGGCTCTTTCTATTGATGATCCATTTCTTGCTGAGACTTGTTATTTGATGGCTGGTTCAGATCCTACATCATACTATTCTGCTCATCGAGATCCGAGATGGAAAAGTGCCATGGATGAAGAGTACAGTTCTCTTCAAAAGAACAATACATGGGAGCTAGTTTCTCTTCCACCTGGAAGAAAATTAGTGAAGTGTAAATGGGTCTACCGTACTAAAGTTGCTGCTGATGGCACTATCAACAAATATAAAGCAAGGTTGGTGGCAAAAGGTTTTTCCCAAGTCCAAGGAGTGGACTATACTGAGACCTTTGCACCGGTTGCAAAGATGGATTCCATCCGCCTTGTTTTAGCTATTGCCGCATCCAAGCACTGGGAAGTGCACCACATGGATGTGAAGAGTGCATTTTTACATGGAGACCTTGCTGAAGAGGTCTATATGCAGCAGCCAGAGGGTTATACATCAGATCCATCATTGGTTTGTAGATTGAAGAAATCTTTGTATGGGTTGAAATAGGCCCCAAGAGCTTGGTACGCAAAGATGGACTCCTTCCTTCTTTCTCAGAATTTCCAAAGATGCAAATCTGATCCGAATGTCTATCTTCAGCGAGTTAAAGGTAATTTGTTGGTTATTGTACTTTATGTTGATGATCTGCTTATTACTGGTAGCACACTTACTTCAATAAACAAGCTAAAATCTGCCTTAAATCTAGCTTTTGACATGAGCGATTTGGGCTTGCTGAGTCACTTTTTGGGCTTGGAGATAGCTCAAAATTTTGATGGGATCACTATATATCAGCAAAAATATGCTTCCGACCTGTTATTGAAGTTTAATATGGCTGAATGTAAGGCAGCCCCATTCCCATTCCTCTCAGGAATCAGTCTTGAGGAGGGAGATTCTACACCGCTTGCAGATTGCAGTATGTATCGACAGTTGATTGGTTCACTACTTTATTTGACACACTCTAGGCCTGATATCTCATATGCCGTGAGTGCCGTGTCAAGATATATGCAGCAGCCACATGAGCTTCATTGGCGAGCAGCCAAGCGGATCTTGCAGTATGTGCAAGGTACGAGACAGTTTGGTATACATTATGCTGCAGATTCTGAGCTAGATTTCATTGGTTTTACTGATTCAGATTGGGCAGGTGATAGCATTGATCGGAAGTCCACTTCCGGTTATGTTTTCATGATTGGTCATGGTGCTATTTGCTGGTCCAGCAAAAAGCAAGCAGCCATTGCACTTTCTTCAGCAGAGGCAGAGTATCGAGGGGCAGTCAATGCCTGCATTCAGGCAGTTTGGTTGCAGGGTATTCTTTCCGAGTTTGGTTTTGGTGGCACTACTTCGACTGTCCTATTTTGTGACAATCAAAGTGCTATCAAGATCTCCACAAATCCAGTTCAGCGGCAGAGGACCAAACACATTGAGATTCATATGCATTATATTCGACAGTTGGTGCATGACCGCACCATCATTCTGCAATATTGCCCTACTGATGAGCAAATTGCAGACATCTTCACCAAGAGCTTCACTGAGAAGAAGTTCTCTTACCTCCGTTCACTGTTGGGGGTGAGTTCCATCATGGTGGAGATAGATTGATTCATTATTATGCTTTAGCTTGAGGGGGGGCTTTCTTCCCACTGGGTTTTCCCTCTTTCCTCACTTAGTTTATTTTCAGCATTTTTTGGATTATTGTATTGGGGTGACCTTTGGTCTTAGTTACCAGGGCCCCACATTATTCTTGTTGGCACATCATAGTCTAGCTTGAGGGGGGGTGTTCGGATATCCACATCATCTTTTTCAGGATCTTGCATGCAAATTAGGGTTTGCATGCAGAATCTAGGGTTTGCATGCACCTGCATGCATGGGCATGCATCCCAGTCACCAGTTTGATGCCTCCAGCACCTTATCCACCTTCTTCTAGCACCCGGGAGCCACTTATCACAGATTTTTATCCCTCCTAAGCTGAAAGGCGCCCACTTCTCACCTACTGCCAGAGAAGGGTGCACTTGTTCACCTACCACTGCAGTTTCACTTCAGTTACATTCAGTTAGCTCCGATTCTCCCTGATTTGAGGCTAGTTTCACTCCCGACTGACTGTATCACTTCCATTTGACCTCCAGTTTGATTAGGTGACTTGTTCTGACTTCAGTTAGCCTCCCATGCGCCCCCACTGAGCCTCCAGATCCTAAATCAGTGCTACACACTTCAGTTACACTTATTACACTCAGTTAGACTCAGATTGACACCTGGATGACTGGTTGTTGTGCATTGATGAGCACCACCGATTGATTGATGAGGAATCCTAGTTAGAGTCAAGCTACTCCATTCAGTGATTCGAATGACCTCCTTAGGCAATTCGAATTGCTCTGTCATTGAGACAGTTTGTATTGTAATTCATTCACCCTTATTGGGATATTGAGCACTGCTGCATGTTTTGCACAGTTTTGCACCATATTTTCTATGTTCATCTGTTGTGATTGATTTACTTGTTCATTAGATCTGTTGTGACTAATTTTACAAACGTATGGCCCTAACCAATGCGTTTTGAATTTTCCAGGAAATTTCATAAATTTACTATCATAGAGGAGGACAAGGTCTCCTACCTGGAAGAATTTGTACTTGATGTGTCTATCATGCCATACTTTCTCTCTGTCTTTCTGCACTTGTTGGTGAAAACCTGCTATGAAATGATCTTCCTCCAATCCAACTAACTATAATAATATTTCATACATTGTCTGATCATCAACCATATCTGTGAATGCTGCAATTCTCAAGCTTGGTACTATGTATTCCATGGGCATGAAAGCTTCTTGTCCATATGCTAATCTGAAGGGTGTATGACCTTTCAAATTTTTACAATTTGTTCTATATTCCCATAATACTGCTGGTATTCTAAGATCCCAATAATCCATGTTTGTGTTGCATACCTTGGTCAATGCATTCCCCAATACTTTATTAAAGGCTTCTACGGTGCCATTATCTTGTGGATGATATGGTGTACTCTTGTGATGGTAGATATGAAATTCTTCTGTTAAGGATTCAATAGTTCTCTTCAGGAAATGAGTTCCCTGATCGCTCATCAGAATTTTTGGACATCCAAACCTTGTTAAGATGTTCTCAAAAATGAACTTCCTGGAGGTAACTGCGCTACAGTCCTTTACTAGTTTTTCCTCTGCCCATCTGGTTAGATAATATGTAGCTGTGATGATATATATCGAACCAGTTCTTTTCCTTGGTGGATTAATAGGTCCCACAAAATCATATCCCATTTGTCAAAGGCTTGCAAAGTCAGTTGTGGCATCAATGGCATCTCATCTCTTCAAGATGGTCTCCCTGTTCTTTGGCATACATCGCAACTCCAACAATGTTCTTTTGAATCTTTGTGTATGGTAGAACACCATAGTCCTCATCTCAATATTTTATGCGCAGTCGCTCTTCCTGCGTAGTGTCCTCCAAATACTCCTGAATGTGCTTTAGCAAATATCATAGGTTTCTCGTGTTCTAATACACATCTTCGCAATACTTCATCCGATCCTAAATTG
The DNA here is from genome assembly GCA_027924585.1 of Larix kaempferi. NCBI lineage: Eukaryota > Viridiplantae > Streptophyta > Pinopsida > Pinales > Pinaceae > Larix > Larix kaempferi. The sequence continues at coordinate 1,785,426 of BSBM01000271.1, read as the reverse complement.
TATAATTCCCCTGCAATTAGAGTAAAATCAACTGATCTTACTATCAACTGTTTCTTCTGCTGCGTAGTAAATTTTGTAGGTGCTAGTCCTGTAGTCATAAATTCTACAATATCTCTGAAGTAGTCATATTCTATGTGGATAGCAAATAACTGCGCATCTGGTAGACTATCCTCCAAATTACTAGGTTCTTCTCCTGACTCGATTCTTGAAAGATGGTCAGGTCCTGCATTCAATCTGCCTAGATTCACAATGATTTCAAAGTCATACTCCTGAAATAGTAAGAGCCATCTGCATATTCTCCCCCCTAACATTAGTTTATTGACCAAGTACTTCAAAGTTGAATGGTCAGTGAACATACAAAAATGCGAACCTAGCAAATAGTGTTTAAATTTCTGCAATGCTTACACCATAGCTAAGCCTTCCCTTTCTGTTGTGGTATAATTCTTTTCTGCTGAAGAGAGCTTTTTGCTTGAAAATGCAATGGGATGATCGATGCCTCCCTCACCTCGTTGTGCTAGTACAATGCCAAGTGTTATAGATGAAGCATCTACATGTATGTGAAATGGCTTATTCCAGTAAGGAAAGACAAGAATAGGTGTTGTAACCATTTTTTCTTTTAATGTGTCCAAACCTTTTTGTAAATATTCAGTCCAATTGTACTTCATTTCTTTCTTCAATAATTTATCCATAGGCGCAGTGATCTGCGCATATCCTTTGATGAATTTTCTATAGTATCCTATGTGTCCCAGTGTAGTGCATAGCCGTTTAACTGAATTAGGTGCTAGAAGATTTACTATGATTGCTATTTTTGCTCGATCAACCATCAATCCTTGCTTACATATTATGTGTCCCAATAAAATACCATAGGGAACACAAAAGATGCATTTCTTCAAATTCAAGGAGATCTGATACTGTCTACACTTCGCTAACATCATCCTTAAGTTCGCATGATGGTTCCTCAAAAGACCAAATAATGTCCAGTCATCAAAGTAAACTTATAATAATTTATGAATAAAATCCTTAAATGCACCTACAACCACTCTTGAAAAAATAGCAGGTGTGTTCTTCAATCCAGCAGGAATAATAGTGTACTGAAATGATCCCCATTCAGTAGCAAATGTAGTCTTGTGTTTGTCTTCTGTAGCAATTATGATCTGATGATAACCATAAAATCCATCAGTGAAAGAGTATGCCTCTTGTCCACCGATGTTATCTGGCACTTCATCTGTGAATGAAGTATGAAATGGGTCATGCAAAGATGAATCATTCAATTTTCTGAGATCCACACAAATTCAAATTTTACTTTTAGCCTATTCGGGCTCGATACTAAAATCCATGAGTAAGTGTATGGAGGATTGTTTAAGTTTTTCAGACTCCATAAACAAGAAAACACTGGGGAGCATAAACCGATCCAGGCTTGATATTAAAATCCATGGATCCGTGTTATAGAGTATTCGTCTATGTTTTCTTCGAATTCTGTAAAAAATGAAGAAAGACTATTGAGTTTGCTTTCTTGGACTCATTAAAACAACAAGAAGTATATTATTTTATAAAAAGAATAAGGGAAGAGAAGGGTATTAGACATCTACCCATCATCATGATTTAGTGTATACATCCCTGAAGTCATCTGGACCAAGTACTCATTTGGGAGGGTTTGTACTCAGTTTGTACAACCTTTTGAGAGGTCGTTGCAGGTTGCACACTAGCAACATGTGACGTTGTAGGTTTCTCTATAGCAAGGTGCGACGAGGTCTGTTAATGGGAAAAAATAGCCATTTCGAAGATCTTTCTCGAAGCTTTCCCATTTGGGGGCTTATCCTTGATCTCTTGGGAAGCTGGTACTCGACCCCTAACTCATTGGGAAGATCCCCTATCTCTCTCCTACCATCTCTCATCCTATCTTATCCATAACCCCATCCACTTAGTCCTATATAAACGAGGCTCACTCCCATACCAAAGGGAGGAAGACTATGGTATCTACATGCTGGTGAAATCGCTCTTAGGACACCTTCACTCACCTCTTGGAGAATTCATGCTTCCTTGGAAGGGCTTGGCAATTGGATTGTGTGGAGAAGAGCTGCTACGTTAAGTCATTGGTTGTAGTTCTATATTTCTATCATGTACTCCTCTATTTGCAGTAATACAAATGATTTCCACCAATATCATTCTTATGTGCAATGATGTTGTGTTGTTTACCTGCTTAACTGTTTACATAGATCTCTTATTGTATAGATGCTCTTTACTCGTTTCTCTTTTCTGCGTCTTGACAGGTCTTGCAACTTGGATCTGACGACCGTGGGACGTGGAGAAACATTCAGGAGAAAGGATAGAGAATGAAAGAGGTAAGACATCTAGTACTTGATCCTTAATTAGATCTAGGAAGCGTGTTTGTATTCTGTTCTATTTGTTCTAGACTCGCATTGAGCTAGGGAGATCCTGCTTGCCTCCGGTCGAGTGGATTGTCTGGTAACAAATATGGCAACCATACTGGGGAGTATTCTTGTTTAGTGATCGTTAATCTGAGTCATTTTCAGTTGATTGCTTGACACAAGCGTTGTCATTTCTTTTGCCATTTTCCTTCTTAGGATTGATTCCATTGTCAGATCTTCACGTTGAAGATCCTAATATTCTTCCTTTGAGTTTATACAACTCAGTTTCAAACCTCTTGGTGGTTCACTTTTAGGAGATCTGATTCATTTTTGAATCTAGAACTCGCCTGTCGCACCTGGGTAGTGGAAATAGAGCGACACTATGTTTTTCTGAGTCTTTGTCCTTTGACTGTTACTTGCTCGTCGCAGTCTGTGCATTAGTAAACTGCGACATCATCGCATATCTCGTGCAGGTATCCTGCGACGTCGCACTGTCTGCAAAGACAGAGTGCGCCGATCTGTCGAGACTTAGCATATAGGCATCCATCCTCTTGTTTGACAATCTGAGCCTTGTTTTAGTGTATGAACTCTCTATGTGCTGCAAAATTCAGCCGGAGATCCCATTTTGATTTGTATGTTGAGAGTTTGGTTTGTTTGGACTGACTTTGGGTTCCATCTTGGACAAGCTTGAAACCGGTAGTGGCGGATACTTTTGTTTCCTCCACCTTCATCCGTTCATTCTTGCATTCCCTTCCTTCCATCCCTAATCTGATCATTGCATTGGATCACCTTCCAGACCTCATCTATTTTTGTTTTGAGCTTTGCTTGCTTAGTTTGCTTGTTGCTGCTTGATTTTGAGTCAAATGTGTCTTTTCCGCTTGGATTGAGTGCTTGTCTTTTCTTGAGTTTTCTGAGTGCATGAGTGCCGCAAGTAGCATTTTCTTTTCAGTCATTTAGATCTGAAAGCAAAGTTGTTTTCAAGTTTATTGCTTTGATACATCCATTAAAAGATTAAAAATGCGTCTTCCCCATTGTTTCTCAAAAAGTTATTGAAGAAAGATCATTGTGCATTGGAATTTTTTGGAAAAGATGAATGGAAATATGATTGATTGTGTTTTTCTTGAATTATGAAATATTCATCTTCTTGAAAAGCTCTAGTACATTTCCTTTTTTTTCAAAATTTATTTCCATGCTAGGGAAAGATAGGTGCATTTTTTATTTTTGTTGCCTTTAGATCATTGAAAAGAGAAAGTGAAAAGCTTGCATTTTCCTTTCCAGAATCCTCTCATCTCATTACTTAGTGTTGTTTTGATTTGAAAGCGAAAGAAAAGAAAAGAAAAAATACTTTGATTTGGATAGTAGTGTTGTGTACTTTTGAGTTTCGTTGAAAAGGAAAAGAGTACTTTCATTGTCAAATTTGTTTGCATTGGGAATTGTGTTGCATTGAGTTTGTTTGGCAATACCATTGGAAAAATCTTTCTCCTTACCATAGGTAGAATTCATCGAAAGAAAAGACTATTTCATGCATGTAGCTAGGGCTTGCATTATGTTTTCGATTATGTACTCACCTCATGCATTCACCTAACCGTCCAAGATAAAATTAACGGTAGACCTAGGTAAAAATTTTAGCAACTTGTGTGTAAGTTAGAGACGTGTTTCGGCGTCTTTAAGCGTGGCAGCTATCGTTACTTGCCAGCACTGTAGTCCGGGGGTATTGTAGTCTTCCACGTACATCGGTATATCGAGCTCCTTCACGTACCCACCAAGTACCATAATCCGTACTTGGCTTATATCGAAGGGTGTATCAGGTACTCGACACGTACCCACATACCTTGCGTATATCGGGAGACACCATTAGAATTCCTGAAACCAACCAAGTTAACCATTTGGCCGTCTTGGAAAAGCAATACACCGAGAACTGCACTCAGGGAGATTAGCACGCACGTATTGTCCAGGTAATCAAGTATGCAGGCAAGGGTACAGTCCTAATCCTCCTTGTCGCGTCATATTGTTGGAACCTGTAGTATATTGCGGTTTGCGATGCCTTGATAATCCCGTGAGGTTCCAGACTTTTGAATCCACTCTGTCACATAAGTTTGCTTGTTGCCTTAGTTTGAGTAGGTTTCTTGGATTGCTTTTCTTTTAGAATAACTTTAGGAGAAACGTTGTTTCAGCCTTTTTTGGCTGATTTTCCTGATACTCTGGCAGATTTTCCCTGGAGAAGTCCCGTAGGATCTTGAACTTGCCACCCGAATATCCCCTTAATATAGATGTTATTTCAAGGGTAAGAATGGATCAGCGTAACACGGTCATAGTTACTGAAGTAGGGAACCCCACCTTGAATGTTGGCAGACTTTTGTTTCCACCAGATTCACCTGCCTCTCATCCCATGCAGGATGGAGAAGCACACACCCCCGATTCACATGACCTTCCTCCCATCATCCCGGGAGAACCTGGATCGTTGGAATGCATAAACTGACCCCAGGACAACCCTACAGCAGCTGTTGGTCCTTCAGCAGCTTACTGGACATCTTCTACAGACCACCCAGTGGCTCATTTTTCCATCTCATCCCCACCTAACTGGACTACTCCTGAGTTCACTAGGCCTTACTATAGGCCTGACCTTGCCAAGACTTTAGACCCCATCCATGAACGTTTGGAACAGTTACATGTCAAAGGAGATGAGCTTCGAAGACAAAGTCTCGAGCGACACTCTGAAGAGTTCCATAATCGTCATTTCCAAATAAGACTTGACGATGGAAACATCCCAGTTAATTCGATATCTTTCGAATCACCTGAAGCACCCCACCACGTGACCACTAATGAGACTGGTCAACCCTCGCAAGAGTCCAGTCCTGCACCTCAAGTGAACAAACCGGTGGAAGGACAACGATCCAACACACCTGTCACTACCACGGTTACTTTACCAGTTCCTCCCCCACCTCAAAATTCGAGGGGAGGGTATTCCATTCCTACGAATTATCTTATTGGTAATGTTATTACCACGGTAGCTAGTCAACAACCTACGTTGGTTCAACCTTTGAATAGTGGTCAGCCGATTGTGGCTGGGGGGAAACCCCCGTTTCCTAACCAGAACGTAGGCAGTGGAATCCCCAACGGACCTTCCGTTGGACCTTCCAAACCCGCTAGACCGTCCACCACGGGATTATCTCATGTTGGGGGGCTGTCAAATGTAACTAAACCCTCATGGAGTCAAGCGTATCCAGGTTCTATTAATCCTGTGCTGGGCCAACCTAATCCTGGAAACGCGCCATACGGGATACCTTATCCCAGGAATCCATACACTCTTTGGGGGAAACAACCTGTGTTGCAACACGGACCCCAACCGACTATCCCTCAAGTACCACCACCCCAGATCGGTCCTCCCCCACCTTTTGTTGGAGGTGGCGGGCCCCCACCTAACACTGGTGGAGGCCCACCTCATTTTACCTACAACACCCCTCACCCCTCTGGCAGTGGCAGGAATGGTCCCCCTCCCCTCCAGGCGGAGGAGGCGGCAGACCACCTTATCATGGTGGAGGAGGACATTTCCCTTCGGGTGGTGGAGGTGGTCCACCACCCTCTCCAGGTGGAGGTGGTGGAGGACCTAATTACTATGGTGGTGGTGGCGGTGGTGGAAACCCTCATCCTTCTAGCAGCGGAGGAGGTGGGGGCCCCCATCCATCTGGCAGCAGAAGTGGTCCACCTCCCCCTCTAGGCAGAGGCGGTAGTGGACCACTTTATTACGATTATGGACCCCCACCTCCTCCCAGTGGTGGAGACGGACCTCCACCCCCTCCTGGAGGTGGAGGCGGACCCCCACCTTATTAAAATGGACCACTTTATGGTGGAAGACCTCCTTACGGTTTGGGCGGCACACCCCCCTACGGTCAATTTTATCCTGGTACACCTTACGCTCAGTTTAGTCCTTACACGCCATATCCGTATTATCAATACGCACATCCTAATCCACAGCTGCCCTTTCTGGCTACTTTGGACCTACCTGACCTCTCTCGTTTAACCAACGATCCTATTTACCACGGATCTAACTGGCCACCGATTCCAGTGAAACTTCCATCTGATATCCCCAAGTTTGACGGCAAGCCGGGTGAAGACCCCAAGAACCACGTGATGACATACCACTTATGGTGTTCATCTAATTCCTTAATGGACGATTCAATTCGTCTTAGATTGTTCCAAAGGACTCTCACCGGTTCGGCTGCCAAGTGGTACATTGAGTTGCCACCGCACTCTTTTCCCGATTTTGGCTCTCTTGCTATGAAATTTTTGACGCATTTCTAGCTGCCTATACGGTATGAGACTGGTACTGAGATTTTAACCTCACTCCGTCGGAATACCGCCACTCACATTTCGGATCATATCCACGAGTGGCGAAGGAGACGACGTCTCATTAAAGCTCCTATTCCAGATCGGCTCCTAGCAGACTGGTTTACAAAGTCACTCCTTCCCGTCATAGCAAAAGATGTTGCCATGCGAGGTGCTGTCACCGAAGAACAAGCCATCGCGAGTGCTCATCTGTTAGACCTGATCTACACCCAGTCTGGCACTCTGTTCAATATTTTTCCTAATGCACCCCAGGACATTAACGATCCCACGAAACCACATAAGGGACCCCAAGCTGATGGAATCATTGGTTCCCTTAACACCCAACTTGCTGTTAGCACTGTTGGATCATCCAACCCAACTCCGGCTGGCCACATCATTGCTAAGTCCACTACTCCTGCTGTAATTGAAGAGGTGAATTCGGTTCAATCAGCTTCATCTCAAAAGTTTAATAGCAAAAAGAAGAACAAGGGGAAACCCAAGAAGTCTTCTTCCCATCAGGAAACCAAGAGCACTCCCGAAGATACCAAGCAGAAAAGGAAACTGAAGTATCCTTGTCTACTGTGTGGAGAAGACCATTTCTCCAAAGAGTGTCCCCATAGAGACAAAGTGCAAAAGTTTCTTAGAGGTACACCGACTCCCGCAGTCCTCAACAATCCATTTCCTGCTCAAAACCAGCAGATGATTGCTTAAACCCCCCCAGCCCAGGGGGAACCATCCAATACCGCGCATGTTCTCATGTTGCGTAACGAGGCGATCAATTTAACTACTCACTCACGATCTTATGAATAGGTCCCTTCCAAAGAATCCACTGGAAGTAATGTTGAAAAAGCTTCTGACTCTTTAACTGATGTCATTGTACCATCGACCTCTCTCACCATAAAGAGACCCTCTTTAGATTTGATATTGCGTCCTCCCAAGAGTACGATTTGAAAATTTTTTTTCAATCCTAATGCTCACGCGACACAAAATTACAATATCATAGAGGGCTTGGTCCAAGCTCCTTGCGCCATGTCCACCCTGGAAGTTTTGCAGAATTGTCCCAATCAATGCAAAACTCTCCCTGCAGCTATTGGTGCAGTTGACCCGGATTCCTCGAACACCATCATGTTCCGACTTAACAACCTTAAGCCGAGGCTCTCACACCAGCTCGCATTCCAAGTTACTGCGAACCTTTGTTGGGAAAATTGTCCATCGTACACTTTTGGACGAGGGAGCCTCCACTTTTGTCATGTCCATTGCTTGTTGGAGAGCCATTGGATCCTCTGAATTGAATCATTCTCCTACCACGTTGAAAGCATTCGTCGGGCGTGGCTTTCAACCTCATGGGCTCTTACAAGCTCTTGCAGTTGAGTTGGGCGGAAAGACCGTAACCATTAACGTGGAAGTGGTCTCAGCCCCGTTAGATTATAATCTCTTGCTTGGTCGCAATTGGTTTTATACCATGCAGGCGGTGGCCTCTTCAGTCTTCTGCATAGTACAATTCCCCCACCAAGGATGAATTGTTACTATCGACTAGTTAGATTTTTGTACACTGGATGCCACTACTCATCCTGGTGACCATGTTCCTTCCATTGGACAAATGTCAAAATAGTATGAGACTGTAGGGGTTGGAATTTTGAAAGATTCATCTCTCATGGGAATTTTTCCAGCCGCGGACCCCCCTAATCATGTTGCTACGGTGAACATGATCTCCACTGAGATTTTATCTCACTCAAATGATGCTTGGCTTGTACCGGATGAAGCCACAACACACCTGCTTGGAGATATGATGCCTCTTTCACCTGCGGAATGCATTTATGAGGCTATCTAATCAGCGTCGGAGGACCATTTAACCATGGCCTCCCCATCTTGTTCTCTACGATGGACGTCCTCTCTACCTAATCTCTTACTTCGGACTTTTCATTCAGACGAGTCCATCATGGAAGTAATGAATGTTGACGACAATCCGTGGGATGATCTCCATCATAGGTCATCTTTTCTTCCTCCTTTGGAGCACATATAGAACAACATCCATACCCTCTTTTCACCAGATATCTACCCATCCCCTCAGTCCCCCATCCTTATATGTCTTACAGACACGGAGGGTAACTTGGCCAACATTGAGCCAACCACCCCGGTAGACATCTCGGTGAAACCTGGTATAGTGGAACACATTCGCATAGGTCAGAAGTGTTCCCCTGAAGAAATCGTTGTTAGCACGACATTATTCAAGCAATTTCGAGACGTGTTTGCTTGGTCCTATGAGGAGATGCCTGGGATAGACCCCACGATTGTTTCTCATGAAATAAAAACCTATCCTGACATCAAACCTGTATGTCAAAAGTTGCGACCGGTACACCCCTGGAAGATTGCGGCAATAAAGGCAGAAATTGAAAAGCTCTTAAAGGATGGTTTTATTTATTCTGTCCCATTGACGGATTGGGTCTCAAATGTCATTCCTGTGAACAAAACGCAGGGCACCATTCGCGTCTGTGTTGATTATCGGGACCTTAATCGGGCTTGTCCGAAAGACAACTACCCGACCCCCTTCATTGACCAGATCATCGACAACTGTGCCGGAAGCGTCATCTTCTCATTCATGGATGGCTTTTCTGGTTACAGCCAAATTGAGATCAACCCAACCGACCAACATAAGACAACTTTCATCTTCCCATGGGGTACATTCGCTTATCGCAAGCTCCCATTTGGCCTTAAAAATGATGGCTCCACGTTTCAGCGGGCTATGTCGTATGCCTTCCACGATATCAAGGACTTTGTGGAACCCTACTTGGACGATCTCCCTGCTCATTCAAAGCAGCGCGAGTTCCACATTGATCATCTGATGGCCATATTCCTCAGATGCAGATGGTAAAATATCTATCTGAATCCTCACAAGTGTATCTTTTGCGTTGAGTCCGAACGCATCTTAGGATTTATCGTTTCGAAGGATGGGATCCGCATTGATCCCTTAAAGGTGGAGGCCATCATCAACCTACCACCCCCGACTGATGTTATGGAACTTCAAAGTGTCCAAGGGAAGGTGACTTATTTAAGATGTTTTGTCTATAATTTTGCGGAGAAGACTCAGGGCTATATGAGACTGCTTAAGAAGGACGTCCCGTTCATTTGGGATGATCAAGCTCAAAAATATTTTGACAGTATCAAACATGCCATTACCCATGCCCCCTTGCTTGAACCGCCTAATTATCATCGCGATAACATTTTGTATCTCGCCGCTTCTGTCACCACTATCGCCATGGTTTTGGTACAGGAAGACCAAAATGCCCAGGAACATGTGATATACTATGCGAGTAAGGGTCTCACTGACACTGAAACTAGATACTCACATGTCGAAAAACTTGCTTTCGCAGCAGTCATTTCTGTCCAAAAGTTCCGTCATCACATCCTGCTCCGCACCACCACCATCATCGCTGACTCTAACCCAATGTACCACATACTGACACGTCAAGTACTTGGGGTCAAGTATTCACGCTGGATTGTGATACTACAAGAATTTGATCTTCTTTTCTAGAAGGCTAAGTCTAAGAAGTCTTTGGTGTTTGCTGAGCTCATTTGCGACCTTCCCCGTTCTGATGTAGAAGTTGAGCACAATGACTCCTTTCCGGATGAATCATTGTTTCTCATCAGTACGACTGACCCCTGGTATGGAGATATCCTGTTGTATCTTCAAACCCAACGCTTCGATCCTCAACTTTCTCGCGATGACCATCGTAGGATTCGTCACCATGCAAAGTATTATTTAATCATTAATGATACTTTGTATCATCGATTTAATTCTTCGACGTTGTCTCACTCATGATGAGGCTGAACGCGTTTTGAATGACTGTCACGCTGGGGCATGTGGCGGTCATCTCTCTGGGATGGCTACAGCCCAGAAGATTTTGCGCGCAGGATATTACTGGCCTACTATCTTCAAAGATTGTATTGAGGTCGTTAAAAAATGTCCTCCTTGCCAATACTTCCACATGAAGAAGCGCACTCATCCCGCCCCACTACATTCGGTTATTGCCATTGGCCCATTCGCAAAATGGGGCATCGATTTTATGCACTGTAAGCCTACCTCGTCCGGGGGGCATAGTTACATCATCATAGCTGTGGATTACTTCACAAAGTGGGCCGAGGCTATGCTTACATACCAAAACGACGGAAAAACCGCCGCACTCTTCATGTTTAATCATGTAATAACACGGTTTGGAATTCCGCAGGCCATAGTTACCGATCATGGTTCTCACTTTCAGAACCATATGGTTGATGAATTGAGCGACAGGTTGGGTTTTCTCCATGAAAACTCGACATCCTACTACCTGCAATCCAATGGACAGGTCGAGGCAATTAACAAGGTATTGAAAACTACGATCTAGAGGATGGAAGGGACACAAAAGTCCAACTGGCATAATATGCTCTTTTAAGCATTATGGGCCTATCGAACTACCGTTAAAACCACCACAGGCTTCACTCCCTTCCAATTGGTATATGGATTGGAGGCTGTTCTGCCGATAGAGTGCAAAATCCTGTCTTTACAGCTCGCGGTCGAACTTCTTCCTAACACTACTGCTGAGGAAGAACATCTCTTGCACTTAGCAAAACTTGACGAATCTCACCGAGATGCCGCTCTTGCTAATGAAGCACATAAGAAACGCATCAAAGCCCAGTATGATAAGTCAGTCGAACCTTGTATATTCAACAAGGGTGACCTGGTCCTCACTTATGACCAGAAGCACGATAAACTAGGAGCAGGGAAGTTCGAGTCCATGTGGCATGGACCCTACGTTATAAAACGTGTGTTGGAAAAAGGTCCCTACGAGCTTGAAGATTATGACGGAATATCTTTAGGTGAACCCCGCAATGGGATTTACCTAAAGAGATACTACGCTTGATCTCTCATGCATAGACTTGCTTGTATATACTGTACATGGCGTGTTTTTGTGTGGTATGACGCATTTCTTTTTGAGTGTCTTTTGATCATGTTTCTGCTTCTCATACCATGTTCTGTTTGCGTGTGCAGATGGAAACGTGCTATGGATTCGTGGACGGCACCAGCCGGAATACCCGTCACCTTGCTTCGGCAGCCTGGGTACTGTATTCCCCAACAGGTGTGCTCATTAGTTCAGGAGGAATTTGCCTAGGGTTTGTGACCAACAATGCTGCAGAATATCGGGCAGTAATCGGAACCCTAGATGATGCCATTTCCTTGGGTATGAACCACATTGTCATCCACATGGATTCTCAATTAGTGGTTTCCCATCTTAACCGGGTCTACGCCATCTGTGATCCCATCTTATTCCATCTCTTTAGACGAGTACGTCTCCTGGAAAGGTCATTTGAATCTGTTCAATACATGCACATTCCACGAGAGTTAAACACAGTTGCTGACTCCATGGCCAATTTCATTTTGGATTGGTACATTGCACACACATAATACTCATAATATGTAAAAGCATTCACAACATGTAAATATAATATACATGAGCAAACATGTGAACAAGATCGCATCACTAATCATTTTAAGAACACATAATGTATAAACCATCGATAATGTATATATATATAAATCACTCAAAAGTAGTGCTGGTACAAAATTTGAAGCATGATGGCTTTCAGTGAGTCTCTACAAAAATATGAAGCATCATAGCTTTCAGTAAGTACAAAATCTGAGGCCTCTAAGCTCTTAGTACAAGTCTAAAAGTTTCTCAGGCTGGATGCCTGATCCGTACACCCCTAGCTCTAAGAGCTCTCTGACGCTGGGCGAGAAAGAAGTCTACAGTACGAGCCACCTTGCGGAGTAAGGAGTTGAAGTGCACAGACGCTCCTACTCCAAATCTTTGCATGGGCCTCGGTAGGTCATCGATGGCTAGCTCTGGTACCTCCACAGTCAGCCCGGATAGGTTCCGATACACCTCCTCCATCTCCTCGATGGCAGCATGAGCACCTGCAGGAACCACTGCCTCCCCACCTCTGTCTCTCCTCGCCAGAAGGGAGAGACCCACTGGTCGTACGGGACCCACATCTGCACACACATATTATGTACTTGTCAGCACTACATAAAAAAAAAAAAATTTCAAAAAACTAAAAAATACAAGGGTTTTGTTCTTACCGATATCACCCCATGCTGCACCCTCTGGCAGCACCAAGTCGGGATCCTCTTGAAAGTCCGTGCCACCGTATGGAAATTCCTCGACCATAAGTAATTGGCTTTCCAGCCAGCTAAAGAACTCGGGACCAAAACTGATGATGGGACTCCCACCATGGCGGGTCATCACCTCTGCCCACCTGAGAATGTGAGGATCTCTCAGATCCCTGTCATCTAGTACCACTTGCGGGCGTAAGAGAGGAACCCGCTCTAAGAGGAACGACACTATGATTGATCCGTATCCAAACTACTTGATCTCCCTGCGCCGACACTTGGTCAGCTGAGCTCGGATGTTGGCGAGGAGACCCTCACACCAGTTGAAAACCATGGGAGACATACAGTCTTCCGCATACAACATCTGAGTCTTAGTAGCCGTATGTGGAGCTTGGCTACCCGCCACCCTAGTAATAGTGAGTAGTATGGTCCTTAGTGGAAGATTGACCACATCTTTGATGAGTATCTTCCCGCTGGAAGGACGAGAAGAAGCTATGCAATGCTCTGCCACCATGTCCTCCACTATACGATCACTGGCCCATGTCCCAGTGAGTTGTACAGCGTCCCCTCTTCAGGACAAACCGGTCAGACAGTAGATATCCTCAATGTCAATTGTGAGGATATGCTCACCTATCACAAAGTATTGTTGGGCCGCATCCCAACTCTGGAGCATGTATGTCAAGAACGGGATCTGGGCTCTCATCCCTTGTATCTCGAAAAATTTGAGCAACCCACAGTTTCGCAAAGCAGCCACACATTGTGGATCGTTTGCGGCTTGCTCATCTTCCACTTCATGTTCTCTCTCTCGCCACTCCAATACCATTTTTCCTTGCTGGTAACCTGCCAAAAGGGGCAATTAAACCTTGTTAGGTCCTTCCCCAAATTGCACAAACTCATTTTTTGAAGCATGTTTGATGTTTGAGTTGTGGGTTTCCACCGTCGCACCTCGCCTTTAGGTACAAGGCAACGTCATCGCAGTTCCCATTTTCAAGGCTTACGACGACCCGGACTCATCGCAAGTCCTGAAAGGGCCACTTGCGACAAGCCGAGGGCGCAATTGCCCCTCCCCAAATCATCAAAAAACTCAAAAAATGAACAAAAATGCAAAAAGTAAACCACTACAAAGTTGCAAGACAAGATTTAGGTCTACTTGGTCCGGACGGCTAGTGAAACCACGGATCGTAGCTCCTGAAATCGGCAAAGGATGTTTGGGCTCCAAATTGGTACTTCTCCACCCAAATTGGCAATTTGAACAATGTTTCTATTTTTGGCCCATATTTCTATTTATAGAATAGAATGGAATATTCCTTTTCAAATATTTTGATGCTTTTGGGCCATTTACTATAGTTTCGACTATTTGTCATTATATTTGGGGCTATTTGACACTTTCTCTAGTGTACAGGAGTCGTAAAGTGGTCTTTTGTACCGTTTCTCGCATTACCAACGATAATTACAGGTATGAACACTCCTTTGAACATTCTGTCATTATTGTTTTTGGTTAAGTCGTAATTATTGCATGAGGATGAGTTTACTCTTCGTTTGTTCTCGTACTCACCCAACCATGAGAACAAGTACCGAGTTATGATTTATCACTTTTCTGGGCTCGTTAAACTTCCATGAAAAAGGACACCCCCCGAAGTCCATAGTTAAGCTCTTTTCAAACTCCCTAAAATTGAAAAGATTGCAAAGCGAACTTGTCACGTTCACACTTGTTAAAGTATTTGAATGGTCGTTTTCCTGGTGATAGTTTACCCCTTTTTCGGACTAGGAGGCACTAATTACGAAAAAGGAATACTCCAACCAATCATGACTAGAAGAGTCCTCTCCCGCGTTGTTTTACCCTTTTTCGGGCGATGAGGCTAACTTTATGAAAAAGGACCGTTGGAGTCTTCTTTAGTTCTTTTCAGACTCTCTAAATATGAAATGACAACCAATTTTTCCTTTTATGGACTCGTTGAATTTTCACATTGAAGGGCCCGTCATGGGACAAACCCCTCCTATCCCAGGTTCAGAAAATATTTGGGATTGGACTCATCTATGAGATGAGCTATACCGAGCATCTGGTTACCCTCATCAAGCTCGTAAAAAACACATGAGGCACTCATCATTCATGATGGGGAAAAAGGAAAGTGTTTGTGTTACATACCTCAGTGGCAGTATATAGTCGTTCTTGAACATGGCACTCGTCTGCATTTGCATACCAATACTTGGGTCATCTATTTGTCTATGAGTCCCTGCTTACTTTCTGAGTCCTGTTACTCCTCTGAGTCATTCGGAGAAAGCTTCCACTATCAGTTGCATTACAAGTTTGCGTCATTCTCATGTCAATACTGCCAAGTCATGCCATGCCCATGTTCAAGAACACATTCATCACTCATCATTTTCAGTAAGTACACACGTCGTCATGCCGTTGTGACTTTGAGTCAGTCTCACATGTTATTGTACCATCCGATCCACTCTACACATATTTTGTCGTGTTTCATGTCGATTGATGGGGGATTCATCATGGCCCTCCTTCGATGGATTCATCCTTGTCGACTTCAACTCATCATCCAAGGATTGAATCTAGAAACCAGTCAAGTACCTTGGTCCTGCATGCCTCAATGGCAGGTTACCTCGCTTTCATCATGAGTTTACATCATTGACTCTTGATTGAAAGATTTCATCTGGCGTTCGACGTCAACTCATTTATTCACGCCCGATGATATGTACTATGATACCTTGGGAATCATTGACATTAATGGTGATCTCCCTCGCACTTGTTAACGGTTTACATCAATGACCGGTAATCAAGTGGTTTCTACCATGTTCGACGTCAAGACATTTATAATCACATGGATAGATTCGTATCATTGCGGGTTCAGCTTGAAGACCCTGGGGAATCATGTTTTTTTACCCAGGTTGCGATGGAGTTTGTATTGAGTCATATTACATGGATCCACTTTTGTATTGGTTGTGGCTGTGTTATCATTTCATCATGGATCTACGCTTGTGTCTAGTAGCCATGATTGTGTTCAGTCGGTCATTACTCCCATGGATCTGCAATGTATTGGTCAGCAGCCATGTTGTACTACATATGAGATTGTCAGTTCAAAGTCAGTTGTACTGCAACAGCATACTTCATCCGACAAGTCTTTTGCCATTTTTTATATCAAAGCACTTCACCTGTAAATCCTTAACAGCTTCATGCTTTGGGGGGCATTCTGTTACACCTAAAATCTACCCATCATCATGATTTAGTGTATACATCCATGAAGTCATCTAGACCAAGTACTCATTTGGGAGGGTTTGTACTTAGTTTGTACAACCTTTTGAGAGGTCGTCGCAGGTTGCACACTAGCAACATGCGACGTCGCAGGTTGCTCTATAGCAAGGTGCGATGAGGTCTGTTAATGGGAAAAAATAGCCATTTCGAATATCTTTCTTGAAGCTTTCCCATTTGGGGGATTATCCTTGATCTCTTGGGGAGATGGTACTCGAAGCCTAACTCATTGGGAAGATCCCTTATCTCTCTCCTACCATCTCTCATCCTATCCTATCCATAACCCCATCCACTTAGTCCTATATAAACGGGGCTCACTCCCATACCAAAGGGAGGAAGACTATGGTATCTACATGCTGGTGAAATCTCTCTTAGGACACCTTCACTCACCTCTTGGAGAATTCATGCTTCCTTGGAAGGGCTTGGCAATTGGCTTGTGTGGAGAAGGGATGCTACGTTAAGTCATTGGTTGTAGTTCTATATCTCTATCATGTACTCCTCTATTTGCAGTAATACAAATGCTTTCCACCAATATCGTTCTTATGTGTAATGATGTTGTGTTGTTTACCTGCTTAACTGTTTACATAGATCTCTTATTGTATAGATGCTCTTTACTCGTTTCTCTTTTCTGTGTCTTGATAGGTCTTGCAGCTTGGATCTGACGACCGTGGGACGTGGAGCAACATTTGGGAGACAGGATAGCGAATCAAAGAGGTAAGACATCTAGTACTTGATCCTTAAGTAGATCTAGGAAACGTGTTTGTAGTCTGTTCTATTTGTTCTAGAATCGCATTGAGCTAAGGAGATCCTGCTTGCCTCCGGTCGAGTGGATTGTCCGGTAACAATCAACCAACAATCCCTGCTTGCACACAATGTGACCCAATAATATGCCAAATGGTGCACAAAAGATGCACTTCTTTAGATTCAACAATATCTGATGCTGGCGACAATGCTCCAACATCAACCGCAGATTGGCTAGATGATCACAGAGCAAACCATAGATTGTTCAGTTGTCCATGTATACCTGCAAAAACTTCTGAATAAAATCCTTGAATGCGGCAACAACAACCCACGAAAATATCGCAGGTGCATTCTTCAATCCAAATGGCATTACTGTGTACTGAAAACAACCCCATTCTGTCACAAAGGTCGTCTTGTGGCAGTCTTCCTTTGCAATACGGATCTGATGATATCCAGAGAACCCATCCGTGAATGAATACATCTCATAGCCACCCACACCTTCGAGCACTTCATCGGTAAACGAGGTTGGAAATGGATCATGCAAACAAGCATCATTCAGCTTTCGCAGGTCGACACAAATGCGCACTTCACCGGTCTTCTTGTCCTGCACCACCATAGGACTGATCCATTTTGATTCTTCAACTGGTTCAATAATACCCGCATCTAGCATGCGGTCAAGTTCTACTTTGACCCTCTCTTTATGGCGCAGATTCAATCGGTAGGGTTGCTACCTGATTGGTTTAGGATCTGAATTCAATGGAATCTTCATCTCCCCAAGGTCTCCCAAGATTCCCTTCATTTCTGAAAACTTCGTGGGAAAAAGGTCTTGGAATTCATGAAGCAAAGCAGTGACCTTTCCCATCATCTCATCATTCCAATAATATCCAACATTCGCAAAATTGGGAGTGGTTTCCATCCCAATATTGATCTTACGAAGCTTCAAGGGTTGACTGAACGGGTCACTTGGCGCATTAGGTGGTACCACATCGCGACTACCTTCAGACTCCGGAATATTGGAATTCCATAGATCATCTTCGTCTTCAGGCCCACCAATGATATTATAACATTCCATCATAGATTGAAGCTGGTGGTGCATATGCGGATCCGTAGGATATGCCACTGGAACAACCTTCAGAACCACATCACGGATAAGTTGCAACGCGTTATGGACATCCAGGTTGGGATCTGCGAAACGGAATGTATGAGCAAAATGAGCTGTCAACTCCGACCAAGTAGTGATTTCTCTCCGTAATTCAGCGGCAGTGTACCAGGACCGTGGCATTTCGTCCAAAGTATGGATAAATGCATGGAGACACTCATCTATTGGTCGCGATGCCCATAATGTCTGACACTCCATCAAATGACCTTCAGGATTGTTCTGACCATCATATTTCCCTATGTGGTAGACCTCGGCATCCCCGAAGAAAATAGTCATTAATCGCCTGCATTGCGACCATCCGTCGATTGAGTTCTTGTGTGTCTCCCACCAGCATGCTAGAGCAGCCTTCAGTGCTTCGTCCAATGCTAGTAGTCGTTGTGGTTCTGAAACTCTGTCCTCGAATTCCACCAGAAATTCAGACAATCCAGGCAGCCCTTCATATACTAGTAGTGTAACCATTTCAGTCGCAACGCGGCATAATGATTGCGTGACTAACTCGCACTTGCGGAGCGATACCTCATGCAAGCTGTTCTTCCAATGTTCTAACACATCATCAGAGTTGGAAGACGCAGAGCTGTCACTGCGCCATCCCAGCTCACCATTGGAAGTTAGATGAATATAGTCTTCGGAAATATTGAATGCATGGTCCCATCCATTGGGATCGTCGTCCTTCACTGGCTCAATGTATCTACGTCCTTCAGCTGAATCCAATGGGGATATGACTCTGAAATAACGATTTTCAAAAGTCATCATCCATCGCTTGAAGTTAATTACAGCTCCGCTATCATTAGCCCATCCAATCCCCAGCAACACAGGATAAGAGCTTCCCCCTTCAACTACTTCAATGACATCAAAGTTGGCATATGTTTTCATTCCCTCAATGTCCACCACCAGTCGTGGGACTCGCCCAATTGGTGTTACTTTTGCATGGTTAGCCAACCTGAGCTATATAGGAGACCAACTCAATGGGGGACTCCCCATCTTCTTCCAAGCCTGCTTGGTTAAGATGTTGACATCCGAACCAAGATCTAGAATAACTGAATCAACATCATAGTCGCCAATTTGAATGTTCATTTGCATCTCCTTACCTGTCTTCCGTCGTTGTAAGGAATTGACCGCAGACTCTCGTCAACCCCGAGCTAGCCATTGCAATAGAGCTTCACTCGCCAAGAGCATTAGGATCCCTTTCCAGAGATAAACAATTTTCCAGAAATGCTTGAAGTGTGCCGGATTGTCAGGAAGGGCCAGCCTCTGAAGTGGCATCAAAAGTAGAGGGCATGTCATAAATAACAGCCTTAGCTCGATATTTTTCTAATGTGCGATGTGCCTGGAGAAATGCCTCTCTCTCCGCATCAATGTCAAATGATACCTTCTTCTACCCTTCCAACCGAATCAGCGTGCGTGAGCTATCTTCCCCAGTTTTCTTACCTCCACGAGTGACAATGACAACAGAAGCATCCTGCGGTCTTGGTTCTGCAGAAATCGTTGCAATATTCACACCCTGGGTCTGGTTCAGCGGTGGATTCCCAGGTTGGTTCACATTCTAATTTGCATTCTGATTCGGCCGCGGATTCTGGTTCTGTGCCAGTTGTTGTACCTGGTTTTGTACTGGTTGCTGCGCCTAGTTCTGGTTCTATAGCTGTAGAACATTCCCTGCTTTCCATCGTGCAATCAACTGTGGGCAGTTTCCTACTGTATGGTCTGCAACAAAACAAAATGTACACTACGTTTGTAATAATGGACAATCGCGCTGGTAATGTCCCCATACCGCATAGTGATAGCATTGAACAGGTCCGCGACCTCCTTGTCCTCCACCTTGACCAAATCCTCCACTGCGTCCACCCCGGTATCCTCCACGGAATCCTCCCTGCTACTGGTATTGTGGTTGATTGATCTGTTGCTACATAGGATTCGGTTGCATTCCTTGCCCTTGCTGCGCATATTGCGGTTGCTGAATGTACTGTGGTTGTTGTGGAGCCATTTGCATCAGAGCATATTGCGGCATAAACTGCTGTGGTTGTTGCTGTGGTACAAACTGCACCTGCGGTTGAGGTAGTGGCTGGGCTACCTACGGTTGCGGTGGGGGTTGTTGTACAGCATGCCAATCATCCTTCACGTAGAATGCATCGTACGCCCTCTCTTGTAGCAACCCATATGCACAACAATCTTTGTCATCATGGCCCACAGATTTGTAAAATGTAAAATAAAGATTCCTTGGTGTTGTGACCATTTTTTGCATGTACGGACACTCGTCATGGCGATGCCCATATACCTGACAAATGTGGCACCACAACATGCCTCCACCATTCAATGGATTCAGTGCTCCTGAAAGAAGGTAATTGTGAAATTTTGGGCAATTATCCTTAGTATGTCCTTCGCCTCGACATCGCGTACACCAAACATCTTCACGCTGTTATTTGCCTTGTTTCAGATCTTGCAGTTGTATGGTCAAGTTAGCCAGCTGTGTTTGGATTTGCGACATCCCAACTGCATTTTCCCCAATTGGCGACGCTTCTAACTGCATCGCAATCTCCAGAGCTTCATTCAGTGTGGTAATGTTTTTCTGCATCAACGGTAGTTGAGTGTGCGGGAGCAACGCCGCGATAAACCATTCTTTATGTTGGGCAGTGCTCATATTGAAACTAACCCTTGCCATCAATGTTTTGAATCACTGATCAAAATCCCACACTGTTTCATTAGGATACTGCTTAATCTCTTTAAGCTCTATAATGTACTGTGCTTCATATTTGGGCTTCCGGAATTCAGCGATTAGTCCCATGCGAATTTCATCCAGTGTCTTCTCTAGGGTACCAACAGGAACCTGCATAAACTTCATAAACCAGTCTAAGGCGCGACCCCAAAGAGTTGTCGCCAGTTGTCCTTTCATAGCATCATCGTTAGTAATCTGCTTTACTGTCCATACGGCTTCACATAAAAACCAATACTGTTCAGGATTATCTGTTCCATTGCCGTGGAATAGAGGTAACTTAGTATCTTCGTTTTCCATCCTAGGCTTCCTTCCTCCTGTCGTTGAACTACTTGTAATTAACTTTGATGAAATTGATGAACTCGGTGGTGTCGAAGTTGTATTCCTTACCGATTGTGAGATAGTGAGAGGAGGTGTGGGTACGTTGGTGTCGGGGTTTGGTCCTACCTCTATCCTAGGCGTAGCCTGGTTTTCCTTGTCAGGACTGTGAGTTCGCTTCATCCCGTGTGGTATTCCTTCGCGGCCTTGCGGTTCGATCGCAGCAGGACCTTCTCCTATCCTCTGCCTCTTTTCCTATCGAAACCTTGCTCCTCCCCTTGTAAGACCACTCTCTTCCTCGGCTTCACTCACAGTCTCGTCATGACCTACACCCATCTACCCCTTATCATTCCATGTACCTCCCCCCTACTGTTGCAATACCCAAGGCCTCCGCCCACCAGGCTATTTACTGATCTAGATGCATATTTAATATACCCTTCTCGCAAATAAGCATCTTAATGGATAATTGGATCGACAATAGAAACCTTCCCCTAGGTTTGCGGAAGAAATATCTTTCAGCTTCACTATAATACTTTTGGGTATCAACCGCGAATTCAGTAATATAACCTCCCAAGATGCTATCGATCCAAACGTCGATAGCCTGTGATGCTTTATTGTCGACTTCCTGCAGCTCCTGAATCAACTCTGGGGTCCAGGTCGTCGATTCACCACCTTGGAATTTCATCTTCTAGAAGGTCAACTTCACCAACCACTCGTACAAAATGATAGGGAATTCATAGAAAAAACATTCGTGTGGACCATCATGAATATATGTTTCTACCCACTGATCTACCGTTAGTCGAGTGTTCTAACTTTCTTCTTCAACAAATTCCTGCAGCTTCTGATCAAACCAGCTCTGTATCTACAGTTGCGTCAGATGCCACAACATGTCCTCCTTTCACTTCGCACACGGTCTCGACAATGGAACCATTTGTTGACACAAACCCAATCAACAGGGGTTCCACTCACTGTCGACACATACCGCGATCTCCCTGAGCACTGGCCCAGACAGGTTTTACCCCGTCCAGCAACACCTGCGGAGCACATGAGGTCTCACCCGAGATGTTCAGGAAGATTCGATGGAACCATGTTTCCGTCGAATGAAGGAGGACGGTTGCAGCTCAATTACTTAACTTATTGCAACATTCAGAAATAGATCTATGCAATTAACTTCAATATCATTGTATCCATAGCATCACTCAACAGAAACATTCATCATTGCAGCAAAATGTAACAGTAAAGCAAATATTGCATCAAGGAAACATTGCATCATTCATATATCGCAACATTGCATTACCATAAACAAACAGAAAGGACACAAGGATTGCACAAAAAAAACTTCATCATATCATATTATCACCGCAAAACCCAAATACAATATCTCTGCAAAAATAAGATCTCGCCAATATCTCTTGATCTCAAACATACGCCAAAACATATATCCAAGATTATCCAACACATACAACTCATGTCTATATATAGGCTTCCGCCTTTACATTGCTTTTCCACTTACTAACAACTTCCTAACCGACGCTTTGAGTAAATGACCCAAAATCTAACTAACACGGTCCAAATGACCCAAAAACCCGCATACTGCGGTACAATTGACTCAAAAATACATAAAATATTCTCCTTTGTGCCCAACTTTCCGCCTTTCGTAGTATCTTCTGCCTTGTCGCAGCATCTGTGATGCTAACTTACCGAACCGCCTGCCAATAGATGGAGGATGCATTAAGACCTTCCTTCCAACGGACTTCTTCCCATTGACTTAAACTCATTGTGCTTTGGGAATGAAGTTTAGAGTTTCATTTAGTAACGTGGGGATTGCAGTCATCAGTGGCAGTTTCCCTCAATGTTGAATAATGGGAATAGGTGACCATGATAACTTAATCTCAACTATATAGGCGACCATGATAACTTAGGCTTCCCCATTTGTTCTCATGTTTGTTTTGTTAGCACATTCACCTCTGATCCCAGGTCAAGAATGACATGGTCCATTTCAAATTCCTCGATTTGTGCATTCAACCTCATTTCTCTTCACGTCCTTCTATGGCTCTAAATATGATGAACTTCTCTATGTGCATCATTCACTGTACTATGCTATTCGTAGTGTCCCAATATGTTTTTCAATTCTCCTAAGGCGTTTTCATGACTTAGCAGCTTTATGCAGCTCTGTAACAACTGTGTGATAGGACTTGTCTGTTCTAGCGAAGTTCGTGATCCATCATACGAGATCAGCATATCTAATACAGATGTATGATCACTTCGCAAGTGGAACCTTGTGGTCAAAGGTTCTGAGTCCTGAAATCCTTTTCTTGCTTCCATGAATACCTTTTTCTCTTGACTAGGGTTGAATGTAGGAATTTTTCCAAGTGATTTTCTTACCCAAATCCCATCAATAGGCTTCGGTTTGTTTATGTAATCATCAGAAGTTGAAGCTTCATTTGTTCTATCATTTCTTGCCACAGCTCCACTTCATGTCACAACATGGATGTTGTGATCTCTATTTCTTTTCTCAGCTGTGATCATTTGTATGTTCTGACTCTGTCCTTGTTGGATTATTCTCACCATCATTTATGTATTTGCACGCATTAAATGCATTTTGCATTTTGCATGCATACTGCATGCATCCACTCATCAGTATGGTAGTCTCCCCAACACCTAGAGCTCATATTCATCCCCCTGTAGCTTGTTTTTATCCCTCAGTATCCCTCCTACCTATCTAGTGCGCCTTGTTTTCCCCATCTGGATGACAAATGCACCCTACTACACCTACTTGGATTCCAATAGTCATTTCCAGCATTGATTTCCCAGTTCATTCATTTCTTGCTCAGTTTAACTGGATGTAGATTCCAATTGTTTGTATCGGAGTGCCACTTGACTACTGAGAGTCTCTCACGCACCCACCTTGGAGTCTCCTTCCCTAGATTAGTGCCACATGCATCAGTTAAACTCAATTATACTCATTTTACTGATATTTGACTATCTGTGACTACTACCACTGATTGGGTGATATCCAAGCCACACATTGAGGAAAATTCGAATGACCTTAGGTGTATTCGAATTCAATTGATTGCATTGAGTATTTTATTCAGATTAGAGTGCTAGCTTACAGCTGATGTATGATTATACTACAGATTTTACCATTTCTAAGTTAATGTGTGAATATTGATTCAATTCTTCTTCTTCTTCTCTCCAATTCATGAGTGATATTTGTGAGGTTTGTTCAAGCTGAGTGATCTACCCTGTAGAATATCACATGGTATTAGAGCCTGATACAACTATTCGAATTGCAGCAGTTGTAGCAATTCATTGAGCAGCTGTCTTTCAGTGAGCACCAGAAGCCTCTGGATTTCCACAACAAATCCTGGTGCAATTGTATTGAATTCATTGGAGAAATCCAGTGAGGTCTATCCAAGTGTGAAGGATCTAGTCACATGTGCTCACTGTCCTAAGGTAGTGTTCTCTCGATTTGCAACAAATCTCCATCAATAATTCATTTGTTTTGCAGGTTTATTCCATGATTCAAATTCATCTTCAATTTGACTTCAACAACTATCATGGATATAAAATTGATCTCCTTCAACTATTTTGAATGGAAATCCAAGATGGACATCTTCATGAAGTCCAAAATCCTTTCTAGAGTGTTGAATGGCACAGTAGTCGAACCCACTGGTGCACTTGAGAAATCAAAGTACCTTGATAGACTTGATGAAGCAGTTGGACTGCTACTCCTCACCATTTCCGAAGACCTCAATTTTCATGTCATTGATCTCATGACTCCTAAAGAATTTTGGGACAAGCTCGAAACTCTATTTGGGAAGAAAGATGATTTGAAAGGTCACAAGTTGGAAAATGAGCTTATCTCACTGATCCCCTGTAGTTTCGACTCAATCAATGAATTTCTTACCAAGTTTAAAAATATGATTCACAATTGGAGAGATATGGAATAGAGAAAGAAGAGAAGAAACTAATCCTAGACATTCTATCAAAATTGGGCCCTGATTACTCAGTATTTGTCTCTACCTTCCAGTCAGTGAAGCCATCCATCCCAAATTGGATGTTTCCCACTCTTGAAGACTTCATTCAGTCTCTCACACAAGAGGAGGAGAAGTTGGTTCAAATGGAAATGATCAAACCCAAGATGGATTCAACACTTGCAACTGCTGAAGTGAAGAGAGCAAATGGAAAAGGAAAGAAAAAATAAAAAGACAGAAAGTCGAATGAGCAGAAGCAGAAAGAGGCTCCCTATCAGTTAGAAGGGGCTTCGAATTCCAAGAAGGGAAAGCAATCTCACAAGGAGAAATTCAAATGTACCTATTGCAATAGAGGATTTCATCCTGAGATTTCCTGTATGAAGAAGACAATATATCTGATGGCTCAGCTAATTGAAAAGAATAACCTTCCACTACCTCCATGTGCTAGGAAGAAAGAAGCTAAATCTTCAAGATTCGAGGACAAGGAGAGATGCCATTCTCTCTTGGCAGGTGCATCAAGAGAGTCCTCCTTCATCATTGATTCAGGAGCATCAAGACACATGTCTTCCTCCAAAGATCTCTTTTCCAGTTTCGAATGCATTGTTGGCCCTTCAATCATGTTGGGGAATGATTCTGAAGTCTCCTCTGAGGGGAATGGAAGGATCAACCTTGAGCATGGATACTTCTCAGATGTACTCTATGTTCCTACACTTAATGCCAATCTACTTTCAAACTACCAAATGACCCACACTGGAGTACCAAATAAGGTGATCTTCACTCCAAATGAGGTTGAAATCCAGGAGATGCAAACTAGAAATATCATAGCAAAAGGTGTTGCTAATCACAAGTCAAAACTCTATGAGTTTTCTCACTTCCTACCTTTCTCCAAACAATCTTCTCTTCACATTCATGCAAATGAAGAGAGTAGATTGTGGCATGAAATATTTGGGAATCTCAACTACAAGTATCTGCATGACATTCACACTCAAAAGATGGTTGAAGGACTACCAAATATCAAGTTTGCCAAGGGCACTTGTAAAGGTTTCTTGAATGGCAAAAATCCAAAGCAGAAGGTTGAGAAAGAGAAAGTTCATAGAAAAGACTGAATGCTAGATCCAGATCCACAAGAACCTGAAGATCTAGCACCTCAAGATTCAATTCCTATTGCTAGATGGGCCACCAGTACTCCTGTTTCCACCATTGATCTTGTTGGAGATTCTCTAGATCTCAAAGAAAAACTAGATCTGATTTCCAAGATACCAGGATTGTCCTCTCTCCCATAGATCCATTTCTTGCTGAGGGATGCTTTCTTATGGTTGGATCAGATCCAAAACCATTCTTTGAGGCCTCCCAAGATCCAATATGGGTAGAATTTATGGATGAAGAGTATCAATCTCTTCAAAGAAATGAGACTTGGGAGCTTGTTTCTCTCCCTCTTGGGAGAAAGCTTGTTTCTCTCCCTCCTGGGAGGAAGCTTGTTCAATGCAAGTGGATATACAAAACAAAGATGGACTCAGATGGAGTCACAAGCAAGTATAAGGCTCGATTGGTTGCAAGGGGTTTCTCCCAAGTTCATGTGTTTGACTATTCTGAGACATTCGGTCTTGTTGCTAAGATGGATTCCATCCATCTTGTTCTTTCTCTTGTTGCATCCAAGCACTGGGAAGTGCATCACATGGATGTCAAGAATGCTTTCCTTCATGGATATATAGAGGAGGAGATATACATGAAGAAACTTGAGGGGTATATTGATGATCCTTCACTTGTGTGCATATTGAGGAAGTCCTTGTATGGGCTCAAGCAAGCTCCCCGAGCTTGGTATGCAAAGATGGATTCCTTCTTACTGTCACGAGATTTTCAGAGGTGCAAATCAGATTCAAATGTCTACATGAGACATTATGGTAACTCCCTACTCCTTATTGTTCTTTATGTTGATGATTTGTTGATTATTGGGAGCAATTATTTATGCATTAGATCTATCAAAAAAGCTTTGCAAAACTCCTTATCTATGTCATATTTGGGACTTCTAAAGCAATTTATTGGTCTTGAAGTCACTTAGCGTGATTCAGGAATCAGAGTTGCATAGTCCAAATATGCATAAGATCTACTTGACAGGTTTCATATGAGCGAATGCAAGCCATCAACATTTCTTTTTCTTTCAGGGATCAACCTTGAGGATGGTTCTTCTACACCTTTTGTGGATAGTACTTTGTATCGGCAATTGATTGGGAGTCTTTTGTTTCTTACACATACTCGACCTAATCTATCCTATGAAGCCAGTGCTGTCTCCATATACATGCAGGAGCCTCATGAGCTTCATTGGAAGGCAAAAAAGAGGATATTGCATTATGTGCAAGGGACGAAGACACATGGTATTCACTATGCAGTTGGGTCCCCTTTGAACCTAGTTGGGTATAGAGACTCTGATTGGGCTGGAGATAGCTCAAATCGGAAGTCTACATCTAGTTTTGTTTTCATGATTGGATCTGGACCTATCTATTGGTTGAGCAAAAAGAAGATTGCTTTAGCTCTTTCTTCAGTTGAGGACACGTATAGAAGGGTAGTGAATGCATCTTGTTGGCTTACATAACTGTCTTGAGGTTTTCCATAAGGACCCATGTTCTTCGCGGTTCAAGGAACTAACAAAACCCCTTTTCACTGGCCCTTTCAGCAACAGTTTGCGAGCAGACTGAGGTCTCAACCGAGGTGAATTTATGGGGAGGCTGTGGAATCAAACTTCCACAACCACATGATGAGTGTTTAAAAAGATCGGATGAGGAGCGGGCTGCGATGCTCGCGCTGCGGACTGGGGACTGTGTGTAACTTAACCCCTTCGCAGTCAATACTTCTACAATCCAGGAGGTTTGCGCAACTCACACATCCAAGGACTGCGCGGTTCGGATGGGTTTCAACAACAAGACAACACAACTGACGAATACGCTTCCTCCTCATATTTAACCAACCTTGATGACTTTACTTAGTGCTTTATTCATTCATCTGCTGCCTTAGGTTATCTAGTCTTATGACTCGTGCAAAATGATAACACAATCTACTATGCACTTCCGATGCTGTGCACTATGAGGATCTTATCTAATTAAGTGATTGTCCAACCGATTCATACATTCACATACATAGAAATACTCATGCATTTATCCTTCAATCACATATGTGAACTTAACATATTATTCCCATCTCATTCCTTATGGCACGTACATATAAAAGTAGACATATAACGAATAAGCAAGATCTCAAGCATTCATTGTAAGCAAATAGACAAGTGCAAACACATAAATAATCACACTGCACAGGATTTAACGTGATTCACCCCTAGGATGGGAGCTACATCCACATGAACTGTTGTTGTATTAGTCTTTGGGAAGGGTACAACAGTTCCAGTTTGCGCACTTAGCTGCAGACTCTCTTCTCTCTCAATAGGCCTCTGCGCACACAGCTTGCAAAGCCTTTACAATGGCTTCCAGCAATACAACATAGTATCACTCAGATTTTGCAATTACATTTCAACATTAACCTTAATGAGAGATTCAACCCTTTCCCTTACAAAATGGTGCCTATATATAGATCATGCCCGTAGGTCATGTCTTTAGAATGCACAGACAAAAACCCTAAGGTTTCCCAAAACTGTCGTGGTTTTACCTTAACTGAACTTGCTGGCTTCTGGTATCGAATATTCCATTGTGGCCATACTCTGTGTGTGGTCATGTCGCTATTATCCCCCTATCACATGCATGCCAGTAGGTCACTGTCACTGAGCCCTTCCTTCTCTAACGGTTTCATGCGTCCGGTTCATGTAGTGGTTCATTGCTTGTGCGACCGGTCGCTTTCCTCCATTTTACTCCTTACCCACCACTTGGTAATCATGGAGCATATTTACCAAAAATAGAACACTGATGGTCTAACCGGAAGATCTCCATAGATCGGGATCATCGCAGCGTTGTACTCCTCCGCAACGTTATACTTTGCAGCTCTTCCGACGTTGCACTGCGCTCAACTTCGCAACTTCCCAAAACTGACTTGTTCAAAAAGTATTCAACTTTACTGCGCTTAATTTTGCAGTGCCAAAACTTGACTTGCACAAAAATGCCCCACTTGGGCCAGGCCCAACACACCCCTAACACTTACATGTGGCTCGTCCCCGAGCCACCTTCAACCTCTACTTCTCCTAGCTGTTCTTCCTCCTGCGAAGTTAACTTTGCATCGAGCTCTTGGTATGTTGCAGTCAACTTTGCAACCTCTTCCTTGGTGTCCTGCTCAATTTGTTTGATTGTTTCCAACACATCAGCTGTTATTTCATCATCCACTTGCTCTTGTACTGAATCCTATCCTTCGCAGATCTCTCTCAACTTTGCTTCGATTTTCTGCGTGAGTTCATGGGCTTCCTCTTGCAGGGGCTGCGACTTATCTCCAATTTCATTCTCCCTGTCTCGTAGTGCTTGCATTTCTTTCTTCAATCCCCTAACTTCTGGAAATCTGCAGATTCGATCCCTTGGAGGCAGGGTCTTGAACTCTGCATCCAGCAGTTCCAATGCAGCTTGCCTATCTTTCAAATCACTTTGGATTTCCAGCAACTTGGGATCCTCTTCCAGGGCGGTGAATGTTTTTGTTTCCTAATCTAACAAGGTTTGGCACTTATCCACTTCACTGGCTATACTTTCTACTGCATCTTTCACTTCATTTTCTCTAAGCTATTGCTAATCAGGTGGTGTCTTCGGCTGATTCTACACTTCCCACGCAACAATATTTCTTGATAACTTATCTCCATATCCTTCATCTCCGGCTTAATATCGCTAACCACCTCGTTGATCTTAATGACAGTGTCCGTAGGCTCTAGTTGCTCATCGCATTCCGATATCTCCGCGGCTACTGCAACGACCATAGACTCTAATCTCTTTCGTCGGTCGTGCTCATCTTGCAGTTCCATGGCCCTCTGCGAGTTGGATTCCTGCAACTGATTATAGCTTGTCTGTAGCTCAGTGTGCTGGTTCAGAGCATCTACACTTCACTCATGGATCTCCTCCACAAAATGCAGATGCAGATTGTGTAGACCGGGCAGTGGTATCTTCACAATTTCGAGGTCCACGTGCTCTAAGTCCTTTGTGCCCAATATTAACTATTCCGGCAGTGGTAGCCTTACACTCAAGGGATCAAGTTTGACAATGCGGGACTTCCTAGGAAAGGTCAGGGCTAGAGGTGCTGCCTTTGGCTACGAAGTTCCTCCTAAATTTCCTTCTGATTCTGAGTCCCGCGGCAAGGGTAAGCGGCGCTGTACTTCTTCAATCCTTTCTGTAATGCCTTGTAGCGTGGTCAGATTATTCTGCAGGCTCTATTGAATTGCCTCATTCTTTTTTATCTTTTTCAATCATCACGTCTTCCATCTGCGATGTTACTATAGACGCGATCATCTCATAATCGTCATCATGGAGCTTTGCTTCTAATTGTCCCTTACTGGATTTCTGCTTCTTTTTATGTACCTTTGGGTATACAGGGCTCTCAGCTTCCTTCCTTTTTCTTGTCCCTGTCCACAACTCTTCGACAATGGGTGTAGTAATGGGATTGCTCTCAGCGGAGTCACTTTCGATTTCCACAACTCCTTCGACTCTAAATTCAGGAGGCCATTCCTTCATAATGGTATCAATCTTTTCTTCATTCATGTGGTAGCTTCATTGGAACCATTCAGGGTTCTTCTTCTATGCCTTGGATGAAATGTGAATGGAATGCATGTCAGCATAAAAATTGACCATGCGAATATACTTAGCTGTTACCTCTTTTGTTATCTGTGGCGTGGCATAATGACTTCACGCAGCTGCTCATAGTAAGTGTAGAAGACTTCCACTGTCGCGTGCTGTCTTTCTGAATTCAAATTCTCCCAAAGGTTTGCATAGCGGGCTCCTTTGTAATCACTGCTGTCGGTTCTTACGCCAACGTAATCCTTCGGGTCCTTCCACCCTACGAACATAATCAACACTATCAACCATGTATAATGGAAAATACTGCCATGTGTCTGTGTATCATTCAGCTCCTCCAGGAACTCGTTCAGTAGGTACTGACACCAGTTGAATCTTCCTCCCTCCGCGGCCTTTGCACCAAGTAGCACTGTTCCCGCGAGTACTTCCAATGGTCTTGCTTTTCTCAAAATTTTGTCGGATAGCAGTTGTGTGACAAACCACATAGCCTCATCGTCTATGTCATCCATGACAAAGCCTCTCTTCCCTTTGACGAGGGTTTGTGTTTTCTTCATCTTTGCGGCAACCTCCTTATCGCGGCTCTTTCCTACAAAAAATTGCTTGGGGTCCTCACCTCTCCTGCTTAACCCAGTAATTCGATGTATCGGATCAATATTTAGGTCAATATTACAATCGAGCCACATATATCCTTGGTGCATGCGCGACATGAGAGTGCGCACGACCGCATTCAACTCTGGCACTCTGTCGAAGTGCGGGAGTCTCAATAGGTTGAGCAGTCCTGATTCAACTACTCTGGATAACCAACTTTCTTCCAGCACATGTACTGATCTGGATGGAACTGTGGATACTTGGGTTTTTTGGGGTCCTTCTGCAACTGAAACAGGTCATAGTCTTCCCACTTACATTCCAGGATCTTACCCAACATATTTCCTCCCACTTTGACATGATTTGACATAGGTGAGAGCGGAATCTCGTACTTGGCATTCTTTAATAGCTTAATGGCCGGTGCCTCCTGTGCACGCAGCGAGATATACTCAGGGGTTAGCTTCAATGGTATTTCCTTGTCGCCCAGCGAGACTTGTGGCACTGTGGAACCCATCACTTTTGGATTCATTTTCGGCGCCACTGGTTCTTTGCCTTTATCCTGCATTGTTGTAGGATGTCTTGGTGATCTTCAGGAACTCTGACCTTTCTTTGTTATAATTTTGTTGACAGGAGTTCTCATCAACCCTTCGATTCCTCTGTATCTAAACACCTTCACAGTCTCCTTGAATGCGAACTCTTACTCAATAGAGGACCTCTCAGACATTCACTAGATAGTTCTGGACAGAATGACGTGATTTCTGATAACTTGATGTAAACAATCACAAAGTATTGCTCGCGAGAAAATTCAAAGGTTTCGGTAATGCCCGCGAGTCCAAATACAACGGTATTCATAGGCGCAACTAGCCTCCTCCGCACCCCTTAATGGATAGATAAGCATTAAATGTGGTATCCATCTTTCTTGTTTTCCCTTCTTCATATCTTGAAGTTGTAATGTTAGGGTAGCTAACTGGGTCTCAATCTGAGACATCCCACTGCTAGTTTCTCCAATTGGTGAAGCTTCCAACTTCATCGCAATCTCCAAGGCTTCTTCCTGCGAAGCCACTTTCTATTGCATCAACGACAGTCTGATATGAGGAAACAACGTGGCTATAAACCATTCTTGGTGCTGTTGCGGTGCTATGACAAAACTTACTTGGTTTAGCAGTGTCTTAAATTTCTGGTCAAATTCCCAGACTGTTTCATTAGGTTTCTTCTTAATCTCTTTTAATTCTGTGCTACACTGTGATTCTGACTTCAGTTTCTTGAACTCACTTAGTAATGCAGCCTTAATCTCTTGTCAGGTTCTCCGGTGTGCACCAGAATACTTCATGAACCAATTCAAAGCTCTATCTCTAAATGTGGTAATGAGTTGCGCTTGCTTCACAGCATCATCCTGAATTTGCTTAACACTCCATACGGCTTCACATAGAAACCAATGTTGCTTAGGGTCTTCTAGAACTATTCCTTTGAATATAGGAAACTTAATATCATCAGTCATCCTTCTCCTAGGTGGTGTAGTGTTGTGCGCAGGGTTCTGAGCGGCAAAAGTAAAATTTGTACTGCGCTGAATGTTCTGAAGTGGGATATTCTGAGTCGGGATAGTCTGATTACTCACTCCTATGGTGTTACTGCTATCAACGTTCTGAGGATGCATAATATTAGCAACAGGAGGGTTCTGAAGTGATGGATTCTGAGAAATAGAGGGCACAGTACTTGCAACCAGTGGATTTTGCAGTGTAATAGGTTGATAGGTAGCAAATAGAGGTGCGGTTTGGATATCAGGCGTGGTTTGTAAATCAATATCTACGTGGAGTCCAGTCTTCTTAGTGGCACACCTATATCTTTTTCCACTTCTCAAATTATGTGTTTCTTCGTCAGAATCGCTATAGATGCTATTGACCATTACAGATTCAAACTGCTAGGAATCTTTACTGCATTTTTAAAATACATTTCTCAGCTAAAAGAATTTTAATGTATTGTTGGCATGGGATAGATCCGCTGGAAGTGTGGAAGTTGACAGGTGCGAAAGGGTCATTCCGCGGAAAAAGGACCTTTTGCCACATTTTGGGGAAACATAAGAATTATTAGATTAGTTGAGTTGGTCATGTGGACCAAATTGTGATAAGAGATAAACATATAAATAGAGCAAGATTGTAAGCCTAAGGGCATCGAAGTTTAGGAGACTTAAGCAATCTTTTGGGTTCTGTTGTATCCATGATAAGGAATGACTTGACTATTCTCTGCGAGGTTTGTTCCACAGATGTTAATAAATGAAGATGTTCGGTTATGAATTTTGTTGTTATGCGATAATGGGTTATTTAAATATCTTCTGTTGATTTATGCTGATACATGTTGTTGGTTAATATGAATATGTTGTTGAATATGCTTTAAGATATATGTATATGAATGATTGGTTAAATAGATTGTAGCAATTAGTGTAATCTCTGGTTAATGTGCACATATCTTCTTCGCAACTGCGGAAGCTTGGTTCTTGCAGCACCCTTATTCACTTCGGGTGAGACCTTGCCTGCTTCGCAAATGTTGCTGGAAGGGTAACTCCTTTCCGGGCCAGTGTGTAAGGGCTGTTGGTATTTGTTGATGACAGAGTGAACCCCTGTCGAGAATAGTTGTGTCAACAAATGGTTCCAATGCCGGGACCCTAAGCGAAAGGAAGGGGATATGATGTGGCACCCGACAAAACCGGAGATCCAAGAGTGGTTTGACAAGAAAGCAGAAGAATTCGCAGGAAGTGAGAAGAGGGACCCTAAATAGACAACAATCGAGTGGTTATAAAAATATGTGTACTCAGATATCCATGAAATCTTCTTCTGTGAATTCCCATTCGTATTGCATGAGTGGCTGGAACAGTTGACGTATCGCAAAAACCACTGTCAGAAGACTGCACCGGAGTGTTGGACCCCGGAGTTGGTGCGACAGCTGAAACAGTTAAGAACAAAGTATCACGAGCTGTTGACTTTTGGGTAGACAACATCCTTGAAGGATATATAAATGAGTTCGTAGTAGATACCATTAAATCATACAGCGACGCTGAAAGAAACTTCTGTAGGGGACCAAGAAGAAGATTCTTGTCATCACTGAAGCTGTGGATTAAAATGTTGGTTTGTGAAAATGGAATATTAAGGATGTCCGCTGATGAGTAGAAAGCCCGGTGTGTGAGGGTGAAGGTACTGTGTACAGGTGAGCCTGACGGAAAGATGTGGTAGATGGACATGAGCGACGACGAATTGGAAAGGGAAGCTAACGAGAAGTGTGGTCTCCTGAGGAGTGGAGCAATATTCCAGCGTCTTGAGAAGAAGAGGAGGATTGAGAGAGAGTATCCTGAGAGGACCGGAACATAAAATCATGAGGCAGGACCACAAGGAAGGAAGCACCCTTATTGAAAAGAAGACGTCGATCAGGATACCCCAGAGGCAGAACATAGTCAGGTCGTAAGTTACCACATACCTCCGACCCCGCACACTACTCCAAATTTTATAGGAAGAAACCAAAACTACTCGCGAAGTTTACCTAGTTGCAGTGCTAAGAGTAGCACTTCAGTAAACAACAATAATAACAGTGTTAGGATGGCGGATGAGGCAAAGATGCCCACATTTCAAGGAAACGGGATGGAGGATCCTGAACAGTATTGGTTTGTATTGGAAGCAGTCTGGACCATGAAGCAAGTCCAGGATGAAGTGATAAAGTTGGGACAACTAGCGACGACCCTGAGGGGCCGTGTGCTAGACTGGTACATGAAATTTGTAAAATTTCTAGCGGGAACATCGGCGAGAACGTTGGCTGGGATTAGAGCTACAATGATTGATGAGTTTAAAAAACCAAAATCGGAGTTGCAATACGTCACTGAGCTTAAGGAAATTAAGCAATTTTTGAATGAATCGGTATGGGAGTTTGATCAGCGTTACAAAATGCTGATAGCGAAATTGAGTTTTCCGGTAAATGAATTACAACATAAGGAGTGGTTTATAGAAGGACTGGTACCGCATATACAAGGACCATTGATGCAGCAAAAGGTTGTGACACAAGTGGAGGCGCCGAAAATTGAAATGAAATTGGAGGCTTCACCGATTGGTGAAGCAGGGATCGGAATGGACAGAGTACAGGCACAGCTGGCCAATTTAACACTCCAATTATAGGACATCAAGAAGGGCAAGGAGACTTGCGAAGACATATGGTGTACTAGATGCAGGAATGAGGGACACCATAAGGACAACTGCCCAGAGTTTCGGGAGTATTTGCAGTCAGGGGCACCAAAGCCTCTTTGGCAAGAAGGAATGCCATGGTGCACCGTGTGTCAGACCAGAGGGCATCGACCCGAAGAGTGTGTATACTTGCAAAAGATGGTATCGAAACCAGTGAATTTATACTGTAAGTTCTGCCAATTGGTGGGCCATGATGAGAAGAACTGTAGGGCCTATGATCTGCTGCAGGAATGAACCACTGACACATACTTTATGAAAGGGGAGGAACTGCTGATGATGTAGCAGCAACCGTAGTATAACCAACCACAGCAATACGACCAGGAGAAATATAGGCAGCCGCAGTATCCCCCACCACCGTATGGACAGCTGCAGTACGGGAAACTGCCGTATCAACAATATGGACCACCGTGCGGAGGCTACGGTGGAGGCTTCCATGGAGGAGCTGTGGGAAGGGGACGAGGCCCAATCACCTTTTATAATTGTGGTCAGCAGGGGCATTACCAGAGAG
Source organism: Larix kaempferi (assembly GCA_027924585.1). NCBI lineage: Eukaryota > Viridiplantae > Streptophyta > Pinopsida > Pinales > Pinaceae > Larix > Larix kaempferi. The sequence goes on along the minus strand of BSBM01000271.1, from coordinate 1,749,407 downwards.
ACTGTATGAACCCTACATCGCAATGTACATATTGTAGCGCTGCGGAACACAGTGTAGAGGACTGCCCTCAACTCATCGCAAAATGGAAAACCAAGCACCCACCCCAGAATCAGAGTACTTATAATGCCCCATCAGCCGTACAACGGATATTGACGGAAGCCAGAAGTAGTCCTGCGACAGTGGGCGTAGTAACAAGAGGAGCGGCAACAGGTAGCAACAGGGAGCACCCCAATATTATACCGACACAAACACAGTGGAAAAGAGTCACTTTCGATGTCAATGCCGAGAAGGAGGTCTTCTTAAAAACACAAGAGGCAATAAGGAATCAGAGGCAGTTACCTTTCGAAGAAGAAACCTACGAGATGCCGCCAATGTTTGATTCAACGAAGACTTGGCAGAAGGAAAACACCCTGGAGGCTTTCTGAGAGAGTTGTCTGGACTTGGCCAAAGACCCCGACGCACTAGAAGAAATAGCTTGTATAATGCGACGACGAGGAGGGGCACGACTGGAACAGCGAGTCAACCATATACATAAGAGGAAGACATGCAGAGAAATGCGGATGTCTGCGCAGATTGGAGAATTCGATGTCGACTCCATCATCCTAGATTTGGGATCAAATGTAAATATATTTACTAAACAGATATGGGAGACAATGGGGAAGCCATGAATGACCTGGTCACCAGTACAGCTGTGACTGGCGAACCAAAGCAAAGTCACTCCGCTTGGATGGGTATGTCAATTGCCGGTTGAAATTGAAGGGCTCTGAACATATGCAGATTTCGATGTCATTGAAATTGGGGATGACACCAGCCCCTACCCTGTACTGCTGGGGATATACTGGGATCTAGAGAATCAAGCCATCATCAACTTCAAGAAAAGAATAATTTCCTTTGAAAACCAAGAACTAAGAGTCATCGCACCATTGGATCTAGCAGAAGGACAATGCTACACAAAGTCAACCAAGGATGAGTATACAGAAAGGGACAATCTATACAACATCTTAGAGGATTATCCTAAACCTACCACAGATGGAGACTTAGAATGGTACAACACTAGTTTGGTACTCTCCGACCCGGATGAGGTCCTGGAAAACGGGCAGAACAGGCTGCATGAAATGTCCTTTAGAAGATGTGCACATATAACACAATCGTCGCGAAGGGTAGCCCCAGAGGAGTATGGAAACACGGTGGAACCACGCACAGCCGAAACAAATCCAGCTGGTCCATAAATAACGGTCGAATAATATAGCACCAGTCCAACGGCTAATGGTCTTAGGACCACCATGACAGTCGAACTCAAAGACAATCACACCAGTGCGACATCAGAAATACTGACCGACATATTTCAGGGACCTTTAGAAACTGAGAAGGTAAACATTGGATCAGAGGAAAATCTGAAATTCATGGACATTGGGGACCATCAGGATGAGTTGGTCATCACAATGATAACTATCCTACCACATAAATCCTAGGACCGGTTTTTGACAGACATAGCACCTCCGCCGAAAAACACATCAAAACAGATCCAACAACGACCACCAATAGCGACAATCGGACAAATCACCGCAGAGCCACAGACGCATGACATTTTGAAGTACCGAACAACGACCCACCAGAACTTGCGAAGGATACTTGCAGTATAGCAACCAAATGTGCGACAGCATATCGACACAGCGATACCCACTGTGAAAAAAAATAAAAAAATATTGATGAGAAGAGGCCATCACATGAGTGAGAAAAACACGGAAACCACCACACCAAGCGATGGTCCAATCTAGCATTAAAAGCAATAAAGACCGCAGTTATACCACATAACACAAACGCCAAAACCAAGACACTGAGAGTTACTACCTAGCGTAGACGATAGATTTTCCGAATCTCGACGAAAATTTGCAATGATGACCTCGAAACGGCTGCACACCACCGATCGATATATAGAAGGAAATGAGGAAACAGGGCCGGCCATTGTAACATTCCAGGAGCTGAATGGAAGTGTATGTGTCTAGCACTAGTACTGAATGACCACAGGCCACACCAATTGTTTAGGAGCAGCTCAAAGTTATGTCATCAATCCCACATAAGAAAAAAAGGAGTACGACTCGGCCCTTTGACTCTGGTCGGGAGACAAAGAAGGCCACTAGGGAATCCACTAGAAATAAGGATGGCGTTGCAGGATCCGTAGCTATTGAAGATATGCAGGAGGGATATGATGGTCCCATGTTGGAAGAATATGTTCTGCCTCGTTGGGCAGGAGCGCCCACGCCACAGATCAACAAAAAGGATAAGTACACCATTGCGGTCGCACTGGTACCCACAGGGATCAAAACTAGTGGGGATATCACAATCAAGCTGCGGAAATTACAATACACCAACCATGATCTCACGAAATTTCAAGAATATGAAGAAGCTTACGAGGACATTCCCCACGCAGGCGTCCCAACCACGAAGGAATTGAGGGAGTGGGAACAGGGATTGGCATGATCAGGGTTGCTAGGCGTCACTCTTCTACCACATTTTGGGTGCCTACCATAGTTCAATGCATGCGTCAAGCAGCTCCTTGCATGCTTCCACGACTGCTCCTTGTGGATGCACGAGAGAATTCCAGTTACCATCGACCTCATCATCGTAGTCACTGGCCTACCACAAGAAGGAGCCGACCCGTCACAATTTTTCAGGGGAAGGATAAGGATAAGAAAGTAGCTGAGCAGTTGGCTCTAAAGTATGGGGTACAGAAGGATTCTCGAGGCTACCTGATTCACACAATCAACAGCCAAGCTGTCCGAGTCGTAGAAAAAATATTGGCGGTCAATGTAACAAGGAAGAATCGACCAATGCAATGCAATTCAGGGTTCATTGCGGAGGTAGAACGATGCACCTCAGGCGAAAGGCTGAACTGGGCTCAATTTCTGCTGCACAAATTGACTGAGGATGCATATGACACCCAAGAACATGGAAGACCTTTCACATACTCCTGGTTACTCCTCTTGATTTCCCTAAAAGCATGGAGGGAACCAGATGACTACCAAGGGGTGGCCCTCACAGAACCGCGAGTATGCGATGGTGCACGGTACCAGAATTTGTGGGCATCTACCGACAAGGTTTGCCGGCAGGAGAACACTATCCAGCTCTACATTTGGCTCGAAAGGATGTGAATGGATGCAATGTTGATACTCCAGATCACACTACCGGCTATGATGAAGTATCAGCTCATCACCCAAATATCTGTTGAAATACACACGATTTACATTCGAGCACATGCAGATCCGACCAAGCAATGGGTAAGAACACAGTACAAGCTCAGTGAAGCCAAGCTTGGAAACATTATCGCACACTGGCATGAGGAATGGAAAGTCCTTGCAGACCCGAAGGACATCGTAGCGGCACAAATAGCGGGACGACAGGACCCGGCCAAAAACGAAGAGGCTTCCGCCAACAGGAGGGAGGAATAGGAGACCGACACGAAGGATAAAATGGTTGACTCGCATCACGATGGGGCCTCAACCGCTAACGCACCAATGGACTCAGAGCTCGACCTCTAGTAGGAATAAGGACAAACAAAGAATGGAATGGACTGTAATGCTGGGAGTACACACGCCGGGCTCACTTCATAGCATGCTGACAGTCTGGTGAATAGTATTATGCAAATCATAGAACACAACCGCTGGAAGGCCACAAAGCATTATGTAGACAATTTCCAGTACATCGGGGACTTTTTAAACATGATAGAAAATACAATAATCAACATCAGGGTACCGCACGAAAACATCGACCAAAACCAACCAAACCCCAGAGTTGATGTAGCCATAGGAACCCAGAAATGCATTGTCCAGGTCGAAACCCATGCCTTCTTGACAGGAGACGACACCTTGGATATTGCAATTCGGAAGGCTGACTTGTCAATGGTTGATTTCAACCTGCTCCCAATGTTGACCCTACACCGTGTCCAAGCAGCAGCAAGCACAGAAATCTGTGACTGTGAGGTAACAATACACAACAAAATGGTTGAATACATGAAGCAACTGCAACATAGCGAGATCAAAGTAGAACACCTCCAGGCCAAGTATACCGTAGCTATCACAACAAGAGCACAAGCAGTTGTAGAAAAAGATCGATTGGAAGCAACCTTGGCAGACAAAGAGAAGGTTATCCGAGAGAAAGCCATTGTACTCACTGAGCAGACTACCTCCCTTATGGCGAAAGAAAAGGTTGTAGAAGAATGGATAAGGGTGGAGAAAGCATTGATGCAAGCCTGGGAAACAACATCACTAGATCCAAACGTTGCCCTGGAGGCTTGAGCTGTCATGTTAGGCGTCGCTATTACCGAGCTCAAGAAAGAAAATGCCGAGCTCCAGATCAGAGCGACACCCAGCACACCCCCGGAACGGGTTCAGAATCGCCAGATGGCGATAGAGGAAGTGGTGACAGAGATTCAGGAACTGGAACAGGAAGCACAACAAATAGCAGTAAGCCTTACAGAATTCTAGGACAAACTAGTTGATGATGACCAGCTAGCTGCTTTAAATAAATCACTCCGTGAAGCCGAGGAACAGATGGAAACATTTCAAGGATCGCTTAAGACGATGCCCACAATGATACGGATGGGGAGGACTGTGGAAATCCATAGCATGAAGCAATGGGTAGAGAAAGCCGATGAAAGAAAGCAACACCGAGAGGCACATTTGAGTGAGCTTCAAGCAAAGGAAGAAGCCCTCATCGCAAGAATAATTCCAAACATGAAATAGGTTCAAGAACAGTTGCAAGAAGTCCGACAGAAGGTATGCAATCACCCCACACAACAGCAGGTAACATAAAGTCCACAGCTCCATGATTCAGTCAAAGAAATAGTCAACCAGATCCGGACCGCATACGATGATTTTCAATAGAAGTAGAACAAACCAGCAGTTTCCAGCTAAAGTGGCTCGGGACGAGCCACAAGTTTTTGTTGGGGGCCTATTGGCACAGGATAGATCCGCTGGAAGTGCGGAAGCCAACAGGTGCGAAAGGGTCATTCCGCGGAAAAAGGACCTTTCGCCACATTTTGGGAAAACATAAGAATTATTAGATTAGTTGAGTTGGTCATGTGCACCAAATTGTGATAAGAGATAAACATATAAATAGAGCAAGATTGTAAGCCTAAGGGCATCGAAGTTTTGGAGACTTAAGCAATCTTTTGGGTTCTGTTGTATCCGCGATAAGGAATGACTTGACTATTCTCTGCAAGGTTTGTTCTGCAGATGTTAATGAATGAAGATGTTTGCTTATGAATTCTGTTGTTATGCGATGATGGGTTATTTAAATATCTTCTACTGATTTATGTTGATACATGTTGTTGGTTAATATGAATATGATTTAAGATATATGTATATGAATGATTGGTTAAATAGACTGTGGAAATTAGTGTAATCTCTGGTTAATGTGCAGATATCTTCTTCGCAACTACGGAAGCCTGGTTCCTGCAGCACCCTTATTCACTTCAGGTGAGACCTCGTCTACTTCGCAGACGTTGCTGGAAGGGTAACTCCTTTCCGGGCTAGTGTGTAAGGGCTGTTGGTATTTTTTGACGACAGAGTGAACCCCTATCGAGAAGAATTGTGTCAACATGTATAAACTCAAATAGTTCAGGTAGTTACCTCTGAAACCTTTGAAAAACTGTACTTCGGCTGCGTTGTAGGACTTCAGGGTGTCCACAACGAACTCTATCACGAAGCCTTCTATCATACTATTAACCCAAAAGTCGACTGCTCTTGAAAATGAACTATCTACTGCTTTGAGCCTCGCAATGGGCTGTGGAGTCCACTCGGTCGGTACTTCTGGTACGAAACAGTTCTTGCACTCTACGAGCTGCAATAACCACTCGTGTAACTCGTTTCCAAAATATGCCCAAAACATTTTGTGAATATCTTTCCACAGGTATTTGTTCAACCAATCTATGTCAGATAGATGCGAATTTGTATTTTCTTCCCTTGCGAAGTCTCTTTCTATCTTATTGCACCAAGCCCAGTTTTCTTTCTTGTCTGGATGTGAAATTTCTGCAATCAACGGGACCTTTTCTTTTGAGCACATCACTTCTTTCAAGAGCGGCAACTCATCACAGATTCTTAGCGCGACAACAGATCCATTTGTTGGCTTACATAACTGTCTTGAGGTTTTCTATAAAGATCTGGGTTCTTCGCGGTTCAAGGAACCAACAAAACCCCTTTTAGTCGGCCCTTTCGACAATAGTCTGCAAGCAGACTGAGGTCTCACCCGAGGTGAAGTTATGGGGAGGCTGTGGAATCAGGCGTCCAAAACCATGTGATGAGTGCTTAAACAGATCTGATGAGCAATGCGCTACGGTGCTCGTGCTGCAGACTGGGGACTGCGCGGAACTTAACCCCTTCGAAGTCAATACTTCTACAAGCCAGGAGGTTTGCGCAACTCAAGCATCCAAGGAAGCGGTTCAGATGGGTTTCAATGACAGGACAACGCAACTGACGAATACGCTTCCTCCTCGGATTTCACCAACCTTGATGACTTTACTTAGTTCTTTATTCATTCATCTGCTACCTTAGTTTATCTAGTCTTATGACTCGTGCAAAATGATAACACAATCTACTGCACACTTCCGATGCTGCGCACTGTGAGGATCTTATCCAATTAAGTGATTGTTCAACCAAGTCATACATTCACAGACTTAGGAATACTCATGCATTTATCCTTCAATCATGTATGTGAACTTAACATATTATTCCCATCTCATTCCTTATGGCGAATACATATAAAAGTAAACATATAATGGATAAGCAAGATCTCAAGCATTCATTGTAAGCAAATAGACAAGTGCAAACACATAAACAATCACACTGCACAGGATTTAACGTGGTTCACCCCTAGGATGGGAGCTACATCCACAGGAACTGTTGTTGTATTAGTCTTTGGGAAGGGTACAACAGTTTCAGTCTGCGCACTCAACTGCAGACTCTCTTCTCTCTCAATAGGCCTCTGCGCACATAGCTTGCAGAGCCTTTACAAAGGCTTCCAGCAATACAACATAGTATGACTCAGATTTTGCAATTACATTTCAACATTAACCTTAACAAGAGATTCAACCCTTTCCCTTACAAAATGGTGCCTATATATAGATCATGCCTGTAGGTCATGTCTTTACAATGCATAGGAAAAAACCCTAAGGTTTCCCAAAACTGTCACGATTTTTCCTTAACCAGAATTGTTGGATTCTGGTAGTGAATCTTCCATCGTGGCCATCCTCTGCACGTGGTCATGTCACTATCATCCCCCTTGTTGTGATCATGCCAACAGGTTGCTTTCACCGAGCTGTTCCTTCTCTAACGGTTGCATGCGGCCGGTTCATGTAGTGGTTCCTTGCTTGTGCGACCGGTCGCTTTCCTCCATTTTAGTCCTTACCCATTGCTTGGTAATCACAGAGCATATTTACCAAAAATAGACCACCGATGGTCTAACCGAAATATGTTCCGTCTTTCATCTGATATGTTTCCTTGCCGGATCCCCGTATATCAGGCTCATCGCAGCGGTGTACTCCTCCACAACGTTGTACTTCGCAGATCTTCCAACGCTGCACTGTGCTCAACTTCACAGCTTCCCAAAACTGACTTGTTCAAAAAGTCTTCAACTTTACTGCGCTTAACTTTGCAGTGCCAAAACTTGACTTGCACAAAAATGCCCCACTTGGGCCAGGCCCAACACATCCACACAATGCATCTAGTTGCAGGGCATCTTGTTAGAGTTTGGGATCCACTTCAGTACTCCACCATTCATCTATTGTGACAATCAGAGTGCCATCAGGATTTCTACAGATCCGGTTCTGAGATAAAGAACCAAACATATTGAGATACACATGCATTACATCTGAGGATTGGTGCATGAAAGTACCATCACACTGCTCTATTGTCCTACAGAAGAGAAGATTGCATATATATTCACTAAGTCCTTCTCGGGGAAGATATTCACTTACCTTCGGTCCCTTCTTGGGGTGAGTGATGTACATGATTGATTACCTTCTACAGTCTATCTTGAGGGGGGGCTTTCTTCCCACTGGGTTTTCCCTCTTTCATTACTTTATTTATTTAGATTGTTGTACGGGGTGACCTTTGGTATCAGTAACCAGGGCCCTACTAGTTTTCAGTTATGTGTTTCCTCATAGTCACGCTTGCAGGGGGTGTTGGAATATTCTCATCATCATTTATGTATTTGCATGCATGCATTGCATGCATCCAGTCATCAGTATGGTAGTCTCCCCAGCACCCAGAGATCATATTCAGACCCTTGGAGCTTGTTTTTATCCTTCAATATCCCTCCTACCTACCTAGTGTGCCTTGTTTTCCTCATCTGGATGACAAATGTGCCCTACTATACCTACTTGGATTCCAATAGTCAGTTCCAACATTGACTTCCCAATTCATGCATTTATTGCTCAGTTTAACTTCCTGTAGCTTCTAGTTGTTTGTATCAGAGTGCCACTTGACTACTGACAGTCTCTCATGCGCCCACCTTTGATTCTCCTTCCCTAGATTAGTGCCACATGCATCAGTTAGACTCATTTGACTGATACTTGACTATCTGTGACTACTACCACTGATTGGGTGATGTTTCCAATGCTATGCAAGCCACACATTGAGTAGAATTCGAATGACCTTAGGTGTATTCGAATTCATTTGATTGCATTGAGTATTGTATTTAGATTAGAGTGCCAGCTTACAGCTGATGTATGATTATACTGTAGATTTTACCATTTCTGAGTTAATGTGTGAATACTGATTCAATTCTTCTTCTTCTTCTATGCAATTCATGAGTGATACTTGTGAGGTTTGTTCAAGCTGAGTGATATACCCTGTAGAATATCACAGTCTTTCTGGTATTATATCTTGCATTTTTCCTTGCAAAATGGGACATGCTTCAATGACATGGTCAAATGACTTACAGTACTTACAAGTAGTGTAAGGGTTATGAGAGTCTCTTGCTAAATATACTTGTTGAGTGCAATTATAGAAAAAAATCTGACCTCTTCCTCGTTCTTGGCCAATGTTACGTCTTATTCCTCTAAATGTACCACGTCCTCTGTATGTGCCTTGATCATACTACGCATTTTCATTATTGTTCTGCATTTCTCCTTGGACTATGTAGGCATCATGTTTTCTTTCTATCATGAGGTAATATTCTCTACAGTTGTTATCATCATGGCCAACTGATTTACAAAATGTGTAGTATAGGTTCTTTGGTGTCTGTACATACTTCTGAAGTAGGTAACAGTCCTCTGGGCGATGTCCTCTACATCGGAAAATCTTACACCATGGTCCTTGAGGTAATGTCCACTAGCGATGTAATCTCTGAATTCAGGGCAGTGTTCCTTGGAATGTCATTCTCCTTTACATTTAGTGCACCAAACCTCTTCTCTTCTCTCTTTTCCTTTCTTCATGTGGTGTAGCTATAATGTCAGGTTTGATAACTGTGTCTATATTTGTACCATTCTTGTGCTAGTTTCTCCAATAGGCAAAGATTCTAGCTTCATCGCAATTTCCAATGCTTCTGTTTGCGATGCTACCTTCTGTTGCATCAATGGTAACCTAATGTGGGGAAACAATGTAACTATGAACCATTCTTGATGTTGTTGCATTGTGTTGTAGGTACAACAGATCCCATGCTTCATTTGATCATGGGAACCCCAATTTTTGTAAATACAAAGGTATTTGGGTAAGTCTCTTATTATAACGAGGTTCTTAAACCTTGTTTGTTATGGTCTCATACCCTTTGCTTTTGGTTTGTGTAAATTATCTTTTTTCCCTTTCAAAAATTTCTAAGTTTTTGGCTGCTTTCTTGACTTGCGGAAAGCTTTCAATTCTTTCAAAATGTCATTTTCTTCCCGCAAATCCAAAATCCGAAAAGCCGAAACCTGCAATCCCGCAATTGCAGATTGTGGGAATTGATTGTTCTTCCTTTTTGAATTTTGTCATCCCGCAACCCGCAACCCGAAATTGTGGATTGCGGGAAGACTTTGTTAATATTTTTTGGGGAAATTTCGATTCTGCAACTCGAAACCCGCAAATTGTGGATTTCAGATTGCGGAAAGTTGTTATTTTAATAAATTGCGTTATTTGTTTCCGTAACCTGCAACCCATAATTGCGGATTGCGGATTTCGGGTTTGTGGGTTTCGGAAACGAAAACAATCTTTAAAACTAGAATAATGTTTTTTCGTAACCCGCAGCCCACAATTGCGGATTGCGGGATGTGGAAAATGTTATTCTAGTTTTAAAGATTGTTTTCGTTTCGAAAACCCACAACTCGCAATTGCGGATTGCAGGTTGAGGAAATGCTTTTGTCCGTTGTTTTGCAATTTGCAATCCCGCAACCCACAACCCGCAAATTGTGGATTGCAGGAATTTTGAATAAAGTTTGAAAATAAGATCTATGACCCAATCCCGTAGGGGTTAATCTCAGCCGCTCATTTCTTATAATCCTACGGTTCAGATTTGACCCGACAAAAAAATGATAAATATACAATTTTTCCTATTTTTTTTATCATTTTCCTTGTCAGAATTTACTCTGCTACGTGGATTTTACTGTGGATTTCTTACCAGGGGTCATTCTCATGAATTTTCAGTTATTTTCAAGTTGGTTTGTTGTCATTTTCACATTTTCTATTGATGGTTTTGCTGTTTATGGTTTGGTTTTTATTTATTTACCAGAATTTCCAAGCTTTGCCAAAATGTCATGGAACACTCAGTCTAAGACAATTCACAGGGATTTGCTGATCAAAGATATGAATTTCGGTATCTTCTTAGACACCAGTGAGAGGGTCACTGAAACTTATCAAATGGATTGGTCCAAAATTTAATCAATCTTTGATAATGATGACTTTTCAGACATTAAAGAAGATCGACTTGCATATGAGAATATTAGGGCTTCTCAATTGCATTCCATTGTTGCCCGACCTGATGTCCTACCTTACACAAACCCAATTAAATGGATAGTGTACAAATTCAAAGTCTTGTTGCAAACCTCTCATCATTTGAAGCATGAGTTATCACATCTGACTTCAGTATTGGATACTCAGACAATCAAACCTCCTAAGCTTACTATGGATATTCAAGTGACCATTGTAGCTGCACAGGTATGTGATGACCTAATAATAACTGAGGCCAACCCAGCTACGAGACAGAAAATCCTAATCCCTACATCATAGGTCCCCACTATTGATATCATTGATTGTGATATTGATGAGGAACCACATCCTCCAGTATCAGTGACTCAAGAAGTGACTCAAGAAGTGTCTGAAGGAGTGACTGAAGATTCACAAGCAGTTACAGATTTGTTAGACACTATTGAGATGGATCACTCTTTTTCTGATCAACAGGTATTGGAGGTTACTACTGGTCCTGACATTACAACTTCAGCACTTTTATTGTCAACTATTCAAGATCTTTCTACTTTGTCTCCAGGGGTAATGCCACCATTTTCCATATCACAACGGTTTCATACTTTGACTTCCAGAGTCATTCCATTTTCAGGCAACTCAGTACCATTTTCCATTCCCTCATCTATTATTGCAGAGATCCAATGTTCGACTATCCCTTAGAAATTACCCATATCTACTTTATCATTACCCACTGTGGATGAGCCACCTGATGATTCCAAGAGACAGGTATCTGATAGCCTTTTCCCCACAGCAAAAGCACAAGAAAAAGGGAAGAAATACACTTGTTTTGTGGGAAAAATGTTTTACCTTGATTATTTAATGAAGTTGTTTTAAATATTATTCTTGTATGTTTAAATGCATGTTCAATAAACTAATTATGTGAAAATCGAGTATGATTGAGCAAGTTCAGGTACATTAAAGGACAAACACGCAGATCAAGCAGAGGAATGAGAGATCATGCAGAGCTCAGCGCCTTTTTCCTGATTTCTAGAGAGAACACCTATTCAAACAAAATCGGCATTTAGACATATAAGTTAGTTCGAGTATTAGATGCATATATATACGGGTTTCTCAACTAGCGAGAGAATCCTGTTGCCATTTTTGAGAAACATTGCTTTACGTTTTTATACTGTTGAGATACTTTGAGTTACAAACTTTTGTTAAACCATGAAGTTGATATTTTAAATAAAGGATCGATGTTGCTTTCCAGTCAGCGTATATAAGTTTCGTTCACTCCTGAGTACGGGTTAGAGAGGGCCCCTCCAACACTTAAGTTAGGAGATCTTACTTTTCAGGTATTCTATTATGTGCTTTACATTGATTGGAATCTATATCGCATATGGAAGCATTTGAATGGTGTTCTGATTCCATTGTAATTTATAATGCATTATGTAGTTCAACAATACTGTTTCAGTAGTCCTATAACTGCATTCCTCTAATGCACCTTTTAAACATCTATTTCCTTATGTACTCGCATTGCCTTCGAAATAATGGTCCAAATCTTAAAGCTTATGAATGTTTCCATTATGATTAGTTGCTCATCAAGATTGATTACTTTGGTTAATTAATGGTGAATTTGTAGCATTAGATAGTTGCACTCCGAACTTAGTTTTTGACATTCAAATAGCTTAGATCAGAATTCTAGTTTTATGCATTTGATCCACAGTAATTGCTCCTTAGATTACAGATCCAGCTTTCATTATTTTAGAATAGATCTGCTATGTTTTCAGCATTCACTTTCATAATCTGAATTCCCTATTTGCAGCAAGTAAATTCTTAGGAACATCTTTCTCACTTTCAACATTTACATTCTTTAATATAGATTTACTGTCTTCAATATTTAAACTTCTTAGTATAAGTATTTTCTTTATACATATATTAGGCAACCTTTAAACATTGATACCAATACCCAACCACGACAAAGACTATCCTATAAGAGCATAGATAGTGCCTGCACTTCTGAAGTTTGTACGTACCCCGAGTTGTTAATTAAAGTAGGCTCTTAGTACAACTGCCCTCATTAGGCATCCATACTGGGAGCTCACCACTCAGCCATAAGATATCTCATGAACAAACCTAACACAAGTGCCCGAGGCATTAGATGGATGCTCCTCCTCCAAGAGTTTGACATTACAATTTTAGACAAGCCAGGAAAACACAATGTGGTGGCTGACTTTCTATCTAGGCTGACACATGGACAAGAGAGTGAGGTAATCAATGACAGTTTTCTAGATGAGCACCTTTTTGCCATATCCACAAGAAGCCCATGGTTTGCTGACATAGCAAACTATCTAGAGTCTGGAAAGTTTCCAGAACATTACAGTCATAAAGAAAAAAAAAAAGTAATAAGGAAAAGTGCCACATACACGTGGATAGAAGGCATGCTTTTCAAATAGGGACTAGATCAGATACTCAAAAGGTGCATTAGAGAAGATGAGGTGCATGACATAATGCATGCCACACACAATGAACCATGTGGAGGACACTATGTTGCAAAGAGGACAGCCCATAAAATCTTGCATACAGGGTATTATTGGCCAACACTCCACAAGGATACTTACGAATATGTTTCACACTGTGATGATTGCCAAAGAATGGGGAACCAACACAAAAACAAGAGATGCCACTCTATCCACAAATCTCCTTGGAGGCATTCGAAAAATGGGGATTTGATTTTGTCGGTCCAATCAACCCACAGTCTAATAAGAAAAGTTACATCCTAGTATGCACTGACTACCTTACAAAGTGGACCGAGGTAGCAGCACTGGCTGCAAAAAATGAAACCAACGTGGCAAAATTATTCACTGAGCAGATCTTTCACAAGTTTGGGGTACCAAGAGAACTAGTTTCTGATCAGGGCCCACAATTTACATCAAATCTAATTGAAGACTTGTTGAAAAGGAACAATGTAAAGCACAGACAGTCATCCTCCTATCACCCTCAAGCAAATGGTCAAGCCGAGGTAACCAACCGAGAATTAGAGAGAATTTTGACAAAAACTGTCCAACTCCACGAAAGGGATTGGGATGACAGACTTAGTGAGGCAGTTTGGGCTTATAATACTACATGGAAGACAACTGCAGGATTCACACCTTATGAACTAGTCTATGGAAAGAAAGTCATGCTGCCAATTGAATTTGAAATAAAGACATTAATAATTGCAGCAGAATTAAATATGGAGCTATCAGAGATACAACAAGAATGCATGCTACAACTGAATCATCTAGATGAACAGCGCCAGCAAGCACTTTCCCATACTGAAATCATCCAACAGCAAAGAAAGCAGTGGCATGACAAACACCTAAAAGATAAAAAGTTCAAGGAAGGTGACTGGGCAATACTTTATGACTCCAGATTTCACACATTCAATGGGAAGCTAACCACCAGATGGCTTGGACCTTACATAATTCAAAAGATCTATGAAAATGGAGCTGTGAGGATTATTACAATTGATGAAGATGAGTTCTCCATGATAGTGAATGGACATAGGCTAAAACTTTACAAAAAGCCACAGTCAAAAGAAGAGTTTACATAGGTACTCTACCAGCAACAATTGATGCTGATAGAGAACGTAGGAAATCAGTGAAATTCAGTTCATAAAAATAAAATAAAATAAAAAAATATATGAAAAATATATATATATATAAATGATGATGAAAAAAAAAGAAAAAAGAGAAAATAAAAAAAAAATGATGAAAAAAAAGAGAGAAAAAAAAATAATTAAATATATATATATATATGAAAAAAAACATGATGAAATCATGTAAATACAGGTAACAATGTAGGGCATAACATATTCACATGAAAAACCAGCATGTACACTACAAGAGATCCAGGCATGAATTCCAGCCAACAACAAAGAAATCAAATACTACAGATTAAATCAAGAGAGCCTGCCATCCAATTTAAATGAGCCTGCAGTTATTCAAGCGAGCCTGCCATCCAATTCAAACGAGCCTGCAATTATTCAAGCGAGCTAGCAACATTATCAAGTTAGTACGTCAAACTTCAAACATTTCAGCACCCAAGCGAGCCGGCCACGTATTCATACAGAAAGCAAAGTCATGAGCTACTACATAATTCATGCAAACAAGCTATTCAATCATTTCAGCATATTCATGCGAGCCTGCAATCTATTCAAGAGAGCCAGCATAGGTTACAAAATACAATGCACAATCCTATCTTCAATACGAAATCATCATCACAAAGTCGAATCAGCAAATGGCACAACTTTCAAAAGCAGAAAATACACCAAATTCAAAAGAACACAAAGAAAAGCAGCACACACACGTAACTACTGACATGCCAAAATTTACTACAGACACTACCAAATCTACTACAGAATCCGCCACACATAAAAATAAGGCCAGATCATAAACTCAGGTACGCTACAAACATAACAAGGTAATCTCTAAACATCTTTGTTTTATTTTTAAGGCACAAACATTATCCCGCAAGACATGTGATTTCTAAAGTTGAGGACAACTTATATCTTCGTTCGGCGGCAGAAAATCAGTATAGAATGGCCTCAATAAGTCATGATTGCTACCCAAGTCATATCAGCCTAAATAAATCATGATTACTACCTTCGTCATACCCGCATCCAGCCTCCATAAATTCCAAATAATCAGAGCAAATGGGGCAAGATACAATGATGGAACAAAGTACAGGGCTCGATTATGGAAAGAAAAGGATAAAGCAGCAAGTACAAGGAACAATGATGAGGATAAGTGCAGAAAGGCAGTTAATTAAGGCTGCATAATCTTCCACAGTTTGGCATATACAAAACCTCTCAGAACCCTCCAAAAGAAAGAAACTGGAAGTTAGTGTGGTCACGCACACAACAATCTAGCCCTCAAACCGGTAATCAACCGTGACCATTTAAGGAAAGATAGCCTTGCTCCAAGTGCTGGTTTACTGTTACAATAAAGGATTTCAGGATGACAAAAGGATTCAAGAAAAGCGAACCAGAGGAGCACAGTGCTATTTATCAGAGCCCGCGAGTCCTAGCAATAATCCGCAACACGGGATGGATGCCTTTCATCTTAGGATTGAGAGGATACGATGTAGGGGTAGCTCTGGAGTTTGCCAGAAATTTAAAACATATCAAGGATGAACAATTCGTCACCCGAGTGAAGGGGTTACGTATAAAATTGGATGAGGATGTGATTGCCAAATTCACTGGTCTACCAATGGGCCTGCATTGGAGCAGGGATAACCGGGAGGAAAACCATGCAGAAAAGGAAGCATTTTTTTAACGAGGAGAGGTCTACGACGAAGATAAAAATGGGTTCAAAAGACTCTCCATGCTAGCACCATGGGATGAAATGGCTGCAATCGTCCAGAAGTACATTACATGCACTGGTAGGTTAAGTTATGTTCCCATTTTTCATTTTCGAATTCTAGAGCTGTTGAGGCATAGGACCCAACTTTCACCGAACAACAACATTAGTATTCCATACTACTTGCTCCTATCTCTGGAGGAAATGAGCAATAAAGTGGTTAAAGGAAAAGAGGACGCATTAGCCCACCATGGGATGATCAAATTAATCATTTGTGAAGAATTAAAAGCACAGATACCAAAGCTTTCTTGGGAAGAATTCGTGTTGGTATCTACTGAGGATGTTCAAAGAATGAAGGGTACACCTCTTCCACCTGCATCAAAGAGAAAGACCGCCTCTACATCAGGGACGAAGATGAAAATTGACCTGGACAGTGTGGCTGATACCTTGGTGAAGATAAATCATTCACGAGATGACTCCCCCAAAACAGACCCAGGGATTTCTGCCAGTAATCAAGGGTCGAAGAGACGAAGTAAAAGATTCACACAGGCATCCAGAATCTGAGTCTCCAAGGAGGAGAAAAGGGAACCCAACCCCCTAGTTCAAAATGTGTCTGATGATGACAATGATCTTTTGGTAGATCAGGAAGATCCCACTACACCAGAGGAGCTGGATGAAGAAGAAGAGCAGGATGAAGAAGAGGAACAGGATGAAGAAGAAGAGCAGGATGAACAACAGGATACAGAAGAAGAGAAGAACACACAAGAAGAGCAAGACAACTTCCAGGGGAACCCTCCTGAGCACAATGAAAACCCTGGGGTCGTCAACCAACTCGCTGAGGCACGGGCAGAATTGGAAAAGCTCATAAAGGAGATGGCAACGTTAAGAATTGGGTCAGGAAGCCATCCCACATCTCCCCCATTTTCACCTGAAAAGACAGAAATCCCGAAAATGCATCATGCAGGGTAGCTAAGGCTGGCTGAGCAGAAAAATTCAGTACTTCAAGAGAAATTGGCTGAGGCACAAGAGGAGTTAGCCAAAAAGTACCAAGAGATTACCCAATGGAGGGACGTTTTGGCTACTAGCACTAACATATATGATAGACTACGAGACCTCCGGCCGCCATCAACAATTTATGCAGTTTATCTACAGGAGAAGTGGGGCAAATTCCAGCTCCAAAGGCTAAAACAAGGACTCCCGATCGAGATAAACTCCCCCAAAGAATTTATGGACACATATCTGAACTCCAGAGAGTTGGAGAAGGACCAGTTAAGTGAATTTTTCTTGCACAATTTTGTAGTTCCTGGCTCGCCCAACTGGTCGCCAAACCCATACATGGGCGATTTCCAGTTGAGGGCACTATGTTCATGGATGAATCATGAAATTGAGCGAGCTCAGGACTACCACATTTACGTTGCTGTAAAATGGCAAACCCCATTGATGGTCAGAGCAGAGCCAACTCACCCTGAAGGAATAATTTACAACCATAGGATCCTCACCCAGAACGAGGAGCTGATCCCCATTCTCCTTGCAAAGCAGCAGGAGGCTGTGGCTCACTTTGATATTACTCTCCAAATCACACACAAGGAGGTTCATGAGTCCATTAAGGAAAGATGGTGCAGAGTAGCAAATGATCTAAAAGGAAGAGAACTCCACTCCCCTCTCAGACTTGAAGATGCTCTTTTCAAAGCCAAACTCTACAAGGTATCCTTGATAAGGAATCAACACAGGTGGATTGGAATGAGGTTAAACCCCCATTCTTCCTTCCCCCGGTTATTAAAGGACATATTAATGAAGAAGAAGAGAGGAGAGCATGGGTCAAGGAGGATCAGACCATGGGCTACCACAGGCAGGCAGGGATCCCCAGGGTGGTAGCATGGGACATCAGAGAGGTTGTCGAAGAGCTGAACATGTCACCCAAGGATGGGTGAATCCTTCAAGTATGGGGGAGAATGATGATTCCAAGATATAGGTATCTGATAGCCTTTTCCCCACAGCAAAAGCACAAGAAAAAGGGAAGAAATACACTTGTTTTGTGGGAAACATGTTTTACCTTGATTATTTAATGAAGTTATTTTAAAGATTATTCTTGTATGTTTAAATGCGTGTTCAATAAACTAATTATGTGAAAATCGAGTATGATTGAGCAAGTTCAGGTACATTAAGGACAAACACGTAGATAAAGCAGAGGACTGAGAGATCGTGCAGAGCTTAGCGCCTTTTTCCTGATTTCTAGAGAGAACACCTATTCAAACAAAATTGGCATTTAGACATATAATTTAGGTCGAGTATTAGAGGCATATATATATGGTCTCTCGGCTAGCGAGAGAATCTTGTTGCCATTTTTGAGAAACATTGCTTTACATTTTTATACTGTTGAGATACTTTGAGTTACAGACTTTTGTTAAACCATGAAGTTGATATATTAAATAAAGGATCAATGTTGCTTTCCAGTCAGCATATATAAGTTTCGTTCACTCTTGAGTACGGGTTGGAGAGGGCCCCTCCAACACATAAGTCAGGGGATCTTACTTTTCAGGTATTCTATTATGTGCTTTACATTGATTGGAATCTATATCGCATATGGAAGCATTTGAATGGTGTTCTGATTCCGTAGTAATTTATAACACATTCTGTAGTTCAACAATACTGTTTCAGTAGTCCTGTAACCGCATTCCTCCAATGCACATTTTAAACATCTATTTCCTTATGTACTCGCATTGCCTTTGAAATAATGGTCCAGATCTTAAAGCTTATGAATGTTTCCATTATGATTAGTTGCTCATCAAGATTGATTACTCTGGTTAATTAATGGTGAATTTGTAGCATTAGATAATTGCACTCCGAACTTAGTTTTTGACATTCGAATAACTTAGATCAGATTTCTAGTTTTATGCATTTGATCCACAGTAATTGCTCCTTAGATTACAGATCCAGCTTTCATTATTTTAGAATAGATCTGCTATGTTTTCAGCATTCACTTTCATAATCTGAATTCCCTATTTGCAGCAAGTAAATTCTTAGGAACATCTTTCTCACTTTCAGCATTTACATTCTTTAATATAGATTTATTGTCTTCAGTATTTAAACTTCTTAGTATAAGTATTTTTTTATACATAGATTAGGAAACCTTTAAACATTGATACCAATACCCAACCACGACAAAGACTATCTTATAAGAGCACAGATAGTGCCTGCACCTCTGAAGTTTGTACGTACCCTGGGTTGATAATTAAAGTAGGCTCTTAGCATAGCTTCCCTCATTAGGTATCCATACTGGGAGCTCACCACCACCCTCAATTCCCTCCTCATCATCACCTACTAATGATGATCATGTTCCACTTTCTGAATCCTTCACTTCAATCCCTTCTCTGACCCATGTCCCATCAGTTCCTCAGGTTGTCTCTACCCCTCTGACTACTCCTCAAGTTACCATGTCTATACATAGTCCCATTGTCACTCAAACACCTTCATTAATTTCGACTGAGAATGTCATTTCTATTTCTTTGGATATGAAGATGATGTTGTAGTCCCTCTTGGACATTATTTCTACAGTAAAGAAAATAAAGCAGTGATCAAAAGGGGTAAGAAGAGAAGTATGGATCAAGGTGGATTAGAAGTATCTATTCCAAATCAAATAATATGGGATCAACAAACAAGTGATCCCCAGACAGGAGCAATTGAGACAGCTGCATCCTTAGGGGCATTTGCTAGTGCAAACCTTGATTCAGTCCAGATATTGAATAGGGAGATTGATCAGAAGAAGGAAGAATTGCAAAGGCTTGAAGAAGAGTTAGTAATGTTGGTTGTGGATCCAGATCTTCCAGTCTCATAGATGATATTGTCTCAGCCATGCACCCTGGAGGACTGTACACTCATTTTTGGGCCCATGGTTTTTGGGTATCCCGTGGTATTTTCCCATTGTATTTCCCTTATAAAATAAAGACATTGTAATACGGCTAGGGTTGAGTTATTAGGTTTTATGCATTGTAAAGATCTCTGAGATTAGAAGAGAGACTGTTAGACAGTAAAGAGGAAGTGCAGCAGTTGTGCTGCAGGTTGTATCCCTTCACTTTGCTGGACGAGACAATAATAAGAACTGGAAACTTCAGTGTGGACGTAGCCCAAGTTGGGTGAACCACAATATATCTGTGTCTCTTGTAATGTGTATGTGTGATTATATTTGCATTTCTGTTTATTGTTATTGCTCTGCGATCCAGTTTTTCTAACAATTGGTATCAGAGCCGAAGGTCTATTTGGCAGATAAACCCGCAAGAAGCTAGGGTTTTTGGTTCGAGTGGGAGCAATGGCAGAAGAAGGAAAGTTTAAGGTCGAGAAGTTTAATGGCGAAAACTTCCAATAATGGAAGATGCAAATGGAGGACTATCTGTACCAAAAGGATCTATTCCTACCGTTTGGAGGAAGAGCAAAGCAATCGGCGGCAATGAAGGACGAAGAATGGGAGGTTCTTGACAGAAAGGCACTGGTAACAATACGGCTGTCCCTGGCTTCGTCGATGGCTTTCAATATCTCAAAAGAAACGACAACGGAAGGTTTGATGAGCGCATTGGGTAAGCTGTATGAAAAACCCTCGGCCTCCAACAAGGTATTTCTAATGAAGCGTTTATTTAATATGAAGATGTTTGAAGGTGGATCTATTACTGATCATTTAAATGAGTTTAATACGGTTACAAATCAACTAAGTTCTGTAAGTGTGAACTTTGATGATGAGGTTAGGGCTCTTCTAATCTTGTGTTCATTGCCAGAAAGCTGGAATAGCTTGGTCATGGCTGTAAGTAACTCTGTCTCTGGTTCAAACACCTTGAAATTGTTGATGTATATGTAACTTCGGAATGTATTTCATCCATGTATTTCATTTATATATTATTGCACTCCTATAGAGATGTGTCATTCCTCTATACGGAAGTGTCGTCATGTGTATTGACAAGTGTCGCAAGTATGTTAACTTGTTGATGGGTTATTAGACCACCATGTGTGGGGTCGGCCCTGATTTATATATTATATGGTTGATGTACCCAGCTAGACAAGTCGGCCCCATAAGGTTATTGGGCAAATAGGACAAATATAAATAGAGATCAGGAGATCTCTATTTGGATCATTCAGAAATTGATTCTTCCTTCACTCAGAAAGTGGCTCACTAGTGAGGAGGAGGATCATCTTCTACTAGGAGACTATCTCTGTGTATTTTGGTTGTACTTTGGTTGAGCCATTGCTCTCTCTATCTTTGAGGAAGTTGTGGGGTTTTTCACCTCGGGGTTTTCCCCACGGAAACTCTGTGTCTCTTGTCTCTCATGCTTTTGCTTCTTGTAATGATTGACATGCTTGTTATGATTGATACGCATTGATATACTGTACATGTTATTCTCTCAGTAAAGATCATAGAGTATTGTGAATTAATGCTAAAAATTTAACATGGTATCAGAGCTAACCTGAGAAGAAGACACTGTGCAGTGACGGGAACCAGGGTTTCTTGTTTATTGGGTTTCTCTCCACAGATTTTGGAAAAGCAATATAGTAGATTGACTCTACTCATCAAGGAGAATCTATCTGTCCCGTCAAAATTCAATTTTGAGCATTTTCAAATTTGGCCCTAACAATTAGGGTTTCCACAAAAATAGGAATTTCTGGAATCTGAAGACAGAACTGGAAGCTCCTTGCAAAAATCGAAGTTTAGATCTTTGGATCGAGATTTTCAGCTGGGTAGATCTCCGGGAAACTCAAACCCTAATTCAGGGTCCTCCTTAGTGATCCCGGGAAGACAAAAAGGAATTTTTTAAGGGTGTAGCTTTGCACATCTCAAATTATGAATACACCAGGTTGATCAGCTCATCAAGGCGCATCTTTCTATCCTTTCAGAAAGTTGAAATTCACTTTTTGAATTTTTAGGGTTTCTCTGACAAACCCTAATCCAGTACCAGATCCAGTTTTCAGCAAGTCAAGTGGTAAGACCTAAATCTTTTCTATTTCCATTTGAAGTACTCTTTAAGATGTCTCACCACACCAAGCTTGAGGATAAGCTTGAAGGGGCTGATAACTTCCGAGCCTGGAAATATAGGATTGGGTTAATCCTGGAAGAGAATGAGTTGGACTCGTACATAAAAGAAGACATCCCTATCCCAGAGGATGAAGAGGCTAAGATATTGCATAAGAAGAACTTGGTCAAGGAAAAGAAAACCATTGCTGATTCTATTAAGTACCATCTCATCCCACATGTGTCATCTCTAAAGACACCCAAAGAAATGTTTGATTCTCTGACCAAGCTATTTGAAGGGAAGAACATAAATCGGAAGATGACCCTGCGGAACCAATTGAAAGGAGTAAAGTTTAAAAATGGAGAAACCATTCAATCTCATTTTTCTAGGGTCTCTCAAATTAAGGAACAACTGGAAGCGGTGGATGAAATGGTGGAGAATGGTGAAGTTGTCATGACCACTCTAAATGTCCTACCTAGGTCATGGGATTCCTTTATTCAAGGAATTTGTGCAAGAAAGAGGTTGATCTCCTTCAACAGAGTGCGGGAAGAATGTTCACAAGAAGAAGCAAGGCTTGTGGCCCGAGAAGAAAATATGGGAAGTGAAGATCAATCTCTCACAGTACACACCAAGAAAGGAAGGTCAAAGAGAGAGCACTCTCATGCCAAGAAATCTTCACACTATCATCAACATAAAGATAAGAAAGATATCAGATGCTTCACATGTAGTGAGAAGGGTCATTTTACTTCAGAATGTCCCAAGAATAAAAGGAACAACAACATCAAGAAGAAGAAGGGCAGCAGGAAAAGATATCATGCTCATGCTGCTGAAGATGATGAACCACCCAAGAAGAAGGCTAGAGTGGAAAGTGACGATGATGACTCATCAAGCGAAGAAGAGTATGTTCTGATCTCTACTCTCACAGGTACTATCTCTCATGGTTGTAATGATTGGCTTATTGACAGTGGGGCTTCTAAGCACATGACTGGGTTTAAAGAATCTTTTGTAAATCTATCTGAACATGAATCACCCCATAAAGTGAAACTTGGGGATGACTATCAATACCCCATCAAAGGAAGTGGTGAAGCCTCCTACAACCTAGATTCTGGAAAATACTTGAAGATGAAAGAAGTTCTTTATGTACCTGTGCTAAAGAAGAATCTACTCTCCATCTCTGCATTGGATGCAAAAGGCATGAGGGTTGCATTCGTATATGGCCAAGTCCTAATGTGGCCAAAGGGTAAAACTATTGATGAAGAACCTAAGGAAACTATATTTCAAGACACTACCATGACTGAAGCAATTCCAGATGTTGATCGTGAAATTGAAGATCCGCAACAACCTATAGATCCACCACGTGAGGACAACTCTCACAAGAGGAAACCTGCATGGGCTAGAGAGCTCATTCAAGATGCAAATAGATTTGGCACTCCAGAAGAAGAACACAGAGCAAGGAAGAGAACCAGATCACATACCAGCTATGTTGCTTTACTCTGTGATATCATGAACAAAGAACCTTCCAGTTATGAAGAAGCAGCGGAAAAGAAAGAATGGAAGGATTCCATGGTCGAGGAATACCAATCAATAATGAAAAATGATGTTTGGGATCTTGTCCCAAGACCTGAAGGGAAGTTTGTTGTGACTTCCAAATGGATCTACAAAATCAAGCATGTTGCAGATGGTAGCATAGAAAAGTACAAGGAAAGATTCGTAGCTCGTGGCTTCTCTCGGAAAGAGGGAATAGATTATGAAGAAAATTTTTCTCCTGTAGCCAGGTACACTTCCATCAGAACAGTACTTTCCCTCGCTGCAGCTATGAAATGGAAGATACACCAGATGGATGTCAAGACTGCCTTCTTGAAGGGTGTAGTCGAAGAGAAAGTGTATGTGGAGCAGCCACTCGATTTTGAAACACATGACAGGGAGTCATATGTGTGCAGATTGAAGAAAGCCTTGTATAGCTTGAAGCAAGATCCCAGAACCTGGTATGGTAAGATGGACAGTTTCCTATCTAGTTTGGGATTTACCAAGAGTAAAGCGGATTCCAACCTTTACTACAAAGTTGAGGAAGGGAATCCTGTGATTCTACTCCTGTATGTGGATGACCTATTTGTAACAGGAGATGACAGATTGATTGCCGATACAAAGAGGAAGCTTGATGCCGAGTTCGATATGAAGGACTTAGGGATGATGCACTATTTCCTAGGTATGGAGGTGTGGCAAAGTACAGATGGGATCTTCCTTGGACAAGGGAAGTATACTATAGATATCCTGAAGAGGTTTGGGATGATGGATTGCAAGGCCATGGCCACACCTATGGCATCGAATCTGAAGCTTCTAATTGATGCTTCATCTGAGCCGATTGATGTATCTATGTATCGTCAGATGATTGGGTCCTTGATGTACTTGATGAACACGAGACTAGATATTTGCTTTGCGGTGAACACATTGAGCCAGTTCTTGACAGATCCGAGGAGTGTTCACCTGGTTCCTGTAAAGCATATTCTGAGGTACCTAAAGGGTACAGTTGATTATGGGCTCAAGTATGAAGCGAATCAAAAGTTTAACCTGCAGGGTTATGTTGATTCAGATTGGGCAGGCAATGCTACATATAGGAAGAGCACATCTGGGTGCTGCCTCAGTATGGGATCAGGTGTGATCTCTTGGTTTAGCAGGAAGCAGTCCTGTGTAACACTGAGTACATCCAAGGAAAAGTATGTTGCAGCCTGTTCGGCTAGTTGTGAGGCAGTATGGCTTCGGAAGCTACTGTCTGAGTTATTTGATCTCCCATTGGATACTACTGGTATCTTCTGTGATAACCAAAGTTGTGTGAAGCTGTCTGAGAACACAGTGTTTCACGACAGGTCGAAACACATAGAGATCAAATATCACTATATCAGGGATATGGTGCAGAGAGGAGCAGTGAAGCTCCTGTATGTTACGACAGATGAGCAGATTGTAGATGTGTTGACGAAGCCACTAGCCAGAGTGAAGTTCGAGTACTTCAGAGAGAGGCTTGGTGTTCTTTGGATCGACGACACTTCGAGGAAGAAGTGATGGACACATTTGCAGAATCCATTCCAAGCATGGTGGAAGAAGGATCCTTCACATGGCTGTGGATGTAAGCGCTGGATGATGAGAATCAGGACGATGCTCCAGTTACTGCTCTGTATATGCATCAGGATGATGTTGGATATGATCAGTTGGATCATTTATATGTATATGCATCATGTTGGATGCTTGGACCATGTATCTGTATATGTATCAGGTGGATACTGTGTATGATCAGGTAGATCATGTGTGTTGATATATATATTAGGTGGATACATTGTGTGGATCATGTATCTGTGTATGTCTCAGGAGGATACATTATATGATCAGGTGGATCATGTATGATGATATGTATCAGGTAGATACTTGGTATGCATCAGGTAGATGCATTGTATGATCAGGATGATCATGGATGACGAGCTTCAGGATGTTTCTCCAGATATGCATCAAGACGATGCAGTGATGAGTATCAGGACGATACTCTAGATGATGTGCATCATGATGATGCTATGATGATGATAAGGATGATCATATGTATCAGGTGGATACATTACATAATCAGTTGGATTATGTGTGATGAGTTCCGAAGACACAGATGCAAAGTGCCTTTCCAACATGGTGGTAGATATGTTCTCCCATGTGCGTTGATGTAAGTGCAGAGCCTTTCCGACATGGTGGTAGATGTGTTCTCCCATGTGCGTTGATGTAAGTGTAGAGCCTTTCCGACATGGTGGAAGATGTGTTCTCCGATGTGTGTTGATGTAAGTGCAGAGCCTTTCCAACATGGTGGCAGATGTGTTCTCCCATGTGCGTTGATGTAAGTGCAGAGCCTTTTCGACATGGTGGTAGATGTGTTCTCCCATGTGCATTGATGTAAGTGCAGAGCCTTTCCGACATGGTGGTAGATGTGTTCTCCCATGGTCATTGATGTAAGTGCTGTGAGCGTTTCACGGATGGTGGTAGGTTGGTCCTCCCATGCCGGTGAGTGTAAGTGTTGTGTGTGTGCATCTGGGTTGTGCTTCGTGATACTCTGTGGCCATGGATAGGTTGTGCAGTAGCATGTAAAAGGTCCTGGGAGATCCGATAGGTTGAGCTGTGTGCTCGTAATCAGTCCTGGGATGCTCTTTCGAGGTTTTGTGGACTCACATAATAAGTCCTGAGGATTCCACAGTATGGCCAGTGATGATGAAGAACTGCAGGTGGTGGGCCTACATCCAATATGAAAAAGGACTGGCTCTGTAGAACTTCCTATGACGAGTAGATCCAGAGATTGATTGAGATAGCAGCAGCTGTGACGATGACGATGATCCAGAGAAGAAGACTTGTGCTAGTTGATTTGTGTCGAGAAATACCTTCCTAGTTAAGAGGGAGTGTTGATGTATATGTAACTTTGGAATGTATTTCATCCATGTATTTCATTTATATATTATTGTACTCCTATAGAGATGTGTCATTCCTCTATGCGGAAGTGTCTTCATGTGTGTTGACAAGTGTCGCAAGTATGTTAACTTGCCGATGGGTTATTAGACCACCATGTGTCGGGTCGGCCCTTATTTATATATTATATGGTTGATGTACCCAGCTAGACAAGTCGGACCCATAAGGTTATTGGGCAAACAGGACAAATATAAATAGAGATCGGGAGATCTCTATTTGGATCATTCAGAAATTGATTCTTCCTTCACTCAGAAAGTGGCTCACTAGTGAGGAGGAGGATCATCTTCTACTAGGAGACTATCTCTGTGTATTTTGGTTGTACTTTGGTTGAGCCATTGCTCTCTCTATCTTTGAGGAAGTTGTGGGGTTTTTCACCTTGGGGTTTTCCCCACGGAAACTCTGTGTCTCTTGTCTCTCATGCTTTTGCTTCTTTTGATGATTGACATGCTTGTCATGATCGATATGCATTGATATACTGTACATGTTATTCTCTCAGTAAAGATCCTAGAGTATTGTGAATTAATGCTCAAAATTTAACAGAAATTTGATGATGTTATTGGTGTTATTCTTAGCGAGGAAATGCGAAGAAAAAGCACAGGTGAGACATCAGGTAATGCGTTGACCATGGAGAGCAGAGGAAGAAAAAAAAAAGAGAGGAAAGAGCCAAGGTAATCGTGGAAAGTCTAAAACGGGAAGATCTAAGTCCAAACTGGGAAAGATAGAATGTTGGAACTATGGAAAGAAAGGACATCTAAAGAAAGACTGCAAATCTCTAAAGAAGAAAGGAGATGGACAGAAGGAAACTACCCAGGAAGCAAATGTAGCAGGTGATGTGTTACAAGATGCTTTGATTCTTGCATTAGATAATACTAGTGATTATTGGGTAGTAGATTCAGGTGCTTCATGTCATACTACACCCCATAGGAAATACTTTCATGAGTATGTTCCAAGCAATTTTGGACATGTTTTATTGGGTGATGATGAGCCATGTAAAATTGTTGGAATGGGTAAGGTATGGATAAAAGTTAAGAATGGAACTGATTGGCTATTGAAACATGTTAGGAATAGTCCTACTATGAAAAGAAATCTGATCTCAACAGGGCAGTTGGGAGATGGTGGCTGTCTATCTACATTCGGAGAAAGGTGGTGGAAGATCACTAAAGGATCAATGGTGATAGAAAAAGGAGACAGGGTAGGTATGTTGTATTTATGTCCTCATAATACTGACCATTCTATCTCTTTAGCTTCCACAGGAATATATACAGCATTGTGGCATCATAGACTTGGCCACATGAGTGAGAAGGGGATGCAGATTCTCCACTCAAGGAAGTTGCTGCCAGATTTGAAGCAGGTAAGTTTGGAATTCTGTGAGAACTGTGTTTATGGAAAACAAAAGAGAGTCAGATATCTCAGGGTTGGGAAACAGAAGAAGAATGAAAAGTTAGAGCTTGTGCATACAGATGTATGGGGACCGTCTCAGGTACAATCTCTTGGTGGCTCTCATTATTATGCTACATTTATTGATGATGCAACTAGGAAAACTTGGGTTTATTGCATTAGACAAAAATTTGATGTGTTTGCTACTTTTAAAAAGTGGAAAGCTTTGCTTGAGAATGAGACAGGAAAAAGATAGAAGTGTCTCATATATGATAATGGAGGTGATTACTGTGGCAAGGAGTTTAATAGTTACTGTTCATACCATGGGATTCATAGAGAGAAGACAGTCCCAGGAACACCACAGGAAAATGGTGTGTCAAAAAGGATGAACAGAACGATCATGGAGCGTGCAAGGTGTATGAGATTGCATGCAGGGTCGCCCTTACAGTTTTGGGCAGATGCTGTAAATACTGTTGTTTATTTAATAAACAAAGGACCTTCAAGTGCTTTGGATGGTGGTATTCCAGACGAGGCATGGACGGATAAAAAATTAAACTACTCATTTCTGAGAACGTTTGGTTGTGAAGCATTTGTCCATATTGATAAAGAAAATAGAATAAAGCTTGAAGCTAAATCCAATAAATGCACCTTTATTGGATATGGGGTTGATGATTTTGGTTATCGTTTATGGGATTATGAAAATCACAAAATCATTAGAAGTAGAGATGTCATATTCAATGAAAAGGTCATGTATAAAGATCAGTTGCAAGGAAAGAAACAGGAAAAGGAAAACACAGAGTACGCAGTACTTGATGAAATTCAAGAAAATGAAGTTCCAAAGGTGCTAGAAAATCAAGAACAACAGCAAGTACCTGAAACTCCTGCAACTGCAAGAAGATCTACCAGGTTAAGTAGACTCCCTGAACGATACTCTCCTTCAATGTATTATTTGTTGATGACTGATGTTGGTGAACCAAAATGTTATGAAGAAGCAATGCAGGTAGAAACTAGAAAGAAGTGGGAGCAAGGTATGAATGAGGAGATGGACTCATTGGTAGGAAACCAGACTTGGGATTTGGTTCAGTTTCTTGCTGGTAAAAGAGAATTGCAGAACAAATGGATTTACAGGTTGAAGGAAGAAGAAGGAGGTAAGAAGCGGTATAAGGCCAGACTTGTTGTAAAGGGGTTTGCACAGAAGAAAGGTATATTTTGATGAAATATTTTCTCATGTTGTTAAGATGACTTCAATTAGGACTATCTTAAGTCTAGTGGCGGTAGAAGATTTGCATCTTGAACAGTTAGATGTAAAAACAACCTTTCTCCATGGGGATTCCGAGGAAGAGATATATATGCAGCAGCCACAAGGGTATGAGGTCAAAGGTAAGGAGAACTTGGTATGCAGGTTGAAAAAGAGCTTGTATGGCTTGAAGCAAGCTCCAAGGCAGTGGTATTTAAAATTTGACAGGTTTATGACAGAACAAGGTTATAGTAGATGTCTATCTGACCACTATGTTTATTTCAAGAGGCTAGATAATGGAAGTTATATATCTTGTTATTGTATGTGGATGGCATGCTTGTTGTAGGGTCTAACATGAAGGATATAAATGTGCTCAAAAGGAAGTTAGCTAATTCATTTGCGATGAAGGATTTGGGTGCTGCAAAGCAAATCCTTGGTATGAGAATAACAAGAGACAGGAAAAATCGCAAATTGACATTGTCTCAGGGTGAGTATATACAAAAGGTGTTGGAGAGGTTCAGAATGCAAAATGCAAAACTAGTTAGTACACCTTTGGCCAGCCATTTCAGTCTAAGTAAGGAAATGTGTCCCAAGACACAGGAAGAGACAGATTACATGTCCAAAATTCCCTATCAATCAACAGTTGGCAGCTTGATGTATGCCATGGTGTGCACAAGACCAGATATTGCACATGCAGTGGGAGTTGTGAGCAGATATATGAACAGTCCAGGTAAAGAACATTGGAAGGCAGTACAGTGTATTCTCAGGTATTTGAGAGGTACTACCACTCAGGCATTATTTTTTGGAGGTTCAGACACTATTCTACAGGGATATGTTGATGCAGATATGGCAAGTGATAAGGATAGTAGGAGGAGAACCATAGGGTATGTGTTTACTATAGGTGAAACAACAGTAAGTTGGATTTCGAGATTGCAAAAGGTTGTTGCACTTTCAACAACAGAAGCAGAGTATGTTGCTATTACAGAGGCTAGTAAAGAGATGATTTGGTTGCAGAGGTTTATGGAGGAAATGGGTAAGAAGCAGAAGGATAGCAGGTTGTATAGTGACAGCTAGAGTGCCATTCATCTTGCAAAGAACTCAACATTCCATTCCAGGACTAAACATATACATCTCAAGTACCATTTCATACGGCTCTGTTCTTGAAGATGAACTGTTGCAGCTGGAGAAGATACATACTATCCAGAATCCTGTAGACATGTTCACAAAGGTAGTGACCGGATAAAAACTGATTTCCTGCTCGGTTTTAGTTGGCCTTCTAGCATGAAGGTGAACAGGAGAAATTTTCCAAGTCCAAGTCCAGCAGCAGTGGAGTTGTTGTGATCAGTCTCCAAGTGGGAGATTGTTGGTTGTGGAGCCAGATCTTCCAGTATCATAGATGATATTATCTCAGCCGTGCACCCCGGAGGACTGTACACTCATTCTGCATTTTTATGGGTTCGGGGGCAGCACCCCCGACAAAAAATTTTGGGGCTGTTTTCGCCACCTGTTTGTGGGCCCATGGTTTTTGGGTATCCCGTGGTATTTTCCCATTGTATTTCCCTTATAAAAGAAAGACATTGTAATACGGCTAGGGTTGAGGTATTAGGTTTTATGCATTGTAAAGATCTTTGAGATCAGAAGAGAGACTGTGAGACAGTGAAGAGGAAGTGCAATGGTTGTGCTGCAAGTTGTATCCCCTCACTTTGCTGGACGGTATAATAATAAGGACTGAAAACTTCAGTGTGGACGTAGCCCAAGTTGGATGAACCATGATATATCTATGTCTCTTGTAATGTGTATATGTGATTATATTTTCATTTATGTTCATTGTTATTGCTCTACGATCCTGTTTTTCTAACAAGTAAAGACCAAGGAATAACATGAGATTTATGTTGCTGATATCAAGAGGATATGGGGAGATAGGTTAGAAGATTTGGAGCGAAGCAATACCTCTCTTCACGATGAACTTTGTAATGCACAAGCTCATAATTCTGCAAATACACAGAAGATAGCCTTACTGGAAAAGCAATCTGAGGATGCAACTGCAAGTGCAGCCTCTTCTAGTTTCTCTAAATTCTCACCCCAGAAATTTAAGTATTTGGCCCTTCAGGTCAATGAAGAGCATCATAAATTACTGGAGAATCTATTTTACACCCTAGATGAGATTAGGTAAACTCATGTGATTTTTGGTAAGATGTATGGTGTCCTTGAAGAGTAGAAATCCAAAAGGCTGCAAGCTTCTCAGGCAAGTCAAAACATTGTTGAGTGGCAGGGGTATATCAAGAACATACCAGAAGACATCCCCATTCTTAATAGTTTTTAGTTCAAGAAAATCAGAGCTGCATTAAACACTTGGCTTGTTCTTAATGAGTCAGTTGAAGACATTCTTAAGAAAGCATAGGCTATGTGTAGCAGGCGATGGTATGCTGCAGATAATATCATGGAATTTCTACAGTTCTCAGCCTTGGAGCTCATAGAAGATGCTTTCCCGCCTAAGTTGATGGTTGAGCAAGTCGAACGCAGGTGTGAGGAAGCCAAGGAGAAAATTCAGCGCCTTGAGGAGGTCAAGATTAATGATGTGGATCAATTAATTAGGAAACCGGTCATCATGGAAGGCGAAATCCACATATTCATCTGTATTTGGCATAAGTTAGCTAAACATGAGATGGAAACATTCGTATGTAATGCCCATCTAGGGCTTGAGTGAGCTAACTATCCGCATGTAGATGAGTTGCTAGAGATTTGGGACAAATGGCAAGTTTTTCTAGGTCATTAGTTTAGATTGGTTTTGTAATCTCGGTTTGTGGGAATTTACTCTTTGTATTATTTTTGTAACTCTTATTTAAAAGAGGTGATCTCTCGTACAGAGGGATGATGGAATTTGGAGGAGAAAATCAGCAGGAGAGACTGGAGATGCCCTGTTTGATACAAAGATTGTAATTTCTTACAGACTTGCATTAATACAATAAAGTTATTCCCAGATTTTCTTTTGTCTATTGATCAAGTTTATTTGATGAATGTTGATTTTACTCCAGATTGCTTATCAAATGCTGTTGAATTCTTTTGCAATTTATTAAGCACAGTGATCTATAGTTCCGGTTTATCTTTGCTAATGATCTGTGTGTTCATGAGATTTTAAAAGAGTTTGTTCAATTAAAGCTTTTATCGATTTTTGCAAATGGTTTTTTCAACAAATTATAATTGATGTTGATTTTTCAATTAACATATCAGTTATAGGTCAAATCTTAAATGCATACAACCTTCAATCTGTTGTTAATTAATTTTAATTGATTAATGGTAATTTGGGCAAATAAGTAATAAGTCTTTTAACATTTGTGTTAAGTTGATGAATAATACTTATTTAATTTTACATCAAGATAACCTGCACTTATCTCAAGACACCTTCTTAGAGTAGATCTAACTTAGATTAGGTCCCCTTTCTTAGGTAGGTTTGTTTTACAGAAGTTTACACCTTTGTTTTCCTTCATTGGAAGACTGATCTATTGATCAAAACTCACCAACTCATAGAGTGCCAGCAGAGGCCGAATATCCGTGGGAGATTACTATTCCAAACAGGCTGTGGATAGAACTTTCCTTCCATAGTACCTTTTGAAGCCTTTCAGTCTGGGTTTTCCCCCTCTGTTGGGAGCCTTGGAACCCGTTCCAGCACCTTGCACTTACCCTGCACACCCGAGGCCTCAACAAATGGCACTAGAAGGAGGGTCAGTAGTAAACTATTCCTAAACAGAATACTCAGAAACCTCCTCCAGCAAGAACATCATCGGTTGTCACTCGTAGCCAATCACATGCTTCTACATCTAAACAACAAACAGACTCACAACCGATTGCAATTCCTGGTACACCTGCAGCTTAGCAGGAAAATAAAAGGGAAATCATTATCGTATCACCTACTAGAGGATCCCTTTAACTTGAACAAATACTGAAGAGTTCTAATGATAGTGTTGCTAGAGTACAACAAAGAATAACTGACCTACGAGGTAGAGGATTAGCAGCAATCCAACCAAACACTACTTCCCAGACTGATAACAGAGAAGGTCAACACATAGTTGACCAGAACACTGAGAATCAGAACACTCAAAATCAACATACACTTGATCATCCAACATTCCCTGAGTATAACCTTGATTCTTTCTTTGAGGAAGTTCCACAACATCAACCTAACGTTGGATTTGGTGGACCACCACCTTCTCCTCCTTCATCATCATCTTCCTCATCTGAAAGTGAACATTCTTCTAGTTCTTCATCTGAAGAAGAGGAAGAACAACCAATGGCTGGAGAAGGCTAGAACAAACCTTGGCTTGACCAAGATGCTGTGTTCATTCTTGGGGATCAACATAGATTACCTAAAAACCCTGAGAAGTGGCTTCCTAAGTTCAATCCATACAATAAATCACATGCATTAGATCACATCAAAACTTTTATGCAAGCCATTAGACTTAGGAGTGTTGTCCATGAAGATGTGGTTTGCAAACTATTCCCTTATACCTTTGAAGGAAAGGCATCCACATGGTACTTTGCTTTAGAATCCAGAACCATAACTTCTTGGGATGAGTTTGAAAAATTATTTATCCAGAAGTTTGGGGATGATAAAACTCCACAAGATCTAGTCTTGGAATTGTCTTCTATGAAGATGAGGGGTAAATAAAGGGTCAAAGATTACAATCAGATATTTTCTTATCTGGAAAATAGGATCCCTGCCACTCTTCTTCCTGCAGAAGAACTATTGGTTGCCTATTATGAAAAGGGTCTATTTGTTCCTATTGCAATGTGGGTTAAAAGAGCACATAAAGACAACTCATTTGAGGCTTATGCTGAAGCCATTCAGGTTGAAAAGGATATCTATTGTCTAAAAGATAATCCTGATGCTTTAGAAGAACAACTTTCCACATCTAGAAAGAAAACTGATAATGCTCCCAAACCCACTACTCAAAATAAAGACGCCCTTGAAATGACTGATATTAAAAAGTTTCTCCAGAAAATTTCAAATGAGATGGTTGATTTAAAAAAGAATAATAATGAGAATCAAAATAATAACAGAGGTTTTGAAAGGCCACCTTTTAGAAGACCTTATCAACCTCCCCAAAATCTACCACCTCCTAACCCCAATGAAGGGCTAACATCTGAAGAAATTTATTCTATCTTCAAAGCTTTGGCCACAGAATCACAAAATGTTCCTTAACCTTTTGAAGATCAAACAAACCAAGATCCACAGTTACCAGAACAAGATGAAGAAGAAGAGGATCCACAGATTAATACTCTAAGCTATTTTTCTGAACTCCCAATGAATGAAGAAGAAGAAGAACCTGATACAGTGTTCAATATCCAACATCCTTACAATACTAGATCAAGAGGACAACCCTCTCAGGAACCTTCATCTTCAACATCACCTCCCAACAAAAGTAAAACTGTTCCTCAAAAGGATACAGTCCTTCCTGAAATGGAGTACAGTTTGGCTGAAGATTTTAAAAGAGTTAAAGCAAATATTTCTTTGTGTTAACACCCAAAAAGTGCTCACTAGCTCATTTACCACATTATATGGCTCATTTGTCCATTTTCCTACCATATTTCCATTAAAATCCTAAAAAATCCCATTAAAAAGCCTCCAAAAGGCCTAAAATGCCTCCAAAAGGCCACAAAACCATCAAAATAGCCTAAAAAAGGCTAAAAAACCCCCCTTTTCCTCCAAAAATAGCAAAAATCCCCTAAAAAGGAATAAAAAATATAAAATAATGAGGAAAAGGAGGAAAAAACCCTATACAGCTGCCCAAAACCATGTGTTTCCTAAAACCATGGGTCAGCACTCCACCACCAAAAAACTATAAATAGGTGATGGAGATCCCTTATTCGATATCCACAATCACAAGCACCCTTACTCTGCCAAAATCTCTCTCGAAACCCTAGTTCACCTTCGAACTATTTTCACCTTGAGAGCCACCTTTGGCCCATCCCCAACATTGGAGAAGGAGAAAGGAGCATTCTGAAGCTTGGAGCATCCTCTTGGACACTGCAAAGGGCTTCATCAACCTTGACACTCAAGGTAACATTAATATAAAACCATTTTTTACATCTTTTGTTTATGTCTCATACAATGCTTAAAGTAGTTTGTTAATTGTTGTTTTAGCTTAATCTTTTAATCATTATTGAACTGCTACTAAGGAGTCCATTCTCCTTAGTAGGTGCTCATTGGCACAAGCTAGGGGTAAAACCCTAGCTACAGTTTTTGGCGACTCCCCTAGTTTTCGAATTTCTGGTTTCCGTTTTTTAAATTTTTTCTTTTCGGCTGTCCCTTTCGGCCGCCGCATACCGCGTCTTTTTCCCTCTACAGTCGCGTCCCGACCGCGCCTTTCAGGCCTTTACCCGCGATCCGACCGTGGCTCTCAGACTGCTTCCGACGCTCTGCCGGCGGATTCAAGTCTGTTACCTGCGATCCGACCGTGGCTAATCAGCCTGTTTTCCGCGATCTGACTGCGCTTGTCGGCCTTTTTTCACGCGTCCCGACTGTGGCTTTCTGCCTCTTTCGGGCGTCCCGACTGCGCTTGTTATCCTTTTTGCCGCGACCCGACTGTGTCTTTTTCCATTTTTCCTGCGTCCCGACTGCCACTGTTGGCCCGATAGCCGCGACCCGACTGTGCCTTTTCCCCTGTTTCCTGCGTCCCGACTGCCTCTGTTGGCCCGATAGCCGCGACCTGACCGCCGCTGTTTCCCTCAAACCCGCGGTCGACCTGTTCTGATCCGCCACAGACCCGCGGTCTGATTTCTGCTCTTTTCCTGTTTTGAGCCCAGCCCCTCTTGCTGCAATATTTTCTGCATTTGAACAGCCCTCTGTCCCACCTGCAGCCTACTTCCTTACAGCCTTTCTGCAACATAATTTCTGTTCCTTTTACAGACTCTTTTTAAAATTTCAGTATTTTTATTTTCAGAAAATTTTGCAAGTTCAAAAAATCAATTTCAGCATTATTGATAGATTGGAAGTTGCCCTCCCTTGTGGCACTTCTATTTTTGGGATCATTACCTCACGAGCACACACTCTGTCACATAAAATCAAGTGAGCCTTAAAAAGTACCTAATTAAACCAACATTCTAACCCCACTTGGGGAACACAAAAGAATCATTGTAGTTAGGTAGGATCAGGGGGATAGGCTTCCAATAACACCCCTTGGTTATTTCACTTGAGACATAGTTGTTGTCCAAATAGGGAACCAAAATCCCCTAGTACTTTTTGGCACGGTCACGACCAGTTTATCAGAGGGCCTCTCCCTTAGGAGGGTTGAAGTCGGGAGACTGGTTCCGGAGGCCTGAGTGGAATACCGCACTCCATTCAGTAACCGAAGGGCTACCTTTCGCGGTTCGCGGGATATCCCTGTATAGGGGTATTGCGGTCAACGAACTAAACGGCAGATTCACCTTTCTGGACGTGTCATGAACGGGGTATCTTAGTTGCCATTCTTCTAGGATTGACTACCCGGTGTCCCTCCCGGTAGGGGGATATCATAGCCACTTGGCTTTCCTACTCATATTGTCTGACTTGGATTTCATCACCTTGCAGAGGATATGTTTAGTTAAGTCAGAATACTTTTAGTTAGGTGTTTGCATGCTCCTTTACCTCCCTTTGGTCTAGTGAGTCCACCATTTTTCTTTTTTAGGAAACCTGCTGCTTGTTGGTATTTTGACCATCTTTGTTGTTACTCCACCTATTGTAGCACAGCTGTTGCAGTGGGTGTTTTGAGTTGGTTGTTGGCCTGAGTGCCTTGCTTTTTAGCTCTCCTTCTGCACACTCGGTTGCATTAGGATTTTTGAGCTGTTTTTATACTCACCTCAACCCACAGAGACTAGACACCATCTGTCACCATTGAGTCCCCGAGACATTCTCGGCACCTCAGGGGCGAGCCCCCACAGCACGGTTCTCTCGACACCACTCGTCATAGATTCCGATCATTGTCCGTTGATACCACTCATCACAGATCTAGAGCCTTGTCACTTGACTCCACTCGTCAGCGACGTAGGTCTCCGTCACCAAATAGTGACGCACCTTACTTTACCTCTGATTCTGACGAAGAGTCTGAGAACCCTATTTATACTGCCCCTACTAGCCCCATGGCTGGCACGACTTCCACTCCATTTGTCATAGGGACCATTGGTGGCACATCCACCACTACACCAGTGACTACACCTATTTTTGGTATGCCCTCCATGGGGCAACCATCTACTGTTCCCCTCACGGTACCTATACCCACAGCGGGAATACCCATGCCCACTACATCAGTGGCTAACACTACCCATGGTGGTGCTGGACCATCCTCCACTACCTCAGTTCCCCCACTTGGGGGCACCACCCTTAATTTTGTCCCTCCACTTGGGGGCACTGGCCCCAACTTGGTCCATAGCACTACTGTGTCACAGCCTTCTGCCAGTTTTCCATTCATGGCTAGCCTCAACCTACCTGACCTGGCCAGATTGACCAACGATCCTATTCGACACGACCCTTCATGGCCTCATATTCCTACCAAGCTCCCCTCGGACATCCCTAATTTCGAGGGCAAGGCCGGTGAGGACCCACAGAACCACATCATGTCTTTCCACCTATGGTGTTCCTCTAACTCCATCGTGGATGACTCTGTTCGCCTCCGTCTCTTACAGCGCACCTTTACTGGCTCTGCAGCCAAATGGTATATTGAGCAACCACATGGGACCCACGCCACCTTTGCCTCCCTTGCCTCTACCTTCCTGCAGTTCTTCCAGTTGCCTGTCCGCTATGACGCGGGCGTTGAGATCCTTCTCTCTTGTAGACAAAACACGGCTACCCATATCACGGACCACATCCATGAGTGGCGTAGACGCCGTAGCTTATGCAAGATCAAACTAGACGACCGTATCTTCCTCGATTGGTTCCTCAAGTCCCTGCTTCCTGTTATCGCTAAGGATGTAGCTTCAGAAAGACCCCAGTCTGAAGAAGAGGCCATCCTTAAGGCACAACAGCTCGACCTCATTTACGCCCAATCGGGTTACCTTTATACCATTATACCTGACGCCCCTCGCGGCGAGTCCTCCCATCATGATGCGCCGGGGGCATCCCACGCTGCAGATGGTATCATTGGCCGTGTTTCTTCGCATCCCCAACCATTTTCTATAGCACGTCCTACCCCTGGCCCCGACCTGTCGAGGGCTACCTCCCAGTCGGGAGCAACCAACTCATATGCTCCCATGACACATCACCATTCCCATGGACCTTCATGTCCGCCTCAGTGCTTCGGGTATGCGACTCCTGCTTATGCTCCTCCAGTCGCCCCTCAGCCTTACTACCATCAGCAGACTGCCCCAGCTCCTACGCCTTCACAAGCCCCATCAGCTTATTATCCGCCCCAGGCAGCCCCTGCGGCACATCCACAACCTGCTCCGCAGTCCTATCAGCAACCCCCTCAAGTTGCTGCACCTGCTCAGCCTCAACCTGCATATCATCCCCCGCAGCCTGCTCCTGCACCTGCGCAACCTCAGAATCCACCTGCTGCCCAAGGGCAAGTTTACGCCCAACAGAATCCGCAGCAAAACCAGAACAACCAACGTAACCAGGGCCAACAGAACCGCGGCAAGGGCCGTAATCGGGGAAACAACCAACCTGCAGACCAAGCTGGTCAACCGGCTAATCCCCCTGACAACAACAATGCGGCCCCCCCTAATCAAAACCCTGATCGCCCGCCCAAGCAGGCCAAAAACCCCAATCTGCGAACAAACCACCCTTGTTCTATTTGCGGGGTCTATGGACATTACACCCATGCTTTCCCACACTTGGAGCGAGCTCGGCAGCTTTGGGTTGACGAGGCCCATCGCCAAGGGCATGCGGCTCCCCAAGCACCGCCCAACCCCCCCCAACCTCAGCAACCCCCTTTGGTGCTGCAAAACCCCTTACCGACCCAAGGCGTAGTGAACACTCAGCCGTTGGCTCCCCATCAAGCCAATGCGGCCCAACAACAACAGATCACCTACGCTACTCCTGATCAACCCATGTTCGACTCAGGTACCCACCACTTACTGATGATGTCATCCGCTGACGTCAACCTCCAAACCCGTCGAAACCAATATGGCTCCACCTCTGAAGCCACTCCCACGGATAAACCTGCTAACGCCCATCCCACCGATCAGGCGTTACGTATACCTCCGCCTCCCATAGACGGCGCTGCGAAAGCACCTCGTTTCCCACTTCGCCGAATCAACAATAACCCTAACGCGCGTGCTGCGTCAAACTACAACATCGTAGACGACCTAGCCCAATCTCCCGCAGCCATGTCTGCGTTGGAAGTCTTGAAGAACTGCCCTTCCCAGCGCAAGACTTTACTTTCCGCCATCGGGGGGATTGACCCAACTGATTCACATTTGATGGCGTTTGATTTAGACCAGTCTGAACCACGCCTACCTTCCAGCTTAGCCTTCCAAGTTACAGTCTCCGTTAGGAATCTTGTTATCCATCGGTGCATCATCGATGAGGGTGCTTCCACATGCGTTATGTCTACATTTGTATGGCAGAAGCTAGGATCCCCTCCTCTCCTGCAGTCCACCACTGCGTTACGTGCCTACGACGGTCGTTCGGCCCAGCCCCAAGGCCTTCTACCCAACGTTCCAGTCCAGTTAGGTGGTAAAACAGTTCTTATTGACATAGAGGTAATCAATGCCCAATTGGATTACAACCTTCTACTTGGCCGCAGCTACATGTATGCCATGCGGGCGGTTGCCTCTTCTGTCTTTCGCACCATGATGTTCCCCCATGAAGGACGCGTGGTTAAGATTGACCAGCTCACCTACTATGATCCCAGTGCTCCGGCGGCACCGGAGAATGTTCTCCCCATGGTTGAACAACCTGTTTCTCCTGCCACCACCTCGTTTGTTTCCTCTACGGGGCCTGGAGTCTACTCAGACGCGCCGATGACCTCCACCTTTCAATCCATTCCTCCGCCGTCATCTACGCCCGAAATGTCTGATTTATGTACCTTGTCCCACGACAACCTACCACCTAATACTCAACCACCCTTGTTGCCTAAACCACCACTGGTACCTAGCCACATTGGTGTTACACCGATCCATACGATCCCCTTCCTAGTCCCTC
Source organism: Larix kaempferi (assembly GCA_027924585.1). NCBI lineage: Eukaryota > Viridiplantae > Streptophyta > Pinopsida > Pinales > Pinaceae > Larix > Larix kaempferi. The sequence goes on along the minus strand of BSBM01000271.1, from coordinate 1,708,983 downwards.
CATCGGGAGTAGTAAGCGCCCCGGTCATGGCTACCCTTAGCCTCCCTGGGTTAACCTTGGGATTACCTGTATGGTATCTTTCGCCTCCCGTTCGCCCGCCGACACCAGATGTCGTCCTCCAGCCGGTGCAACCCATGGCTACTACCACTCAGCCACCTCCCGGTGTCTCTTCCCCTTCGACCTCTACGACACCTCCTCCTACTCCCAAACCCACTGGGGGCAGAGGTCCCCAACCTTACACTGCCGTACCACCTCCAAAGACAGTCAAGAACCCTCCAGTGTTTCGTGCTCCTCCCAAATGCTCGCTGTGTGACGAGTTGGGCCATGCAACCCATCAATGCCCACAGTTACCCGCATTGCAGAAGCACATGCAAATGCTCGACGACGATCCTAACATCCCAACTGTCGAACTAAACCCTACTCCTAAGCCTAAAGATAAGTCCCTACGTACCAACCACTCCTGTGCCATATGCGGTATTTACGGGCACTATTCACATCATTGTCCCGATCTCCCGGATTACAGAGCGGCTCTCTATGAGATGAACAATCTGGATCTTGAGACGGCACCACCTACCATTGAGGAGATCTACCCCCCTGACTCTCCACCTTCCGGAGAGGTTAATACCATCTATATGATCTCTTCCAACACTACCCCCTCGTCAACCGATTTGACGACGCAGACTTTCCGTACTGATGAGGAGATTCTTGAGGCCCTAACTGCCCCGGATTATCCTTGGGATGATATGCACCACCGTTCCTATTTCATCCCAGAAGCGTCTTCCTCTAGCACCGCTACCCAATACGCGGTCGAATCCAAAGAATTCCTCCCCACTAAGGTTGACTGGTTCAAGGACCCTATTCCTGCTCCTGATGCCTTCGAGGAGGGCTACATGGCCAACATCTCACCTGTCATCCAAGTTGATATTGCTGCTCCAGGTCGTGCCCCTGAACTCATTACTTTAGGAGCATTCTGCAGTAAACACGAGATTGAGGACTACACACACCTTTTCAAAGAATTCCGAGATGTCTTTGCCTGGTCCTATACCGAAATGCCTGGTCTTGACCCCGCAATTATAGAGCACCACATTGACACATGGCCTGATGTAACCCCCGTTCGTCAGAAACAACATCCTCTTCCCCCCTCAAAGTTCCCAGGATATGCCCCTGAACTCATCACTTTAGGAGCCTCCTGCAGCGCGTGGGAGATTGAGGATTATATACAACTCTTCCAAGAGTTCCGTGATGTCTTTGCTTGGCCCTCTAACAGAATGCCTAGGTTCCACCCCGTCATTCTCGAACATCACATAGACGCACGGCCAGAGGAACTCCATGTTCATACCGAAACCAACTCTGAAGGCCTCCCTTTACGCAACCCCCATGATGGGTTGCATCCTACGGAATCTCTATCCATAGAATAATTCGCGGCCCCATTTTGGTCCGCATTGTACAGTTTGCTCTCTTTTTGTTTTTCACTTTTTTACCATCATCATCCCATAGCATCTCATACAAAATATATATAAAAACCCGAAAAAGTATGCAGGTATGAGTTTAATGAAATACCTGTATCTCACGGATCTGCAAACAGCCAGACGGATCGTCCAGAAATGCCACCTAAGCTCTGGTACACTCACCTCACAAGTCAACGTCAACAAGTACAAATGACACATGTCATGTTGGACCCACCACTATTTATAGTCAGTTGACTTTTTCTTGTTTTGGTCATTCTGGCCCCATACGGCGTCCGTTTTCTGAACCGTTTCCACCATTGGAATCAGCGCGACGTGACTGTCATTATGGTCACCTCGTTCCATTATTTTTGTCTTGTCATTTTTTACCTATGTTTCAGACGCCACTAGTCGCCTCGGTTTGCGTGCCACATCGGCCGTTCTCCGTTTTTTACATGTTTTATATCATCGGATTCATTTTTCCGAGCTGGTGATGATGCTTGAGATCATTTCTCGCTCTCACCTCCATATTTTCCGGGCATTTTCCAAAATGCCCTCGTCACCTCGGTTTGCGTGCCACATCAGCCGTTACCCGTTTTTAACATCCTTTATATCGCCGGATTCATTTTTCCGCGCTCGTGATGATGCTTGAGATCATTTCTCGCTCTCACTTGGTACACTTTTCAACATTGTGTCCCAACACCTTGCTGCCTCGATTTGCGTGCCACATCGGCTGCAATCGGATTGTTCCACATTTTTACATGAGCCATTCACTCCTGCCATACTGCAAATGTCTCGTTATTTTGCCACCATTTCATCTACCCCGCAAGGAGGCCCATCAGTGTTCCTACCTACCCTCATTATTGGTCATCCTTACTAAACCTTGATTGAACACTTCCTCCTTGCCTGGCCATTCCTTTTGTTCGGTATAATTTTATCCCTTTTTCGGGCCGGACAAGTCCTTTACGAAAAAGGCACTTAGGGAGTTTCCGTTAAGCTCTTTTCTGACTCCTAAAAGAATGAAAAGATCGCCGAGCAATCTTGCTTCCTTTCATGCTCGTTAAAGTACCTGAAAGGGCGTCTATCTGGTATAAGTTTAACCCTTTTCCGGACCTGGTAGACTAATTACAAAAAAGGAATACTCTAGTCACACCGGCTAGAAGAGTTCTTCATTGCATCCTTTTATGCTTCTTTGGGCCTTGGAGACTAAATCTACGAAAAAGCAACCCCCTGGAGTCTTCTTACTTGCTTTCAGACTCTCTAAAATTGAAAGCAACCACGAGCATGAACTGTCCTGGGCTCGTAAAATCCACACGACAGTACCATTCCATCACTTCAGAGTCTTCTTATCGCTTTCAGACTCCTTAAAATTGAAAGCAACCACGAGCATGAACTGTCCTGGGATCGTAAAATCCACACGACAGTACCATTTTACACACACTTCTTCTAGTTCCTTAACCCATGAAGAAGTTTTTCCCCCGTGCCTCTTGGCACTTTGATCTATCATCTCGGCAGCACCCCCAATCAGGTCGCCTTTGTTCAGAGTATTCTGCAGTCTCCTGCCATTGTACCCCAGCTTGAGTCTCCCTCAGCCCAGTAACCTTCCCAGATCCCATACAGCTATGATCCCTCTCCCCTTAGTCAGTTTCATCTGCTGCCAGATCATTCCCAATATCATACTCTGAACAAAGGAAGTTTGAGTCCACCCGCTCTACTTGCCCAGTTGTCCCCCCACAGTTTATCCGTCCTGCCATCAGCACTATCACATTTCGGTCTTGTACCTCGCGCTCCTGTCAAGGAAACATCATTGCCTTGATAGTTGCAGGTCTCCCTCTGTCGACGACAGCTCCTCTATTCCAGAGGATAGGCCCAGAGGTCCCTACGCCTTGGACTTATCATCATCTGTGGTAGGTGCCTACGGATCATTCCGAGAGGAGACATCATTGCCTCTCCGAGTGGTTGTTCCTCACATGCTCGACTTCAGCACCTTGATCGCATCGTTGAGGATCGCGTAGGATTATATCCCATCAGTTTTTAGTCGAAGACCCCGGATTTCCCCTGACTCTAGCACATTGGTGAGTCACTTCGGAACGACCAGTTATATGTTCCCGTGGATATTCGGGCTGCGTTGGCGATTGTATTCGGAAGCCATCCAGTTCTATGCTTCCTTGAGTACCCAGGTTTATTCCAGTTCCGTGTACCATGGAGAGTATGACCCCAGTCACTATGATCCAGCAGCTCATCAGTTCCTTTGGTACCACACTCAGTAGCACTGTTGATTGTTCCAGTGCACCAGTTCTGCAGTTCACACATGATCCGCTCAGCAGTATGTCCCAGATTTGTGTCCCCTCTGGACTCTTATGATGTACACAGTGGTCATGTATCTTACAGGTCCCCCTTTTTCGGGCCTTACAGTTATATTTATGTATCTTGATACGAGCATGGGTATGCCCGCCTCGTCCATATATTGAGATTATTCCTCAGTCAGTATGTGAGGTCATGTATATTTCAGGTCCCCATTTTTGGACCCCATTGTTGTTATTATGTTATATCCTGATACGAGCATGGGAATGCCCGCCTCGTCCATATGATCAGATGATTCCTCATCCATTATTGAGGTTATGTACTTTCAGTCCTTGCAGTTGTTCGGGATCGTTGTTCCGGGCTTCAGTTTGTTTCTTCTCTTCTCTCCACATCCCAGGAAAACCATTCATGACTTATGATGTCCATCGGCCATACGATTAGCTCCTGACCTCGCACATCAGGGGGCAATCTGTTAACACCCAAAAAGTGCTCACTAGCTCATTTACCACATTATATGGCTCATTTGTCCATTTTCCTACCATATTTCCATTAAAATCCTAAAAAATCCCATTAAAAAGCCTCCAAAAGGCCTAAAATGCCTCCAAAAGGCCACAAAACCATCAAAATAGCCTAAAAAAGGCTAAAAAACCCCCCTTTTCCTCCAAAAATAGCAAAAATCCCCTAAAAAGGAATAAAAAATATAAAATAATGAGGAAAAGGAGGAAAAAACCCTATACAGCTGCCCAAAACCATGTGTTTCCTAAAACCATGGGTCAGCACTCCACCACCAAAAAACTATAAATAGGTGATGGAGATCCCTTATTCGATATCCACAATCACAAGCACCCTTACTCTGCCAAAATCTCTCTCGAAACCCTAGTTCACCTTCGAACTATTTTCACCTTGAGAGCCACCTTTGGCCCATCCCCAACATTGGAGAAGGAGAAAGGAGCATTCTGAAGCTTGGAGCATCCTCTTGGACACTGCAAAGGGCTTCATCAACCTTGACACTCAAGGTAACATTAATATAAAACCATTTTTTACATCTTTTGTTTATGTCTCATACAATGCTTAAAGTAGTTTGTTAATTGTTGTTTTAGCTTAATCTTTTAATCATTATTGAACTGCTACTAAGGAGTCCATTCTCCTTAGTAGGTGCTCATTGGCACAAGCTAGGGGTAAAACCCTAGCTACACTTTGTTTGAACTTTTAAAAATCCCTTCTATGAGGGATTCTTTACCTAAAAGCATGATAATCAAACAACCAAGGGAATCACAAAACAATAACTTGGACTCTTTTACCAAACTAGAAGATCAGAAATCTGGAAGCAAGAGGACACCTCCTTTCTTGCTTACCTTTGAAATCTTCAACAGGAATGTACACAATTGCATGATAGACTCTGGTGCTTCTTCCAATGCGATGCCCCTGTCTGTCTGCAGGAAATTAAATGCCACTTGGGAACCTTGTCCTAATCAGATTGTCCAACTTGATAGATCTAAAGTCAGAGTAGTGGGAAGATTAAGAAATGTGTTGTTGACATTATATGTTGATCCTCAGATTCACTAGACCATTGATATTGTTGTAGCTGACATCCTTGAAGCCTATGGAATGTGGTTGAGCAGAGATTGGTCATCGAAACTCAAGGGCTACTTTGCCACTGATTGGTCTCACCTATGGCTACCCTACAATGGACAACCAAACAAGATCAAGATCAGTAGGGAACCATTTATGAAGCAAACAGTCACTGACCTTAATGATTCAAGTGAACCCACTTGTTATTTCAGTTCACATATTGAGCATTTCACATTTGATACCTTTTTTGGGGATTTGCCAGTTGATTCTTCACTAGAGGAGAATGTACAAAATGAGTCACAGATTGCCAATGTTACTACTGTACCATTCTATGGAACTATTGTACATAATGTTTATAATGTTAATACAAATTTTAGGATAGATCCTATTGCATGGAATTTATTCTTTGATGGCTCCAGATCCAAGGATGGGGATGGTGTAGGTTGTGTCCTATTGATCCAAAAGGGACAAAAACCATGATTGCTTGTAGACTTGAATTTTAATGTACTAATAATGTAGCTGAATATGAGGCTCTAGTGCAGGGACTCAAGAAGGCTATTGATATGGGTGCACAAGTGATAGAATGTTTTGGAGATTCTGAAATCATAGTTAAAGAGGTAAGGAATAAGATACATTGTTTGTCTTTACGTTTAACTAATTATCAAACAATGGTTAGAGATCTCACAAATTCTTTCATTGCATTCAACATCAAGTATGCCCCTAGATCACAAAACTTTGATGCTAACGTCTTAGCAAATACTGCATCTAGGCTGATCCCACCAAAAGGCTTGTCACCTCAAACCTTTTTAATAGAACTTATGTATAGGCCTTCCATCTCTGATAATGTAACAAGCTGGAAAGTGTTTGATGATGACCAGCAAATCCTAAACTTTCTCTAATCCGTATCGTGTCCAGGAAGCATGAGGGGGACAACAGTTCGACTGAATGAGTCGGCTCTGTTATGGCGGAAGCTTAATAAACAGAAAGAGAAAAACAGGGTTACGCAACACAGATAACACAAGTACACACAGACAATATGCAGGAATGTGAACTGTTCTAGATTGATCAAGATGAAGATCTGATAAAATCCGATTAGCTGTATATTACAATAGTTTGCATGCTTATAAAGAAATCTGAGACGCTTGGGTGCTTTCCAATTACGTTCAGTTACAAAGAAGAAGTTAGAGTAGTTCAAATGTTCAACCGTTACAGTCGACTGGAAGACAGAAAGACAGTCTGTCGAGGTTCGACAGTCGTTGGTCGCATTTTGACGTTGTATGCCGATGTCGCGAACTGTGAGGTCACTGAACATGTCGAAGGTGCGAAGTTGTTAAAGTCCTGTTGCGTCAAAACTTGTCGAAGTTGTATCAACTATGAGGACTAGTCAAGAATGTGTCGAAGTTAGCATCCGACAACAAATGCCAACTGCGATGTGGATCAAACCTCCTTCCTTAAGAAACAATGGACCCCATTGTTTACTCGTGAAGGTGAGGAAACTTGTCGACCATTTCAGTAGCAGAGTACCACTTTCCTTGAGATGGAATATGGCCAGCTTTAGCAACCTGAAACAAGGGAATTGTGTTCATCCTCGTAAGGCGTACCCGTCGTCCCACAATGGTGTCGCAAGGAAGAGGCTCCTGAATATCTGGATTGATGTCTGTGGGATCTGCTGTTGAGAAATCATTCTGTTCCAACAAGGGTGCATGGTATGGTCGAAGTAAATCCACATTAAAGACTGGATGCAGACCTAGGCAAGCAGGAATGTCGAGCTGGAAAGCATTCTCGCCAATCTGTCGAAGAATACTGTAAGGACCATATCGTAAAGGTTTTAACTTCTTGAAAGGACCTTTGAAGCACTCCTTCTTAAGATGTAGCCAAACCTTATCCCCAATGCAAAATGTATGAGGAATGCGATGCTTGTCGTGTCGGGCCTTAGCTTTCTCATTTGCTCTATGCAACATATCCTATGCTTGTCGCTGAATGTCACAAATCTGTTCTCGAAACTTGACTGCTTTATCAACTTCTCGCTGACTACGATCTGTGTTGGAGTTTGGCTGTGTCAAGGAGCTGATCAAGTCGATAGGTGCTGAGGGTTGAAATCCATAACAGACTTCAAAGGGACTCTTGCCTGTAGAGCTGTGCTGAGCACGATTGTAGCTGTCCTGAATGTATGGAAGACTATCATCCCATGTGCGTTGATGCTGGTGATTGTACATGCGAAGAAGTTGTACTACCAATCGATTCACAACTTCTGTATGTCTGTCGGTCTGAGGGTGGAAATTTGTCAACAATGAGAGTCGCGTGTCTAGATGTTGCCAAAGAGTCTTCTAAAAGATGCTGATGAATCTAGCATCTTGGTCAGAAATGATGGTTGTGGGTAAACCAAAGTGTTTCCAAACATGTGTAAATAAGAGCTGAGCAGTCTGTTGTGCTGTTGTGGTCTTATTACATGGTATGAGAATGGCCATCTAGGAAAATAGGTCGACTACTACTAATATTGCGTCATGCTGATGTTTGGTAGTAGGATAACCCGTCAAGTAGTCCATAGAAATAGATTCCCATGGTCAACTAGGAACTGGCAGAGGTGTGTACAATCCCTGTCATCGATTAGGTGGCTTAGCAATGGCACAAACCACACATGATCGAATGTACTTGTTCATGTCAGACTTAAGTGTAGGCCAAAAGAAATACTTTTGCAGAATAGCAAGTGTCTTTGCTACTCCAAAGTGTCCTGCAATCTTGCTGTAGTGCGCATCCCAAATGAGCTACTGCTGTTGCTCACCAGTCGGTACACAAATTTGTCCAAGCTTGTATAGAAAGGTATCTTTCAGGAAGTATTCGAAGTCTAAGGTCGATGACTTGTTAGTCTGTAACTAGCGGTAGACTGCTGAGAAGTCGTTGTCGTCCTCGTACAACTGTTTCCAAGTGGTCGTGTCGTAACCCTACATACTCATCACTGTTAAGAGGAGAGTAATGGGTGGTCGACTGAGGCAATATACAATGGTGTTAGCCTTGCCTTTTCGATACTTAATCACCAACTGAAATTGTTGTAGGTAATTAATCCACTTGAGTTGTCGGTTTGTTTGCAATTTTGATTGTGTCGGAGCAAACTGTAGAGGTTTGTGATCAGTAAGAATGACTGTTTCCTTTCCAAGGATGTAATGCCTCCATTGCTTGAGAGATTGCACAATGGCATACAGTTCTTTTTCGTACGTCAAGTATCTTTTAACCGTGTCGTTAAAAGTCTCAGAATGAAAAGTGACTGGGTGACCAAACTGAGTGATCACTGCACCCAAGGCATAGTCCGATGCGTCCATCTCAATCTCAAAGGGCTGATGTAAATCAGGTAACACAAGTACTGGTGCAGTGCAGAGCCTGTGTTTGAGCTGTTCAAAAGCTACTTGTTGTGTTTCTGTCCATTGAAAGACAGTTTTCCCGTTTCCTTTCATCAACTGATTCAAGGGCCAAGCTACGTGACTGAAGCCAAGTATGAATCGTCGATAGAAATTTGCCAAACCAAGAAAACTTCTTAGTTCTTGAATGCTTCTAGGAATGGGCCAATATTTGAGGATCTGTACTTTTTTTGGATCGACGTGAATTCCTGCAGAGTCAGTTACATACCCCAAATATTTGATGCTGTTCATCGCAAAAGAGCACTTGTCCATGTTCAAATAGAGCCGATGTTGCTGGAGAGTGTCGAGGACTTGTCGAAGATGTCCGACATGTTCTTCCCATGATCGACTGAAAATCAATATGTCATCGAGATAGACAATAACCCATTTGCCGATGAAAGGTCGAAGAAGGTTATCCATATGTCGCATGAAGGTCGTAGGTGCGTTGGTTAAGCCGAAAGGCATGACTAACCATTCAAACAATCCTTCCTTGGTCTTGAAAGCAGTTTTCCACACATCTGAGGGCTCGATTGGAATCTGATGGTATCCCGACTTGAGGTCGAGTTTAGTAAAGAATTTAGCACCTTTCAGACAGTCGATAAGCTCGTCTATCCGCTGTAGAGGGTACCGATTATTCACCGATATTTTGTTGAGAGCTCTGTAGTTGATGCACATGCGCCAAGTCCCGTCTTTCTTTGGAACTAGGACGATTGGACTTCCACAAGGAGAGGAGCTGGGTCGGATATGACCTTTTTCGATTAACTCTTGGATTTGTCTATGAATCTCTTCATTTTCGAGAATGGATCTTCTGTAAACAGATGCGTTAGGAAAAGAAGAACCAGGAACAAGTTCAATGGAATGTTTTACCTGGAAATGCTGAGGTACACCGTCTGGAGATTGAAAGAGGTTTTGGTACTCATCAAGAATATGATCGACTTGTTGCTTCTGTCGAGAGCTGCATTGGTCGGTGACTCGACTCATTGTTGCGGTCTTCTTAGAATGTTGCAGCTTGATCATGATTAACACAAATTTATGAGCATGATTGATGAGCTTCTTTGTCTGTTTGGCAGATACCAGTGCAACCATCGGTGTAGGTTGACGCTCTGGTATGTTGAACCATCGATTTCGGATTCTGACAATCACCTTATGAAGCCGTGACTGATAACTTCCATGTCTATCCCAGAGGTAAGGTTTCTCAAACAGTGCGTTGGCTACGGAGAGTGGTGCCACGTCACAGAGTACTTCATCTTCAAAAGGTTTTATGAAGTAGGTGAGTTTGCATTGTCGAGTGATCCGTAGTTCTTGTCCATCCTTCATCCAACCGATGTTATAAGGTTGAGGATGTGGAGTGGTGACAAGACCTAATTTCTTCACCAGTTCTTCAGAAACGAATTTCTTTTGGCTCCCGTTGTCCACAATCATATGCAATGGGTTGCTCTGGACCCATATCCGTGTATGGAACAGGCGCTCTCGTTCCTCCTCGTCGACAATAGTCGAGGTTGCTTAAGTTGTCGAGGTCAAAAGGGTCATTGCGTCTGGATCAGATTCTTCCACCGTCTTGTCGAATGCGTCGGAGGTTGACACTTTCGCCAAAAATGTCTTCCGATCTTTGCATTCAGATGTATCATGCCAAGATGAGTAGTGGTAATCACACCATTTTCCGGTCGGCAATTGTTTGGTCCGTTCCTTTTTATGAAAAGGCTTCTTACCGTCGTTAGGTTTTGGCGGTGTTGGCTGAGAAGATCTTGACTTGTTGTAGTCGGCGGGTGTCCTTTTATTGGGTGGTCTTCCTGATGTCGGCTTTGGGGAAAAACATGCTTTTCCTTTCTGCTTGGTTTCCAGTTTGCTGGCGTAGTGGAAAGCATCCGCAAGCATATTGACAGTCAAAAATTCCATCTCCTGCTGGATGTACTGAGACAATCCACTGGTGTATTCCAGAACAAGCAATTTCTCTTCCTCTTGGACACCAAGTCTTGCCATGAGTCAGTAGAACTCGTCAGTGTAACTCTGTACTGATTGGTATTTCCATTTCCTTAGCTGCTGCCACTTCTTATACTGCTGCTCGAGGTATTTCGGCGGGTAAAATTCCTTCTGGATGTGTTCGATGAATTTATCCCATGTGTCAATAGGGTCTCCGTTTTTCTCCATCTTTTTTGAGAGGTTCTCCCACCAGCAGTGCACGGAGGTTGACATTTTTAAGGACGCAATGGTGACTTTTTTAGCTTCGGAGAGTTGATTTACGGCGTAATAGGATTCCAATAGTTGCACCCAATTATCAACGGATTCCGCGTCAATCTTTCCTTCAAGATTCGGTATATCGAGATTCATTTGTACTTTGAAGGGGTTGATTTTATCGGAGTGAGTTGTCGTCGAGGATCCTCCGGATGTCGAGGCGAATCGTAAGAGAATCTCATTGAACTGGGAAAAAATTTCAATTCGTTGTCGAGCCAGAGCTTGCTCAATAAGCTGTGTTGTCTCGTCGACTGAATGTCTATCATCTGTTTCTTCTGTCATATCTGGAGATCGCGTCTGATTGGATTGCTGAGATTGCGAGCGAGTTTGAACCGGCATAACTCAGGTAACTTCGAGAGAAGTGTATACGCACAACTTAAGAAAGAAAACTGAGTATGCTCTGATACCAATGATCCGTATCGTGTCCAGGAAGCACGAGGGGGACAACATTTCGACTGAATGAGTAGGCTCTGTTATGGCGGAATCTTAATAAACAGAAAGAGCAAAATAGGGTTATGCAACACAGATAACACAAGTACACACAAAAAATATGCAGGAATGTGAACTATTCTAGATTGATCAAGAGGAAGATCTGATAAAATCCGATTAGCTGTATCTTACAATAGTTTACATGCTTATAAATAAATCTGAGACGCTTGGGTGCCTTCCCGTTACGTTCAGTTACAAAGAAGAAGTTAGAGTAGTTCAACTGTTCAACCGTTACAGTCGATTGGAAGACAGAAGGACAGTCTGTCGAGGTTCAATAGTCGTTGGTCGCATGTCGACGTTGTATGTGATGTCACGAACTGTGAGGTCACTGAACATGTCGAAGGTGCGAAGTTGTCAAAGTCCTGTTGCGTCAAAACTTTTCGAAGTTGTATCAAATGTGAGGACTAGTCATGAATGTGTCGAAGTTAGCATCTGACAACAAATGCCAAATGCGATGTGGATCATTCTCTCAGCTCAAGATACCTTTCAAGCCATGGCAATAGATGAGGCTAAGCATGAAAAATATTTTTCTGATCCTTCCAAAATTATCCCAAAATCAGTGATCAACCTAGAGAATTTCTATGACTTGCAAGATAAGTTTAAACACAAGACCAACTGCAAAACCCAGAGTTGTTCTTTGAACTGTGAGCCAGTCAACCTTGGTACTGAACAAAACCCCTGATTCATTAACCTAGGGGTTGACTGCTCTGTTGATGAAAGAAGAGCTTTCATCAGATTGTGTAAAGAGTACAAAGATGTTTTTGCATGGACCTATGATGAACTAAAGACCTTTGATACTAGCATTATGCATCATAACATACCGATGAAGACAGAAGTGAAACCTTACCAACAGAAACTAAGGAAGATGCATCCTAGTTTGGAATCCTCTGTGAAGAAAGAAATTGAGAAGTTGTTGATAGCTAGAATCATATTCCCTGTCAGACACACACAATGGATAGCTAAATTAGTACCTATCCAAAAAAAGAATGGAGAAATCAGACTTTGTGTCGATTTCAGAAATTTGAACAGACCTTCCAAAAAGGATAACTACCCTGTTCCTCCCATGGAGTAGATTCTTCAAAAGTTAGGTGGTTCAGAGATGTTCTCTCTCCTGGATGGTTTTTCAGGATACAACCAAGTCATGGTTGCTACTGATGACCAACTGAAAACAACTTTCAGAACCCCCTAGGGTACCTTTTCCTACAGGCGAATTCCCTTTGGACTGATTAATGTAGGAGCCACATTCCAGAGAGCTATGGATATAGCTTTAAGAGTTTTGATGCATAATTCTTCCATAGTATACTTAGATGACATCACTATCTATTCAAAGAAACGACATGAACATCTGTCAGCTCTCAAATAGGTTTTTGAACGCTGCAGGAAGTATGAAATTTCGTTGAACCCTAAGAAGTCCATATTTGCTGTAACAGAAGGTAAGCTCCTGGGTTTCATTGTTTTTAACGAAGGTATGATTATTGATCCTGAACGCACTGAAGCTATTTCAAAGATCAGTTTTCCTAGTTCGCGCAAAGCCATGCAATCATTCCTCGATAAGATCAATTTTGTACGTAGGTTTGTTCCAAATTTTGCACAAATTGTTAAGCCATTACAACAGTTAGTTAAAAAAGATGTATATTTTAGTTGGTCTCGGGAACAAAAAGATGCATTTGTTGAAATTCGAAGGGCCATTGCAGAAGCCCCTACTCTGATCTCCCCAGATTTCAACAAGGATTTCATTCTCTATACCTTCGCTACTGATTTTTCTTATGCAGTTGTCTTGACGCAGAAGCATGATAATGATGTTAAGATTCCAATCTCGTTCATGAGCTCAAAATTTAAGGGAGCAGAACTCAACTACTCCCAAATTGACAAACAGGCTTATGCAGTTTACAAATCTGTGAAACATTACAGGCCATACTTATTGAAATCTCAAACGAAAGTGATTGTGCCATACACTTCCATCAGAAACGTGCTGGTCTAGAAAGAAATAGGTGAGAAAAGGGCCCATTGGATGACAACTTTGCAGGAATATGACCTGGAAATCAGGCCAGCGAAGATTGTAAAAGGGCAAGGTTTGTGCCTGTTTACTGCTCAGTCAAATGATCCTGTTCAACAGCAGACTGGATGGGAGCAGGAGGAGGAAAATGTTCCTACAGGTTCTGTTAATGCCACAGATACTCCAACATCTGAATGGTATGATCATATTAAGTTTTTTATAAACCATGGGTTTGCTCCTGAAACCCTTGACTTCAAAAAACGCAGAGCTTTAAGATTAAAGTCTGCTCCATATCAATTTATTAATGGAGTTTTGTTTAGAAAAAATTATGATGAGGTTTTCCTTAGATGTTTGGAGAAAACTGAAACTAATGACATTCTTTTACAATTTCATGCAGGACCTGTTGGAGGTCATTTTTTAGGTGAAACCATAGCACACAAGATTCTCAGAGCTGGGTATTATTGGCCTACTCTTTTTAAGGATGCTTATGCTTATGTCAGAAGGTGTGAACCATGTCAGAAGTGTATAGGGAAATTCAAGAAACCTGCTTTTCCTCTGCAGCCAGTGACAATTCAGTTTCCATTTCAACAATGGGGACTGGATTTTGTTGGACCAATTAATCTCGTTTCCTCCCTCCAACATAGGTATATCCTTACAACAACTGACTACTTTACTAGATGGGTAGAGGCAGTGCCCCTTAGGCAGTGTAACACAAACCAAGTAATTTCTTTCCTCGGCGACCAGATAGTTACAAGGTTTGGTGCTCCTGAGTATCTTATCTTTGACAATGCATCCTACTTTTCCTCAATTGACTTGACACAGTATGCCCTTGAAAAAGGGACCAAACTAAAATTTTATGACAATTATTATCCACAGGTTAATGGGATTGTTGAATATTCTAACAAGAACCTGATAAATCTTTTGAAGAAGACAATAGCCTCTCATCACAAAGATTGGCACACACAGCTTTATAATGCTCTTTGGGCAGATCGAATTACCCCAAAGGCAGCTATTGGAAATTCTCCCTATTGTCTGGTTTATGGAAAGGAAGCTATCCTACCATCTAACCTTACCATTCTATCATTGTAGCTAGCCCAATTCATTCAAGAACATGATTCCTCTCCTCTTTAGCAGAGAATTGATACCTTGCTCAAGTTGGAGGAAGACAGGGAAATGGCTAAAAATAAATTACATCAACATCAACAGATGGTTAAAAGATGGTTCGATGAGAAATCCTCTTCTGACAGAGATTTTTCAGTAGGAGATTTGGTATTGAGATGGGATAAGCAACATAAGGATAAAAATGATTATACCAAATTTCAACGCCTTTGGCTAGGACCTTTCATTGTTACAGAAAAGATTGGTCCTAGTATTGTTTGATTACAAACATTGGAAGGGGTCATTGACACTTATCCAATGAATGTTTCTCTGCTCAAGAAGTATTTTGTCTGAACAATTTGATGCACTTTGTACATAAATTTGGTGTGTTTTCCAATTTCTTTGTTTTGATTGGTTTTCTTTTATTGTGTTAGGAACCCATGTCAACCCTTCTCTTTACTTTGTTAGTATATTGTTTTTGGACGCATTTGCTTTGTAAGTCGCCCCGTAGTAATTGTTGATCCATAGTTTGTGTTATTGTTGTTGGGAAAATATGCTTTGTAAGCTGCCTGTAGTATTTGTTGATCCATAGTTTGTATTGGCCCATGGTTTTAACCCATAGTATTGATGCCTAGATTTAGTATATAAGTGTGTGCTGAGGCCAATGAAGGCACCGTGAAGTTATTTGTATTGAGCTTGCTCAAAGGAGGTTGCCCCCTTGAAGTGGATTGCGATCAATAAAAATATTCTGTGATCTCATATATTGTGCATTTTATCAATTATTTGTTGCAGGTCCCTTTCATCTGGTATCAAAGCACTTTTTTGGGCTCATTGGGTGAAATTTCTGCCAAATTTTTTTTTCGCATCTGTTGCAGGTTCAGATCTGGGAATAATCCCTATCCGCTTAACTGTGGGAAGTACTTGGGCATAATCCCTAAAACTCATTGTGAGGAGTACCACAGGAACCCCGAAGTAGCTGTCCCATTGGGAGGACCTGCCAGCGAAAAGGGCAGCGACCCCTACCTAATTGACTAGTTCCCACCCATGAGGTAAACCAAGAGCTATCGTTTGTGGAAAAGCGGTTATCTGTTTTACCTGAGCTGTGGAGTGAGGGGTACTGCCCCAATACACAAGCCATCAGACAGCATTGGTGGTCGAGTGAATCCCCTGAACCGTTAGGAAGCCGAGCATACCTGGGGTCCATATCTATTTTCAGCTGCAAAATCGCATATTTCCTTTGTCCAGAAGTGTTGTCGGTCAGTTCCGCATCGTCGCAGATCCATCTGTTTCCGATCACTTCAGCACCGTTGCATATCCCTCTGGTTTTGATCCCCTCCACGCCGTTACAGATCCATTCCTGGAAAAAAAAATTGTTTTTTCGCCATCTCTCCCTTGTTTTCACTCTGTTTCGCTTGAAACTTACCTGACACCCCTGTAATCCCATTCTTCCCATTTCATTCCTGAGGACCCTATCCCAAATTCCACTTCCCAAAGCCAGAAATCCCACATTTGTCTATTTTTAGGGTTTGCCATAACTTCTTCGGCTTTCACCCAATTGCCTTCAAATTTTACCATAGAGTTCCTTTCCTAATTCTGCTTCTTTGTCCCTCTTTGCCAAATTTTCTCATTCTTTCACCCAGCTTCTGAAATCCTCCTTTTTTGCTTCCTTGTCCATTGGACAGTGTCCAAAACCTAGTCAAACCCAAATTACCCTTCATAATTTTTCACAAATCTTGATTTTCCCTTACTGAACCAATTTCTGTTTTTGTTTTTCCACCCACTCAAAAAAAAAAAAAAACTCCTGTTTATGGTTGTCACCCACGCCGGAGCAAAATCCATGGAAGAAACTCTTGCAGCCATCCAAGCCAAACTCCAGGATCTGGATGAAAAATTTCTCGGCCTACATCTTGAGCATTTAGCCATGAACAACAAACACCAGTCCCAATCTTCATCAGACAATGGATTCTCTTCTTCCAGCAATTTCTGTGGTCCGAAGCTTGATTTTCCTCGCTTCAGTGGTACTGATCCGACTGGATGGATCTATCATGTAGAACAATATTTCAGTCTGCATAATACTTTTGATGTCCACAAAGTTCCACTTGCATCTTTTCTTTTGGAACAAGAAGCTCTTCAATGGTACCGTTGGAACATCAAGGCTCATGAAGAGCCAAAATGGCCAGATTTTTGCCAACTCCTTTTGCAACGATTTGGTCCTAGTGCTTTTGATGACTTCATAGGAGCCCTCACTAAACTTCTCCAAATTGGCACTGTGCGAGAGTATCAAACCGAATTTGAGAAACTAGCCAACCACATGGAAGGATTGTCTGATGACTTCTGCCGGAGTTGTTTTATCAGTGGTCCAAAGGATGCAATCCGCTCTAAGGTCAAAATGTTTTGTCCCAACATAATGATGGAAGCCCTGGGGTTGGCTAAGTTAGTAGAAGACAAGATTGCAGCCCAACAGTGCTCCAAATCCACTTTTGTTCCCTTCTTAAATATGGGTTCTCAACGACCTCCCATCCCGCCAGCTCCTTGACCAACTCCTATCAAGCATTTGTCTGAAACAGAGATGTAGGCACACAGAGAAAAAGGGCTCTGTTATAATTGTGATGAGAAATTCACTCGGGGACATAGATGTGTTCAACAAAAGCTCTATCTCTTGGACGTGGATTCCCCTCTTGACTCTGAAATTGGTGAAGAAGCTCCAGATACAATGGATGCTTTGGTCGACATTTAGGAGCCGCCTATTGACCTCCGTCTCAAGACGACCAGCTAGAGATATCTCTCCATGCTTTAGCTGGAATCACCACCCCCCAAACAATGCAGGTCCAGGGTTACTTCAAGAAGCTTCCTCTTACAATACTTATTGATTCTAGTATCACTCATAATTTCATTGACCGACGGATCTCCAAATAGGCTGATTGTTTTATCCATCCTTGCTCCAACTTTGAAGTCATGGTTGCTAATGGGGGTACCTTACCTTGCAAAGGGAAGTGTCGTAATGTGCGTATCTCTATGGGAGATTATAACCTGCGCTCTGACATGTTTTCCTTGACCTTAGGCGGATGTGATGTGGTTTTGGGCGCTCAATGGCTATGCACACTTGGCCCCATATTATGGGATTTTGCTGAAATTTGGATGCAGTTCTCCCCCAATGGAAAAAAACACACATTGACAGGATTACAACTAGGGTCTCTTAGCATCATCAATTCACATCACATGGGAAAACTTCTTAAGAAGAATTCACATGGTGTCATCACTCAGATCCATTCTATTCAGATGCAACCATCAGCGGTCTCAACTACTCCTTTGGATCTACAACAAATTCTGGATCGATATACAGGTGTCTTTGTTGAACCAGTGGGATTGCCACCTTGAAGGACAAGGACCATCGTATTTAGCTCCTTCTTTGAAGCGTTCCTACCAACATCAGGCCCTATCGCTACCCATTTCACCAAAAAACAGAGATTGAAATGCTCGTTTGGGACTTACTGAAGCAAGGTACTTTTTGCCCAAGCACTAGTTCCTTTTCTTCACCAGTTCTTTTTGTCTGCAAAAAAGATGGGTCATGGCGCCTCTGCATTGACTTCTGAGCACTTAATCACCTCACCATCAAGGATAAGTTTCAAATTCCTATTGTTGATGAGCTTCTTGATGAACTTCATGGTGCTCAATTTTTCTCCAAGTTGGATCTTCGTTCTGGGTATCATCAAATTTGGGTTCATGAGGATGATATCCCTAAAACAACTTTCCGCACACATGATGGCCACTATGAGTTTTTGGTCATGCCCTTTGGCCTCACTAGTGCTCCTTCCACATTCGAGGCCTTGATGAATAAAATATTCCAGCCCTACTTGCGGAAATTCATTCTCGTATTCTTTGATGATATCCTCATCTACAGTAAAACATGGGCTGAACATCTCCAGCGTCTGGATCTTGTAATGCAACTTTTCTCTGACCATCATCTCCACGCCAAACAGTCTAAATGTGTTTTTGGACAGAAGGAAGTTGAGTATATCGAGCACATTATCTCAGCACAAGGGGTTCGCGTGGATCATGCCAAAATCGCTGCCATGAACAATTGGCTGCCTCCTAAGACACTCAAGAGCCTTCATGGTTTTTTGGGGTTGACTGGATACTACCGCAAGTTTTTCAAGGATTATGGTAAGATTGCAGCTGCATTAATTGCTCTATTGAAAAAGGATGCTTTTACATGGACACATCCTATTGAGTGTGCATTTGACAAACTGAAACAAGCTATGTGTACTACACCTGTTCTAGCTATGCTCGATTTTTCTAAGCCCTTCACTATTGAGAGTGATGCTTGCGAAAATGGACTTGGTGTTGTTCTCCTTCAAGATGAACACCCCATTGCGTTCACCAGCAAATCCATTTTGTTAGTATATTGTTGTTGGATGCATATGCTTTGTAATTCGTCACGTAGTAATTGTTGATCCATAGTTTGTGTTATCGTTGTTTGGCGCATATGCTTTGTAAGCCGCCTGTAGTGTTTGTTGATCCATAGTTTGTATTGGCCCATGGTTTTGACCCATAGTATTGGCACTTAGATTTAGTATATAAGTGTGGTCTGAGGCCAATGAAGGCACCGTGAAGTTATTTGTATTGGGATTGCTCAAAGGAGGTTTCCCCCTCGAAGTGGCCTACGATCAATAAAAATATTCTGTGATCTCATATATTGTGCATTTTATCAATTATTTGTTGCAGGTCCCTTTCATATTGGTTCTTCTTTTAATAAACTCCACACATGTGGTAATGGTTGATGGTCATCTTGTCTCAAGGATAATTTGAACTGAAGTTTTGGAATGCTCTGTCAATCTTGTCTTTTCTCAGCCTATGTCAGAATTTGTTTTACAAAGAATAAATAGTCATTAATTGCAGAACTTTGATTGATACCTTTGCACCTTGGTCATTCTTATACATGCTTTATTTGTTTAATTGAGGTTGTGGAAAGTAACTAGCTTTCTTTCCCTATGTTTCATTAGTGTAATACAACATATCTTAATAGCCTAGTCAACCTTTATCTGCTCTGGATCCTATCATAGTCACCTTGAAAAATGATATTACTTAATAATTGTGGATTACAGGATGGGGGGTCTTATTACAAGCCATCCATTAGGTTCATACATGTGAGTGGAATGACATCTTCACACCAAGCCACCAAACTTGAAAGATGAATTTCAGTTTACTGAAAGGTGGAAGATCCTATCACAGGTCGGTCCATTCATGATCTGCAAAGCATCAGTGAGTAACGCCACTATCATATGGTTACCAAGCCATGCTGGTGTCTTGTAATTCACACACTAATAAAATTCATGTTTTACTTTTCTTTATAAGGAAATGTTGTATATAAGGACAGGTGGTTCTTATCACAAGCCATCCCTACCATGATCATGGGTTTGATTTTCGACTGAAATTATCATTATGTGGTCACCAAGCCATGATAATTTCTTTCAGTATCACAGCTGGAAGACAAGGACTCTCATTACCGAGCTAGCTTGTTCAGTTTCTAGATCAGGTTTGTGAATGGCATTGCCAAAATCTGATCACCAAGTTTGGGCAGTGGTCTTATGTACAGATTTTATGTTTTATAGAAAAAAAAGAAAGAAAAAAAGGAAAAAGGAGAATAGGAAAATGAAGAAATTGTTAACAGTGCATCTTTGTGTAAATAAAGCAATTAATAAGTCTAAGGTGATTCATGATTTGGATATCCAGAGTAGCTTTAAGCTTACCCCCAAGCTCATCTAAAAGTTGTCTTCCTATGATTACACATTGGCAAAGGTTCCTGTTGTTTCTTAAATCTCTTTATCAGATTTGCATTATCTTCAAATTGGTCATGGGTGGGAGTATATCAATCTTATGTTTAATTCTACTTATTGATTGTCCTTTTGTAAATGTTTTCTTAAAATTCAGGTTGAAAATCAGTTGGTTGACATACTTTCTTTAACTGAATTTTTGTTTGCAGAGATAACTAGTTCTTCCCATCCAGTCGCCATTTGTTGTTATAGGTACAACAGATCCCATGCTTCATTTGATCATGGGAACCCCAATTTTTATAAATACAAAGGTATTTGGGTAAGTCTCTTATTATAACAAGGTTCTTAAACCTTGTTTGTTATGGTCTCATACCCTTTGCTTTTGGTTTGTGTAAATTATCTTTTTTCCCTTTCAAAAATTTCTAAGTTTTTGGCTGCTTTCTTGACTTGTGAAAAGCTTTCAATTCTTTCAAAGTGTCATTTTCTTCCCGCAAATCCGAAATCCGAAAACCCAAAACCTGCAATCCCGCAATTGCGGATTGCGAGAATTGATTGTTCTTTCTTTTCGAATTTTTTCATCCCGCAACCCGCAACCCGAAATTGCGGATTGCGGGAAGACTTTGTTAATATTTTTTTGGAAAATTTTGATTCCGCAACCCGCAAATTGCGGATTTCGGATTGCGGAAGTTGTTATTTTAATTAATTGCATTATCCTTTTCCACAACCCACAACCCGCAATTGCAGATTGCGGGATGCGGAAAAAATTATTCTAGTTTTAAAGATTGTTTTCGTTTCCGAAACCCGCAACCCGCAAATTGCGGATTTCGGATTGCGGAAAGTTGTTATTTTAATTAATTGCGTTATCCTTTTCCGCAACCCACAACCCGCAATTGCAGATTGCAGGATGTGGAAAACGTTATTCTAGTTTTAAAGATTGTTTTCGTTTCCGAAACTCGCAACCCGCAATTGCGGATTGCGGGTTACAGAAACGCTTTTGTCCATTGTTTTGCAATTTGCAATCCCGCAACCCGCAAATTGTGGATTGTGGGAATTTTGAATAAAGTTTGAAAATAAGATCTATGACCTGATCCCACATCCCGCAGGGGTTAATCTCAGCCGCTCATTTCTGATAATCCTACGGTTCAGATTTGAGTTGACAAAAAAACGATAAATATACGATTTTTCCTATTTTTTTTATCATTTTCATTGTCGGAATTTACTCTGCTACGTGGATTTTACTGTGGATTTCTTACCAGGGGTCATTCTCACGAATTTTCAGTTATGTTCAGGTTGGTTTGTTGTCATTTTTCGCATTTTCTATTGATGGTTTTGTTGTTTATGGTTTGGTTTTTATTTTGTTTTTATTTATTTACCAGAATTTCCAAGCTTTGCCAAAATGTCACGGAACACTCAGTCTAAGACAATTCACAGGGATTTGCTGACCAAAGATCTGAATTTCGGTATCTTCTCAGATACCAATGAGAGGGTCACTAAAACTTATCAAATGGATTAGTCCAAAATTTAATCAATCTTTGATAATGATGACCTTTCAGACATTAAAGAAGACCGACCTGCATATGAGAAGATTAGGGATTCTCAATTGCATTCCATTGTTTTCCGACCTGCTGTCCTACCTTACACAGACCCAGTTAAATGGATAGTGGACAATGCTAACCTAAATACTGGTCATTTAATGACAGTACAGGGTCACAATTGAAACCTTTCTGCCTTGAAGTCTTTATTAGAGCCTTTGCCCTTAAGCCAGCTTTGTAGACCCTTAGCCCTGAATTCATACAATCCTCTAAAATCAGGTACAATTTCGACGAAATGTTGAAATCATGGATGGTTAAACCTAACAGTGTCATACCTAAGGCTGATAACCTCTACCCGATTTCCTGGTTCAGGGAGCCTTATTCTTTACTAGAAGCCATGCTCTATAGGCTCTTTGGCCTTCCAAATTGTTCAGTCTTCAAAGCTGAATGGGCTCCAATAGCTCATCATGTCTTAACAACGGGTGAATCCTTCCCTTGGGCGTTTATCTTGTCACTGGAACTTAAAACAACTATCCAAGACTATCAAAAGGCACCTGCCCTAAGGAAGCCACACTTCTTTTTTTCAGCCTACATTATTGATGTCTTTTGCTCAGAGTTCCAATATCCTAACTTGGGATGGAATTGGACCCCTACAGATCCACCAGTTCATATCTATCACTCAGTACTATGGGAAAGCAATTTTGTGCCCTTACTTTATGACATTTGTGACCATTTCATGGGTACTATTTATTTCAAGATATTCAAACAAGAGGCTCCATCCTTTTCAACTGATGCTAGGGCCTTCATCAATACAATTGGTGATTGGTATGTCTATGAGTCCTTTTCATACATTAGAGTCTAGGGAAGTAACACTGTTCATCTTTTACTTAGAATAGTTCCTGACAGATTGGTCATTCAAGAAGTCTCTTATTAGACTGTTACTGATGGTGTGTACAAGAAACTCACTGGTCCTAAAAAGAAAGGTTGGCCTAAATTTTCTTTGAACCTTGGGCCATTAGTCATCCCAACCTCAAATTGGGATGCAATGCTTGGTGACTAGGTGGTTCCTTTAAAGTTGGTTTTTGCTCCCAAAAGAAAGCATAATCCTAAGAAATTCCTTGATGCACATTTTAAACAATATCATATGAAGATCGACTATGTCCATGAAGAAATTCCAGATGACTCTATCTACCAAGGAGTGAATACATTTTCTGAGGTCCTAGCTAGGGCCAAGAGCATAGATGAGCAACATCAGATTATGCAATATCAGAGAGAAATTAAAGCTAAAGTTTTGAGCTACAGAACGATGGAAATGAATCTGCTTGAGCAAATGAGAAAGGATAGAGAAGAAAAGGAGAACAAGCAGGCTAATGCCCCTCTAATGCTTACTTATCCATATGGGAATAAAGGTAAATCCCCCATGGAGAATCCTCCTGAGGTAAAAACAGTTGAACGGGTCAATGCTTTGTTGCAAACCTCTCATCATTTGAAGTAGGAGTTAGCATAGCTGACTTCAGTATTGGATACTCAAACAATCGAACCTCCTAAGATTACTATGGATATTCAAGTGACCATTGTAGCTGCACAGGTATGTGATGACCTAATAATAACTAAGGCCAACCTAGATAAGAGACAGAAAATCATAATTCCTACATCACAAGTCCCCACTGTTGATATCATTGATTGTGATATTGATGAGGAACCACATCCTCCAGTATTAGTGACTCAAGAAGTGACTGAAAGAGTGACTGAAGATTCACAAGACGTTACAGATTTGTTAGACACTATTGAGATGGATCACTCTTTTTATGATCAATAGGTATTGGAGGTTACTACTATTCCTGACATTACAAATTCAACACTTTTATTGTCATCTATTCAAGATATTTCTACTTTGTCTCCAGGGGTAATGCCACCATTTTCCATATCACAACTGTTTCATACTTTGATTTCCAGATCCATTCCATTTTCAGACAGCTCAGTACCATTTTCCATTCCCTCATCTATTATTACAGAGATCCAATCTTCGACTATCCCTCAGCAATTACCCATATCTACTTTATCATTACCCACTGTGTTTGAGCCACCCTCAATTCCCTCCTCATCATCACCTGCTAATGATGATCATGTTCCACTTTCTGAAGCCTTCACTTCAATCCCTTCTCTGACCCATGTCCCATCAGTTCCTCAAGTTGTCTCTACCCCTTTGACTACTCCTCAAGTTACCATGTCTATACCTAGTCCCATTGTCGCTCAAACACCTTCATTAATTTTGACTGAGAACGTCATTTCTATTTCTTCGGAAATAATAATTGAATATGAAGATGATGTTGTAGTCCCTCTTGGACATTATTTCTACAGTCAAGAAAATAAAGCAGTGATCAAAAGGGGTAAGAAGAGAAGCAGGGATCACGGTGGATTAGAAGTATCTATTCCCAATCAAATAATATGGGCTCAAAAAACAAGTGATCCCCAGACAGGAGCAATTGAGACAGTTGCATCCTTAGGGGCATTTGCTGGTGCAAACCTTGATTCAGTCCAGATACTGAATAGGGAGATTGATCAGAAGAAGGAAGAATTGGAAAGGCTTGAAGAAGAGTTAGTAAAGACCAAGGAAGAACATGAGATTTATGTTGTTGATCTTAGGAGGATATGGGGAGATAGGTTAGAATATTTGGAGCGAAGCAATACCTCTCTTTAGGCTGAAATTCATAATGCACAAGCTCAAAATTCTGCAAATACTCAGAAGATAGCCTTACTGGAAAAGCAATCTGAGGATGCAACTGCAAGTGCAGCCTCTTCTAGTTTCTCTAAATTCTCACCCCAGGAATTTAAGGATTTGGCCCTTCAGGTCAATGAAGAGCATCATAAATTACTGGAGAATCTATTTTACACCCTAGATGAGATTAGGTAAACTCATATGAGTTTTGGTAAGATGTCTGGTGTCCTTGAAGAGCAGAAAGCCAAAAGGCTGCAAGCTTCTTAGGCAAGTCAAAACATTGTTTAGTGGCAGGGGTATATCAAGAACATACTAGAAGACATCCCCATTCTTAATAGTTTTCAATTCAAGAAAATCAGAGCTGCATTGAACACTTGGCTTGATCCTAATGAGTCAGTTGAAGACATTCTTAAGAAAGCGCAGGCTATGTGTAGTAGGCGATGGTATGCAACAGATAACATCATGCAATTTCTACAGTTCTCAGCCTTGGAGGTCATAGAAGATGCTTTCCTACCTAAGTTGATGGTTGAGCAAGTCGAACATAGGTGTGAGGAAGCCAAGGAGAAAATTCAGTGCCTTGAGGAGGTCAAGATTGATGGTGTGGATGAATTAATTAGGAAACCGGTCACCATGGAAGGAAAAATCCACATATTCATCTGCATTTAGCATAAGTTAGCTAAAAATGAGATGGAAACATTTGTATGTAATGCCCAGCTGGGGCTTGAGTCAGCTAACTATCCGAATGTAGATGAGTTGTTAGAGATTTGGGACAAATGGCAAGTTTTTATAGGGCATTAGTTTAGATTGATTTTGTAATCCCCGTTTGTGGGAATTTACTCTGTATTATTTTTGTAACTCTTATTTAAAAGAGGTGATCTCTCGTAGAGAGGGATGATGGAATTTGGAGGAGAAAATCAGCAGGAGAGACTGGAGATGCCCTGTTTGATACAAAGATTGTAATTTCTTATAGACTTGCATTAATACAATAAAGTTATTCCCAGATTTTCTTTTGTCTATTGATCAAGTTTATTTGATGAATGTTGATTTTACTCCAGATTGCTTATCAAATGTTGTTGAAGTATTTTGCAATTTATTAAGCACAATGATCTATAGTTCTGGTTTATATTTGCTAATGATCTGTGTGTTCATGCAGTTTTAAAAGAGTTTGTTCAATTAAAGCTTTTATCGATTTCAGCAAATGGTTTTCTCAGTAAATTATAATTGATGTTGATATTTAAATTAACATATCAGTTACAGGTCAAATATTGAATGCATACAACCTTCAATCTGTTATTAATTAATTTTAATTGATTAATGGTAATTTGAGAAAATAAGTAATAAGTATTTTAACATTTGTGTTAAGTTGATGAATAATACTTATTTACTTTTACATCAAGCTGACCTACACTTATCTCAATAAACCTTCTTAGAGTAGATCTAACTTAGATTAGGTCCCCTTTCTTAGGTAGATTTGTTTTACAGAAGTTTACACCTTTGTTTTCCTTCATTGGAAGACTGATCTATTGATCAAAACTCACCAACTCATAGAGTGCCAACGGAGGCCGAATATCTGTGGGAGATTACTATTCCAAATAGGCTGGGGATAGAACTGTCCTTGCGTAGGACCTTTTGAATCCTTTCAGTCTGGGTTTTCCCCCTCTGTTGGGAGCCTTGGAACCCATTCCAACACCTTGCACTTACCCTTCACACCTGAGGCCTCAACACGGTGCTATATCAAAGATAAATTGATCTAACAAGGATTTAAACTTCTAATCAAACTCCCACACGGTCTCATTAGGTTTCTGTTTTATTTCTTTTAGATCTGTAATGCACTGAGATTCCGACTTGGGTTTCTTAAATTCTCTAATCAGCGTAGTTCTGATCTCTGCTAATGTTCTATTCTGTCCAACAGAATATTTCATGAACCATGTTAAAGCTTTGTCTCTGAATGTGGTGGCTAGATGAGCTTGTTTTATAGCATCATCTTGTACTTGCTTAACGTTCCATACGGCTTCACAGAGGAACCAATATTGTTGTGTATCCTCTAGACCGGTTCCTTTAAACATAGGTAACTTCATATCATCTTCCATTCTTCTTCTAGGAGGTGTATCATTCTGCGATGATGGAGGTATACCACTATTTGACTGATTCTGAGTACCTGCTCCTACAGTATTACTACTACTAGTGTTCTGTGGGATAGTAATATCTCTTTCTTCAACTATAGGTTTTTGCGGAGTTATAGAATGATAGCCAATGTATCTAGTTTTTGTTTCACTTTCGGACTTGAATTGAGATGAGTTTATATCACTTCCTAACTCAATTTCTAGG
Organism: Larix kaempferi; assembly: GCA_027924585.1. NCBI lineage: Eukaryota > Viridiplantae > Streptophyta > Pinopsida > Pinales > Pinaceae > Larix > Larix kaempferi. Next base: position 1,682,102 of record BSBM01000271.1, on the reverse strand, counting down.
AATGTGCAACGTTCATCTTCACGAGACCTCTTTCTAGTGTTAACTTTATATCTTTTTCCACTACGCAAAATACCAATGTCTTCGTTTGTATTACTATCGTGTTACTGAACAATGCAGACTCAAACCCTATGAATCTTATTTCATTCTTAAGACACCTTTTTCTGGTAATATCATTTTAATGTATAAACTCAGGTTTTTTAGGTACTTACCTCTAAATCCTTGGAAGAAATATCCTTTTGCTGCATTGTAAGACTTCAAAGTGTCCACAACAAACTCTGTAATGTAGACTTTCAATACGCTATCCAATCAAAAGTATACTTCTCTTGAAATTTGGTTATCAGTCCCTTGAATCCTTTGAATCAACTCTGGATTCCAAACTGTAGGTTCTCCACCCTGGAAACATTTTTTTTCGTTCTGCTAACCTTGATATCCACTCGTGTAGCTTGTTAGCAAAACACATGAAGAAAATTGTGTGCAAGTCAGTGAATACATACCTCTGCAACCATTGTTTTGTGGTAAGGTTCGGATGTCTGTTTTCTTTCTTCGCAAACTCACTTTTTTTCTTGCTTATCCAATTATGTATTTCTTTTCTCTCTGGATTCCACATTAACGTACCACATCACCAGTTCTAGCATGGCAATCGAACCATTTTTTGGGCTTCTACAGTTTATGGACTGACCCGGGTTTGGCGAAGTTACTTCGCAACTACAACACCACCCCTTTTCATCGGCCCTTTCAGCATCAACCTGCAAATAGGCTGAAGTCTCACCCGAGGCAAAGATGGGTGGTTACAGAATTAGGTTTCTACAACCTCAGTGATGTGCGGATGTGGAAACTAACCTTTGTGAATTTCCTCTTACTTCGCTTCTACTTAACATAACAACGTGAATATGTGACTTTGCACTTCGCATTTACCAACAGTTACAGACTTCGTTGAATCATTGTTATCTCTATCTCTAGAACTATGAACTCATCACATTCATTGTTACTTCGCGTATTCATACACATGTGTTCTGCTTATTTAACATGAAATTCTCATTGACATACATATGGAAGCAAAATGCATAAGTATAACATAACATAAGCACAAACCACAACATATATTCATACAAACAACACAAGGATTTACGTGGTTCACCCCCCTAGATGGGAGCTACATCCATGGGAACTATTATTTATATTACAGAGTTAACAGTTCCAGTCTGCGAACTCAGTTGCAGAGTCTTCTCTACAATAGATCTCTGTGCACACAGCTACAGACACTTCTCTACAATAGATCTATGTGCACACAGCTACAGAGTCTTTTCCTCTTAGTTTAAGTCTATGATCAAACAACAACTACTATCCCCCAGTAAGATCTAACAAAATCCAACCATTCCTTATACAAAATTTCCCCTTTTATAGATGTTCTTGAAGGTCATATCTTTACAATAACTATGGGCCAACCCCCATAGTACCCTTAAACCCAAGAATACATGGTTCTCATGTTGACCACGCTTTGGCTTAACTTCGTTGTAACTTTGTTGTCCTTCTACGCCGCTTCTTCTGAATCTGATGCTTCTTCTGACAACCACTTCTTCTGACAGTCGCTTCTTCTGACATCCGCTTCTTCTGACAGCCGCAGTTTTGACCACGCGGCTCCGACTCTACAGTGGAACATCCTTTGCACCATTCTGCTTCTTTACTCTATGCTTCCATAGCTGACGGTTCATCGCGTCGTTCATAACTGCTCCAACTACCTCTGGACATCCTTAGTACTTCGCTTTTACAAAGGGGACAGGCTCTGTCCTACCACTTTACTGCACTCCATACCCTCCTCCTGGGAATTGTGGAGTTGATTCTCCAAAAAATGGTAGATGTTAGGCCTCTCCTAACTGTACCTTTGTCATCAAAACTATTGCATTTGGGCTACGCCCAACATGGATGTAGATGGTAGCCCTCATATTTGGTTTCACTTATGTTAATATGGCTGTAGGTGACAATCAATAGATCTAGTTCCTAGCTTTGCCAATATGTGTGGATATGGTAGCTAGTAGATCTTTTATTTATATTGTTAGAGTTAGCTTGCAAATCTATTTTTTTTATGGTTAGATGGTTGTGGAAGATCTAATTATTTGATGTTAGATTACATGTCAATAGCTTGCTCAGATTGGTTTACATTCATGCTTGCATTTACCTTGCATAGCATTTGCATATGGAAAATGGTATGTATCGCAAGTTGCTTTGTCTTTAATTTGGTTTGTTGGAATAATGGCCTAGCCCTAGATAACTTTATTCCGATGTGCATTTACCTTGATTCAACCTTCCCTTGGGTTTCCCAGTGACCTTGGCCTTGGTTTTGAGGTTGGGGACATGACAAAGTGGTATTAGAGTGAAGGTTTCAACTCTACGGATGTTGGGCCTTCTACCGTTTTATAACTTTGTTTTGGGATGTGTTATGAAAGAATTTTGATCTCCCTTATGAAATGGAAGAGTTTTATTGTGTAAATAGTAATTGACAATGAACACATTACATCCCCAGTTATGTTAGTTAATGAATGATCATGCAATGTGGTTATTGAAATGCAATTTTAAACCCTAAACAAAGCAATGAAGACCTTCAGACATCTAATGAGTGCTTAATGCATGTATGACCTATAGTAAGAATGGGTTAATAATCTATGGTTGCTATAATTAATATAAGTTATTATTTATTATTTTATTGATAAGTAAGCAATATGATTATTAAATGATAAAGTAAATAATAAGTCATTATTATATTAATGGCGGTATATGGTTATGAATATGGATTTCATACTATAGCGATATAATATTATTATTATTTTTTTGTTTGCTCGAATCTCCTTGTAGGAGTGGCCTATGGTATGAGAAACCGCAACCCATGGGAATCTAAGCCATCAAAATCACCCAGGGATCACACCTGGCCTAGACTGCACCAACCTCACCTTGACTGGGTTTTTGGGTGTCGCCTCCCAACTAAGTCACCTATTGCGCCTGGCCCAAGTGGGGAAATTTTGTGCAAATCAAGTTTTGGCATTGCGAAGTTAAGCGTAGTAAGGCTGAAGACTTTTTGAATAAGTCAGTTTTGGGGAGCTACGAAGTTAAGCGCAGCGCAGCGTCGAAAGAGCTGCGAAGTCCAGCGTTGTGGGGGAGTACAGCACTGCGATGAGCCGATCTATGGAGATCCGGCAAGCCAAAATATTGGAAGGAAGACGACATATATTCTAGTTAGACCATCGGCGGTCTAGTCTTGGTAAAGATACTCCATGATTACCAAGCAACGGGTAAGGAGTAAAGCGGAGGAAAGCGACCAGTTGCACAAGCAAGGAACCACTACATGAACCGGCCGCATATGGTCATTAGAGAAGGAACGACCGAGTGAAAGCAATATGTTGGTGTGCACGTGACAGGCGGGCTGAAAGCGACGTGACCATGCGCAGGGGATGGCCAAGATGGAAGATTCGCTACCAGAAGCCAGCAGTCCGGTTGAGGGAAAACCGCGACAGTTTTGGGAAACCTTAGGGTTTTTTCCTGCATATTATAAAGACATGACCTACGGGCATGATCTATAAATAGGCACGATTTTGTAAGGGAAAGGGTTGAATAATCTCTCGTTGTTGATCTCTTGTTAAGCATGGGTTGAATCTCATTGTATAATCTGAAGCAAGACCTGTTTTGAGTCTGCCATTGTAAAGGCTCTGCAAGCTATGTGTGCAGAGGCCTATTGAGAGAGGAGAGAGTCTGAAAGCTGAGTGCACGGACTGGAACTGTTGTACCCTTCCCTAAGACTAATACAACAACAGTTCCTATGGACATAGCTCCCATCCTGGGGGTGAACCATGTTAAATTCCTGTGTTATGTGATTGTTTACATGTTTGCATCTGTTTATTTGCTTACCAATGAATGTTTGAGATCTCGCTATCACTTTATGTGTTTACTTTTATATGTATTCACCATGAGGATTGAAATTTGAATAATATGTTAAGTTCACATATTTGAGTGAAGGCTAAATGCATGAGTAATTCTAAGTCTGCAAATGTATGAATCGGTTGGACGATAACTTAAATAGACAAGGAACTCACAGTGTGCAGCACCAGAAGTGTGCAGTACTTTGAACTCCATCACATCGCATAAGTCATAAGATAAATCAACTAAGGCAGTTGATGAGTAGGGAAAACATTAAGTGTTACTTGTTGAAACTGGCTAAGTCTCAAGAGACAGCGCAGTCATCTGTTGCGTTGTCCTGTGTTCAACTAGTTCCGAGCTGCGTAGTCCTTGGATGCGCAAGTTGTATCGAGCGTTTCTAGGCTCGTAGGGTGTTAGCCGCGATGAAGGTGATCGTCGTGCAATCCAGTAATGTGGGTAGATGGCGACAGGTTAAGTCAAAGACACAAGCAAGACCAAATGAAAGATCGTTTCATAATCGCTGAAAAATATTAAATGTCAATATTGTTATACCTTTGATAGAAGTATTCGAGCTCCTGTGTGTTTGTTGTCCCACCCAAATACATAATCCGACTCAGTAGCTCCTAACGACGGGCCATTTATATTAATGTAGTTTAGATCAGTTGGATTACGTGTTGCTTTATACAGCCAAGTTGCTCCCCAAAGTAGTTCATCCTGAGATTACAAAAGCAAATCAGTTGTAGATCTTCAATTTTAATTCTGTAGGCTGAGAATCACCTCATAATTGAGCTTATTTAAGCTTTCCTGATATCCCGAGTATGAGCAATAGAACGGGCAAACTCCAGAATAGGTTCCTCTGTACTTATCAGCGAAATCGAATACCTGAAAATCCAATGTAACGATCAGGTAAGCATTGAGGAATTACATAGAATAAGAGGTAAGGATTTTAGAATAATGCTTGGAGTTTAACTTTAGAGTTGAGCAATTTAGTATTTACCGTCATGGCAGTATGAATAAGTTGTTTTGAATACAAAGGATCCGATTTGAGAAATACAAGGGATGCAGCTGCAAGTGCTGCGGCAGTTTCAGCAGCAACCTTTTTTTGAATAGCAAATACGAGTGAAGCATAAAATTCCAAAGAAAGCAAGAATGAACTTCAATCCAACGGCCATCTCTTTGTTCCGAGCAGTTATACAAACCCAAAGGCGCAATAGTTTGGAATAAATTTTTGGAATGGTTAACGCTCGGCAAATCTAACGGCGGAGATGATAGACAAAAGAATCAACGACGATCGTGGAGCGCCGCACTGCCAAAAAGCACATTTGCAATATGTTGTAAGTGGTTGCGGTAAATAAACCATCAGGATATGTGGCGCACTTGTATTTCATCGCATCGACACAATGGTGGTATCACAACCCACTATGTGCCATGTGGAAACCGCCAAGGAGCTTAACTATGGGAGATGCGTGGGCCATGGCACGTGGCAGATGTAGAGGCAGGTGGGAAATGCACCCACTTATTTGACAATGATCGGATGGTAGACGGATGTAATATGGGAGATCAAAGGACGAGATCGTCTCCGCATCGTGGAAAGTGCACACTCAGTAAAGGGGAAAGTGGTCGCGGAGGCGAAACCACCTTAACAGGTGTCAATTGACATGAAAAAGTTTATTTCCTGCACATAACCCTATTGCATCAAGAAAAGCGAATAGAAAGATTAATTTAACAAACAAAAACGGGCTAAACGTCAATGCTTTAATAGACCATGGAAGCCTGCCTGCACGCATTCTGTGTGAGCCCAGTACCTGGGCTGGTGTGCTGCGGTCCATCTATCGACAACGCCAATGCAATGGAAGTGAACTTCTGAGGACTCCACGGATTCTGCACTTAAAAAAGTGTTTTGAGTTGCCTAATACGAGGGGAAACATAGCCCCTGTGACCCCAGGAGGCGGAACGTTTGGCAAATTAGAGCTACCAGAATCTGCTCAGGATCGATGACAAACTTATCTACTGGTCGATCAACCAATGGATCCACAACCGTGATGTTTGGGCATACATATATAGATTGTAACATGGCTGCCTATATATGGTACTTTCTCAATAGATTTACTGTGTGTAAATGTCATTGTTGGGACCATTATAATCAATATAGTAATCTATTTCCTCTTTCACTAGGATTTGGTAATCTAAGAAGTTTTATGGTAAAGTGGACAGAATTAACTGTAAAATTATATTTAAAACCAAATTACCGTACAGGATCATTTGGCTCATTTGGCTAATACTCGATCATTTGGCACACTCCAGGGCACATACTGGATCATTTGGCTCATTTGGCACATTCCAGATCGCTTGGATTCCTGCACAACCAGCCTGCACTCGGATTTGCTCATAATCAATAAAGCCGTATATGACAGAGTCCTCGATGCGTTGACGTTATAAAACTGCTCTGCCATTACCGCCCTCATGAGCCTGCAATATATAAACAAAACAATATAAGGGAAAGAATATAAAGTTCAAACAATCCATATACTTACATATTGCAAACAATCCGAATAGCCGGTTATCAAGCGGGGAACTTGAGGGCCACACAAAGTCTAAACTTCTAGTAGATTTTGGCTGACAAAAACTGATTATCTTTATCAGAGGCCGCATAGAATGACAAAAACTGATTATCTTTATCAGAGGCCGCATAGAATATAGAGAGCTTCAGCCGAGGATTGAAATCTTCGAGAACCCGTCCGATGACTCCCGATTCCACCAGCTTCCCCTTTATCTCTTCCAATGTGATGGCCATTATTTTGACAAACTGAATACAGAAATCAATAAGATTGAAATAATTGGATGGCGATGCGATCAGAAATCTCCGAAGCTATATTTTATGAAAGAATTGGTGGCGATAAGATCAGAAATCAATGAAATCTATGAAACTATATTTTATGAAAGAATTGGATGGCGAAAATATAAGAAATCAATGAAATCTCTTAAACGATCGGCGGCGATTCAGAAACGATTCACCCTTTCATTTAAACAAATGGACTCCCACGTGGCAGGATCAACCTTTAGTTCTCCCACAGGCTCAACCTTTCGTTCTCCCATTCGATTAATCCGATAAAACCTTTGGGTAACCTTTCAGCAAACTGCAAATCTGTGTCGTTGGATATATGTGCTCGACGAAGAATATAGCTAGATTTCCCATCTTAGCCTTCCATCCTTAATTACTGATTAAAAGTTACGATCGCCCTCCATATACACAGAAAAGCTCATTGAAGCGCCTATCGGCGAATAATTTGCCCAGCAACATCAAATTTGAGTCAAGTTGATATATGGATATTTGGAATTTTCCCATCCACATAAAATCTGAAGAATACAACATACAAAGTCAAATAAATGGAAATTACTAGAAGGAAGAGAAAAAAACATGGGAGAGACTAGACGTGTTATTATTTTTTTATGTATTTTTTGGGCTAAAGTGAGGAATTGGCCTTGAATTCTGGGATAGCAAGGGTCAAGGGTTCAACTCCTGCTGCTTCTACTATAAAACCTAGTCCAAACCATGACATGAACTAAAGCAACCCACGGCATAAAACCAGGTGTTCCAAACTTCTAACACTCAGCTTATTCCAAATGAATGTTTATGAAAGTGTATACATTACTGGAGTTTTCGTGGGACATTTTGCCAAAGAAATAAGCTAGCTCTCTTTTGTTAGTAGTGAGATCATTGGCGGTGCCAAATACGGGGAAAGCATTCCCAACCGCAATGTATGCATTGGCTTTCGAAATCCTGCCCACAATGGTCCTGCGTGTTGCCACACCATCTTCATTTGCTGCAGCATAAACCTCCAAGGAAAAATGCTATGTCTGCTTGATGTCTGCAATCCTTTGCAAACACATAACGCAACCTCGTGATTAGTCTGAGCATTGATCCACCCAGAATTGTGCAATGCTTGGAGCATTGGAAAAAGCCCCATCAAAACAAGATTTGAAACACACCATTTCCTACACACACAATCCATGGTTAACACAATTTGCAAATGAATCCCAGACAAAACAAGAACCATAGAGGTTTGAATCTATGAGGTTCGAATCTCAGCAAAGAAAGCAATAAAGGATGCAATAAAATTTTATTGTTTCGCTTCTTCAAGCCTAATTCTTTGCATGGTTTTTCCATGTATATTTCCACGAAAACAACCATAGAATACATCGTCCTGCTGACAACAACCATGAATTGCAGTGCAGGTGTGGTAATCTAGCAGGGATTGTGGTAATCGGAGCAAGTGTTAGGACAGTGTCAGGTGCTGCTTTGACAGTGAAGCATTTGCAGCCGCAATGTCCGCATTGGCTTTGGAAATCCTTCCCACAATGGTCCTGCGTGTTGCCACACCATCCTCATTTGCTGCAACACAAACCTCCAAGGAAAAACGGTCCGCCTGCTTACTATCTATAGTCCTTTGTAGACATAGAAGGCAAGCTCGTGATTAGTTTGAGCATTGGTCCACCCAGAATTGTGCACTGCTTGGAGAAATAGAAAAATCCCCATCAAAACAAGATATGAAACACCCCATTCCTGCACACACAATCCATGGTTAACACAGTTTACAGATGAATCCCAGACAAAACAATAACCAGAGAGGTTTGAATCTACGAGGTTCAAATCTCAGCAGAGAAAGCAATAGAGGCTGCAATAAAATTTCATTGTTTAGCTACTTCAAGCCGAGTTCTTTGCATGGCTGTTCCATGTAGATTGCCATGAAAGCAACCATAGATTACATCGTCCTGACGACAACAACCATGAATTGCAGTGCACGTGCAGTAATCAAGTAGGGATTGCGTTAATCAGAGCAGGTGTCAGGACAATACCAGGTGCAGGGTTGTTAGGTTAAAATGAAAAAGAAAATCGCCATAATAAGAGTATAATGAACAAAACTTAGTAAAACATTGTCATATAAAGTGAAAACTATAGCATAAAAACCTGTGAATTACGTTGCACAATTACCTAAACCCATTCGATTCCAATATTCCCTGCTTTGGAAGGGAATAATAATAAGGTTAAATACCATAACATTAAATACCTAGGGTCCAATACCTTGGTGTGGAAAAATAAAATCATGAAAAGATAGATTGCATGGATATGAACTCATTAAAGTACATGTATTGAGTTGGAACTCATGGTACAATAGACATGGGAATGAAATCAAACCTCAAATTACAATATGAAATCTTAAATTGAATAACACTCATGGTTTAACCGTCCTTGGAATTTTCAAATGCAAAGCCATGCATTACAAACAAAGTAATAAATATGCCCCGAAAATTAGAGATTTGTAGTAAATAAACTCGTTAGGATAATCACTCTTTCATAGTAGAACCTGCAGTATGGTTACAATGACATTAATTAGAACAACGTGTATAATTCTAAGACTAGAATGAAATTCAAAGGTAAAGGCGTAACGAACTCTTACTGCAACCCCTTTTATGTAAAAAAAACTTTAGACGAAATTGGCCTCATTAGTACGTTACAAAAATGAACCAAAATTTCAGCTGGAAAAAGACCAAACTCCAGCAGAAACCTCAAAATAAACATATTCCATGAGACTAAACCACACTGTAATAAAATATTTCCCTAAGAACTACCCAATACAACAACTCCTAAAAAAATCCAACACTACAAGCACGCAGCTTCACTAGAAGGCAATATAATATCACGTTCATTCATATTGCGGTATTAAATATTCATGAAAACCTAAAAATTATATTGCTTATATATTAAGGGGCAAAGGTTTTTTTATATTTAATGTAACAATACAAAAATACTTTGGGGTCTTTTTTATATGGGTGGGTTGACAAATATCCACCAAATGGAGACGGCGAGATCACTACCAGATGAGAAATCGGGTTGAGGCAAGGCTCGGGCTTACTATTACACAGGGAAATCACGTCTTGAGGCATGCTTGAGGCCAGGGGTTTCATGGTGAAGTGGGTTTCCAGTCGATCATAGTCGAGAGACAGTGGTCATTGAGAGCCAGTTGTTACCAAAAGCACCCAGCCAGTTTTTACCAATAGCCTTGGGAGGCTCTAAGCCTCCAGGGCCTGTTATAGGCCCTTGATAGGACTTGGGGGCTTGAATACCCAACCACTCGTGCCTATTACAGGTCTTGGAAGGTTTAGTCAACCTCCTAGAGTTTGTTACAGGCCATGAGGGCTTGGATACCTATCCCACAACAGGCTTAGTCAGCGATTGGGGAACTGCAACATGCAATATAAATGTTGTACTATGTGCATTGGCTCTAGTGACATACAAGAAGTGATCTCCTATCTCTTCATTAGACCATTAGATGTTGCAAATCATAATGATATGTGGTTGAGTAATTGCATTGTGGGTGAAGTAATGTGCATCCACAATATACATCGAAAGAAGCAAGGTGCATTGTAGAATGCATGTGGGATCATAAGAGGGGTATAATATCAATATACTAGGTAGAAATATAAAGGGGCATAAAAAATGTTAATGAAAAAATTGATACATACAATATCTAGTGAAAATAGGGGTTTTTTTTAAATTGGGAAGGCATATTGGGAGGGGGTAAAAAAAAACGATTTTGAAAGGTATTTTCCAATATTTAGTGAAATTAGGGGTATTGTTTCATATCCCACGAACGAACGTGCTATGACATCGGTTTATTGAGTGAAGCCCCCGTGACTACAAGCAATTTAGAAAATAAAGAGGTATCCCTATCTTGTTGGAAGATCATATGTAAACTCCATGAAATATACCCTACTTGAGCTTTTTTAGAGAAAGAATTTGCCTCTTCATTGAACTCTCTATACACATGTTGAAAATCTATATGCGTAAATTCTGATATCAAATATTTGACCTTCCTATGCCACCCATCGAGAGAGGGTACCTAAATATTACATCTATTTTTTTCTTAATCTATCATGGTTTTTGAGTCACCTTCCACTTGAATCTGATTCATTGTTGCTTACTCTTACAAAAAAAAATAAGCATCAAAGGACAAGTAGCTCCCCTCTTGTATTAGTTTCTCTACCACAATTCATCATAAGTTTGAACACCACTGACTCATTAAGCTTTAGAATTTCCCTTACACCACACTTCATACTCTAAACTTATTAAGCACCATCAAATAAGCTAAGCCAGTAGGGATATTATCATTAAAAAAAAGGAGAAGGATAAACTCTAATACCTACACTGTATTTTTCTCTAAAAATTTCTCGATATCCACTATAAATCATGAGGTATAAATTTGTGATATATTTTGGCTTCCCCTCAAATAGGACAGAATTTATCTTTCCATATCTCCCAACAAACAAAAACGAGGGAGTTCTTTCCATTACCTATCCCCCACCAACCAATTGCTAAAACATAATTCCAAGGTATTTTGAGCAATTTTAAAATTGGCTTTGATTTATTTCCACACCATTTGAGTAAAAAAGCAATGGATCATTAAATGTTCCATTGTCTCATCTATATAATTGTATAAAACATACTTACCACCTACCTCCTTGGATAGGTGTCTCATGTGCATAATTACATAAAACACACACACCACCTACCTCCTCAAACAAGTGTATAGCATTAGGTTTCAAGTCAATTTGACTTTTAATTAGTCAAGAACAAAAAAACAAATTTGTCTAAAGTTTATAAGTTTTTGAATAATATATGAGATTTGACTAATTTTATCTACGTATAAATAGAATTGTCAAAAAGAAATATACTTAAAAAAATAATAAATATAATAAAAACTGTGAGCCTATCATTTGTATTTGTACTTTAATACTAATGCTAGATGTCATAAAACAGTTAATAACCAAAATATTTCTTTATTAACTGAATGGTGGTGTTCAACTCGTCTAATAAATGCAACTAACCAGACGGTGATTCAAATAATGGATTACCTTCAAAAGTGGCGGCAAACAGTAGGCATAAGACCATAAACCATGGTTTTTTAATAATGAGCTAAAATGATAAATATGGAAATATCGAGTACGACCAACCTCAAATTTGAACCCATCCCATGCCTTTTGGGGAGTTCTAGCATGTCCCACAGGTACAAAGTTAAAATTGCCCTTCAAGAAAATTGAAATTCTATTGTTACCCTTCTAATTAAGAAGGGAATAATTTATAACATCATTTTAAAGAAGGGGAAACTTTTTAAATTACTTGTCAATTACCATAATTTCCAACACTCTCCTTAATTTATACAGCCACAACAAAATTCATACAAGCTATGCAGCTATAGTATATTCAAGATTTACAAAACACCAAATTTCAAATATGACAGACTTTCCTGCCGGTCTAAATCTCGACTATGTTTTTAAAATTTACAAAAACTATAATAGTTTGATTTCTTTCTCTTCTTTAGGCTTCATACAATGTATTCTTCAATCCTTCATCTCGTTTGATTTAGCTTGAATCTTGGCTTTCTTTTAATCATTTCATCGTGAACAACTACACATGCAACTTCAACAGTTTCCATCTTCTCAGCTATGTTTCTCACTGGCATAGGTTGAATATCATCTCCATTCAAGAAATTCTCAACCAGCTTCATTTCATTGTTGATCTGTTTCAATTCTTGGAACACTTCATTAAACACTTCTTCAAAATCAATTTTTTCTTCAGCATCGTCTTGGTTGTCTTCGGCACCTGCACAATCATAGTCAAGCAAATTGCTAAGGATTAATGTATTTCTTGTACTCTTCTTTATCCACTTATGGGATGTCAGAGTTCAAATTTTCTCCAACTTCTTCACTAGTAGTCCAGTATCAATAGGTTCTTCATCAATTGCAACAACAATTGGATTCTCATCAACTTGGTTCACATGTTCAAGTAGGATAACACTACCAGCCAAAAAATTATTTATTATCTTCATTTCGTCCTCAACAACAATAAACTCTTCTTCGCTTAGGCATTCTTCATCATATTGTGGTTCACTTTCAATTTTAGTTTCAAATTGTGCTATAGCATCTACAGGGCTAGTATCAACATATGCAGGATTAGTAGCATTGCATTCTTTGAAAAATTCACATATCAAATCAAAATCTATATCTACCCTTTCAATAATGCAATTCTTCAAGGCAACCACGACCTGCATTATGTGCAGCATTGCTTCAGAATTTTCTATGATCAGCTGAAGGAGAGAGATATACAGATGCATCGACATTGGATATGGTCAGATGATTGTGCATGCCAGTTCAAAAACGCACGTGTATTCCAGTGGTTGAGTATTTTGCACAAGACTTATGATGTGTTGCATATATGGAACTATTTTGAGACTGGGCATGGAAAGGGAGAGCATGATGGGGCTGGAGCATGTCTCAAAAATACCCTACAAAGGGAGGAGATGAGGTGCATGATAAACCATCATATTCGGGATGCAAAATCCATAGTTCAATGGTGCTCTGCAAAAATGGCAGATCAAACCACGAGGCAGCACAGACCAACAGGTAGAGGACATGTTTTCAGAAATTTCTGGCATGTGGTTGATATAGATCGATCGCGTTCTTATAGTTGTAGTACTTTACAAGGAACTCGTGGATTTCATTCGGTTCGAAGCTCAAAAAACCCTTTATTTGAAATATGTACGTGGAAACTTGCTTTCTTTTGTGGGCCTTGCAGCAATTGTGAGTGGGATGAGTGTGAATCAATGGAATGGGTTGATGAATGGGATCATGTATCACTTGCAGTGGACCCATGTGCAGTTGTTGAAACAATCTAGTTAGAGGAAGGCCAGTCTTCTATTTCGAATGAATATGATCATATATCTGATCTTGTACAGCCAGGTAAACATTTATGCATTCATATCCCGGTTCCCTCCTTGTTTTTTTAATTATCCAATTTATCAAACCACTACTTGTTGGAATATGACTGTAAAATGCATTTCTACAAGACACATCTACGCAGTTGTCACCCCGACAGATAGTGCAATTGGCACGAATTACTGGTTGGCACGATGCATCTAGGGGAAACAAACCCTCCTCGCATAATTAACCGATAGTGAAGGAATTACCTTTCTGACTGGATCGATGGTTGTTCAGGGATAATATCTTACAGTAGATGGAAAGGGACCAAAGTGTAATGGCTACACATACATGGATTATAAACCAGGTTCAGGGGTGTATCACTTTACACACTTGATCGTTGGTACAAACATCCAACTATAAACAATGTCAATGAAGTCATCAAACAAGGTACGTTACTTACTACCTCATGCAAAGCACGAGACGTTGTTTGAAACAATAAAAAATAGAGAGGATCGAGAAGGCCTAATTGATTGAGGTACATAGTATATTCATGTAATTGTGTATTCATGCATGTCTAATGTTATTCATGTTAGATAGTTTATTTGATATCGTTATCTTATATTTTTTTTATGTTTGATTTATGTTTAAGTTACTATTACAATACATGTAGGTTTTACACCAATCACTCCAATTCAAGTTTCCATCCCTTTAGGAAAACTTCACATGCATAAACAAGATTGAAAACTCATATTATATTAGAACATTTACAAATATTCAATAGATATTAGAATCAATACACATTAATGAGTACACATTTGTCATTCACAAATCACAATGAGACACATAGATGCATTGAAATTTGATAGGCATTGGGCAATAGCTCAAGATGTCGGAACCATATTTCTCATTAAGTCATCAAAATCAAAATGTTTTACATAGATGTTGGAATGCCACTAGGCATTGGAAAATTCCAAATAGACTAATAGTAAATACAAAATGGGGTGGATCAAGATGGAAGAATATCATATTTCAATAGTTCTCCTCCATGCCTGAATCAACAAAATCAACACTGCCCTAGTCATCGTCATCTGCCTCCTCCTCCTTCACCTCATGAGCATGATGAAGGAGGAAGCAAATCGAGTATCTACAATCTTCAGCAATGAAAGTTGTGTGTACTCTTTGTAGATGGCGAGGGAATTTGTGTGGTTTTGTACAAAGTTACAAATATGGCGTGCATGCTCAATAAGTTTTCCAATCCATGTCACATTTGAAGTAATGGATTTCATTGCTAAATTCAAGGTATGTACAATGCAAGGTGTCCAAATAACCTGTAAGACCAATAAAAGCATGTATAAATGACTCCACAACACTAACAACTCAAATGGACGGTGTCCAAAACTAACATACATGTGGATATTTATCTTCCACAATCCTTCCAGCAGCCTTGCAAGCAGTTCCATTGCTCGTGATGATTTGTACACAAGAATCAACACCTACTTCTTCAATGGTTTATACAATCGATTTCAAACAATTCGCAGGATAATACATGGCCCTATAATTCGGAATACTCACATTATATACGGATTTTGAATCACCCTCAACAACATCCTCCATTAAGGAATCACACCTCTCTAATGAATAAGTAGAACGTGCATGGATGAAGTCAATCTCATCATCACACCTCTCCTTCGCTATATAATTGGAAGTCTCATTGACGAAAGAAACAAATGATATAAATATATTGGATGGTACAATCACCCCTACATGCTCCTAATCCACTAGATCAATAATGTTGGCATTCACCCTAGTCACAAGAGGAAATACTAACAAACTGAAATATCTCATAATCATTGTATATGGGTTGGAAGCTAGATCTACATGTTCCTTCTAAGAAATAGAATTTAATATAGCTTAAATACCTTGATCTAGCCATAAAAACCAAACAAAAACAAATGTAGCCCTAGAAATCCTAATGTGGATCTACAACCCTGGAAACCTAATCTAGAATACTTATCTAAACCTAGAGATGTAACCTAGGCCTAGAGACCTAATCTATCCATATAGAACCTAATCTAGATTATAGACCCTGATCTATCCCTACAAACAGACAAAAACAAATCTAGCCCTGGAAAGCCTAAGGTGGACCTACAACCCTGGAGACCTAATCTAGAATACTTATCTATCCCTAGATACGTAACCTAGCCCTAGAGACCTAATCTAGCCCTATAGAGCCTAATCGAGCTTATTGACCCCCTTTTTAAAAAATTGGAATAGACTTCACTGAGAAAAACCCTAGTTCTGGGTGTTGGAGGCACCATTTGGGGGGTACCCCAGCTAGAACCCGACGTCCCAAATCCACCGGAATCGATGGCTTCGTGATCGGAGTCACGGTTTTGGTGCTATGGGCATTTTGGTGAGGCACCCCATGGCCATTCAAGGACACTTTGAGGATTTCCTCCCTGGGCACAAAACCCAAATCAGTGAGCGTACTTGGGTTCCGTCAGCTCCCACACATGCACATGGCCATCGTGGCCATGTTCACAATGGTCATGCACACCCGAGAGCCTTCGGATGAGAATTGAACCCCTTTAGCAAGATTGGAATGGCCTTCACTGAGTAAAACCCTAGTTCTGGATATGGAACAATAGGACCGTTTTCGGGAATTAGAGGCAAGGTGTGGGGGGTCCCCCAGCTAGAACCCGGTGTCCTGAATCCATCAGAATCGACGGCTCTATGATCGAAGTCCCGGTTTTGGTGCTATGGGCATTTTGGTCAGGCACCCTGTGGCCATTCAGGGACACTTTGAGGATTTGCTCGAGGGGCAGAGAACCCAAACTGATGAGTGGAATTGGGTTCCATCACCTCCCACACATAAATATGTCCATTTTGGACGTGTTCACGATGGCCATGCACGCCTGGGAGCCTTCGGATGAGAATTGACCCCCTTGAGCAAGATTGGAATGGCCTTCACTGAGCAAAACCCTAGTTCCGGATATGGGACAACAACACCATTTTCAGGAATTGGAGGCACAGTGTGGGGGGTCCCCAAGCTATAAACCGGTGTCCCAAATCCACCGGAATCGACGGCTTCGTGATCGGAGTCATGGTTTTGGTGCTATGGGAATTTTGGTCAGGTACCCCATGGCCATTCAACTACACTTTGAGGATTTGCTCTGGGGGCACGAAACCCAAACCGACGAGCAAACTTGGGTTTTGACAGCTCCCACATGTGAACATGGCCATCGTGGACGTGTTCACAATGGCCACGCATGCATGGGAGCCTCGGATGAGAATTGATCCCCTTGAGCAAGATTGGAATGGCCTTCAATGAGAAAAACATTTCCAGATATGGAACAATAGCACCATTTCCAGGCGTTGGAGGCACGATGTGGGGGGGGGGGGAATAGAAACCGACGTCCTGAATCCATCGAAATCAACGGATTCGCAATCGGAGTCACGGTTTTTCTACTACGGGCATTTTGATCAGGCACCCTGTGGCCATTCAAGGACACTTTGAGGATTTGCTCCGGGGGCATGGAACCCAAAATGGCGAATGAACTTGGGTTATGTCAACTCCCACACATGCATGTGGCCATTTTGGATGTGTTCACGATGGACATGCACGCCTGGGATCCTTCGGATCATAAATGACACCCTTGAGCAAGATTGGCATGGCCTTCACTAAGCAAAACCCTTGTTATTGAGATGGCACAATAGCACTGTTTTCGATCCTTTGAGGCACAGTGTAGGGGGTCCCCTAGTTGAACCCAGGGTTCTGAATACATCGGAATTGACGGATTCGCGATCGGAGTCATGGTTTTGGTGCTATGAGAATTTTGTCCAGGCACCCCGTGGTCATTTAGGGACACTTATAGGATTTTCTTCGGGATCATGGAACAAAAACCGGTGAGCGGACTTGGTTTCTGTCATCTCCCGCACGTGCATGTGGCCATTGTGGATGTGTTCACGATGGCCACGCTTGGTCGGGAGCCTTCGGATCATAAATGACCCCCTTGAGCAAGATTGGCATGGCCTTCACTAAGAAAAACCCTAGTTCCAGATATGGCACAATAGGACCGTTTCTGATCCTTCGAGGCACGGTGTGGGGGGTCCCCTAGCTGAAAACCGGTGTTCCAAATCCATCGAAATGAACGGATTCACGATTAGAGTCACAATTTTGGTGCTACGGGAATTTTGGTCAAGCACCCCATGGCCATTCAGGGACACTTTGAGGATTTGCTCCGAGGTCACGTAACCCAAACCGATGAGTGGACTTCGATTATTTTGGATCCCACATGTGCATATGGCCATTCTGGAGGTGTTCACCATGGCCATGCATTCCCGGGAGCGTTGGGATGAGAAATGACCCCCTTGAGAAAGATTATCATGGCCTTCACTAAGCAAAACCCTAGTTCCGTAGATGGCACAATAGGACCATTTCCGAGCCTTCAAGGCACGGTGTGGGTGGTCCCCTAGCTGAAACCCAGTTCTATGAATCCATCGAAATCGATGGATTTGCGATCGGAGTTATGGTTTTGGTGCTACGGGAATTTTTTCCAGGAACCTTGTGGCCATTTAGGGACACTTTGAGGATTTGCTCCGGGGTCACGGAACCCAAACCGACAAGCGAACTTGGATTCTTTCGACTCCCACACATGCATATAACCATCGTGGACGTGTTCACCATAGCCATGCACGCCCGGGAGCGTTGGGATGAGAAATGACCCCCTTGATCAAGATTGGAATGTGTGTGGGTGTGTGTGTGTGTGTGTGTGTGTAAATTCCATCGCATGTCCTTTATGGATTGAAGTGTTTATTTTTTTTTTTTTATGAATGGTTATGATTATGATGACTATGATCATATTGATGATTATTAGTCCTCTATATATAATTGGATATTATTGCTAATAATATTCAGAACTTCCCAACCACCCTTATTTTGTCTTTTAAGAATCTTCAGAACTTCTTCACAAACTGTTGTTGCTATTCTCTGCCTTTTATCTTTGTTTCTGATCTGCTTATCGGAATCACTAAGACACCTTTCATCAGATTGAAATTTGTTTATATATTCATCATAATCACAAATAAATACCGTGTTCTTTCATTCAAGCACCATAAGACTTCATTGTGTCTTTTCACCAACTAATTATATCTTTGTTTTAATAACCTTCATCGCACCCTTTCATATCCATGTTAGCCAATACTAATTATTGTTTTACAGATTTTAACTAATCTTTTTACATTCTTCATCACACCGGTGGGAATCTCTTCACAAAGTAAGCACTCTTCATAAAGTCCATGTGAATATTTTATATCTGCAAGCATCACCTCATGTCTGAGGATATGAGAGCGTTTGTGGGAATATTCCTATAGTCATCCTTCATAAACCTGCGGGCATATTTCACAATGAAGAAAAACATAAATTTTCTTCAATTTGGTTGATCCATTTCTCGCACATGTGACCATCGGAGAGAAAAATAAGACCATGGATGGATGGAAAATTCATCAAGGAACAGTCTCATACCATTTGATAAATTTATTTACAAAATGAGAGCATATGGCGTGCATTTATAATTTTCCAATACTTAGTCAATTTCCAGAATTTCACCAAAATGTCAAACCTTTATATAATGAAGTCAAATTGTAACAATGACATCATGAAGGTACTAGAGCATCATCAGATGGATTTGCACGCTCATCACACATGCCACATCATCATACATTCCATATCATCATATCCTTTGTCATTAATGAATACTTTTGGCATTAATGATAATCAACTCAACATTATTAGAAATACTCAGTCTCATAACATTATTAGAAAACCAAAATACACAGTGTCTCCAAATACAATCTTGGGTCTCATGCAAGACTACGAGGATGTCTCCAAATACAATCTCGGGTCTCCTAAGACACTACTATTATCCTTTAGGCATAGTTAAGCTCCCAAGATATATTTGTGGTGCACTAGCATATGTTAGGTTAAAAGACATTGATTTTCATATTTAGGACATGGCTAGGGCCTTGGACCCATCTGTTGTGTACAAAACATCATAATGATGTTCATATCTTTGCAAAAAACGTTTAATGTTTTCTTTTCATCTCCACTGTGCCCATTTTTGTCTACATTACCATCATCATCACTACCATGCTGGCCACTGGTGTCTTCATCATTGCCTCCGTCATCATCACCACTTCCACCACCACCACCAACACCACCGCCATCATCATCAATCTACAAAACTTATACAAGAAATTACTCTCTGCAAAAATTCAATGTCTCTTACTAAGGGAAACCTTATTTTTCAAATTATCAAACAAGATGACATTTAGGCAATAGGCTTAGAGGAGATAGGAACTCCTAGCATTAATCTGATGTCCCTATTCCAACGGAGTTGATGGTTCATCAATCCAAGCCATGGTGATTATTTTATGGCCTATCTAAACTCGCCTCCCATCTAAATCCCTATTGGGGCATAGAATTCAAACCGGATAACATAATTGAGTTGCGTTAAATCCTACAGCTAAAACTCAGGGTCTCGAATCCGTCGGTATCAATGAATTCACGATCGAAGTCATGGTTTAGGTGCTACGGGAATTTTGGTCAGGCACCCCATGGCCATTCGGGGACACTTTGAGAATTTTCTCTAGGGGCACGGAACCCAAACCGATGAGCGGAATGGGGTTCTGTCAACTCCCACACGTGCATATGGCCATCGTGTATGTGTTCACGATGGCAATGCATGCCTGGGAGCCTTCAGATCATAAATTACCCCCTTTTTCAAAATTGGCATGGCCTTCATTGAGAAAAACCCTAGTTCCGGAGATGGAACAATATCACTATTTCCGAGCCTTCGAGGCATGGTGTGGGGGGGGGGATAACTGATACCCGGGGTCCTGAATCCATCGGAATCGACGGATTCACAATCGGATTCACGTTTTTGTTGCTACAGGAATTTTTGTCAGGCACCCCGTGGCCATTCAGGGACACTTTGAGGATTTGCTAAGGGTTCACATAACCCAAACTAACGAGCGGACATGGGTTCTGTCATCTCCTACACGTGCATGTGACCAGTGTGTATGTGTTCACGATGGCAATGCACACTCAGGAGCCTTCAGATCATAAATGACCCCCTTTTACAAAATTGGCATGTCCTTCACTGAGCAAAACCCTAGTTCTGGATATGGCACAATAGCACCGTTTCTGGGAATTGGAGGCATGATGTGGGGGGGGATCCCAGCTAGAAACCGGTGTCCCAAATCCAGCGGAATCGACGACTTCACGATCGGAGTCACGGTTTTGGTGTTATGGGCATTTTGGTCAGGCACCCTCTGGCCATTCAAGGACACTTTGAGGATTTGCTCCGGGGGCATGGAACCCAAACCGAAGAGAGGAATTGGGTTCCGTCAACTCCCACACATGAACATGGCCATTGTTGACGTGTTCATGATGGCCATACATGCCTGATAGTGTTGGGATGAGAAATGACCCACTTGAGCAAGATTGGCATGGCCTTTGCTAAGCAAAACCCTAGTTCCGGAGATGGCACAATATCACTGTTTCCTAGCCTTTGAGGCACGGTGTGGGGGGTCACCTAGATGAAACTCGGTGTTCTTAATCCATCCGAATCGATGGATTCATGATTGGATTCACGGTTTTGGTGCTATGGGAATTTTGGTCAGGAACCCCATGGCCATTTAGGGACAATTTGAGGATTTGCTATGGGGTCACGGAACCCAAACCAGTGAGCGAACTTGGGTTTCGTCAGCTTCTGCACATGCATGTGGCCATTTTGGATGTGTTCACAATGGCCACACATGCTCGGGATCCTTTGGATGAGAATTGACCCCCTTAAGAAAAATTGGAATGGCCTTCATTTAGCAAAACCCTAGTTACTGAGATGGCACAATAGCACCATTTTCGAGCCTTCAAGGCACAGTGTGGGGGGACCCCTAGCTGAAACCCGGTGACCCAGATCCATCGGAATCGATGGATTCACGATCGGATACATGGTTTTGTTTCTACGGGCATTTTTTCTAGACACCTCGTGGCCATTCAGGGACACTTTGAGGTTTTGCTCCGGGGGTATGGAACCCAAACTGACGAGTGGAATGGGGTTCTGTCAGCTCCCACACGTGCACATGGCCATTTCTAATGTGTTCAAGATGGCCATGCTATCCTGAGAGTCTTCAGATCATAAATGACCCCCTTGAGCAAGATTGGCATGGTCTTCACTGAGAAAAACCCTAGTTCCAGAGATAGCACAATAGCACCGTTTCTGATCCTTTGAGGCACGATGTGGGGGGTCCCCTAGCTAAAACCTGCGGTCCCAAATCCATCGGAATCGACGGATTCGCTATCGGATTCACGATTTTGGTTCTACGGGCATTTTTTCCAGGCACCCAGTGGTCATTCAGGGACACTTTGAGGTTTTGCTCCGAGGGCACAAAACCCAAACCAATGAGCGGAATGGGGTTCTGTCAGCTCCCACACATGAATAAAGAAGATTTCAAACTACCATATAGGACATGTCTTAGTGTTCTTTGGATCCCAAATGTTGATACATACTTCATTAGGAGAATGTGTATGCAACTAGATTACCTTCAAGTCCCTTTGCTTCAGATTTGGATTTGCTAAGCTACGACATAGGATCATGGCTTTTGCAAGGAGGCATAACTCACATTCATCATTTGATTTTATTTACTTTATAGTACTTTGACTCTTTTCACTTTGATTTAGGCACCACACATAGGAATAATATGCATATACTTTAGAACATGACACATAATTAGTTTATTGCAAAAGAGGGACATGATGAAATTGGGTGAAGTGCCTAGTGAAATGACATATGAAAAATGCCTATGTAAATGTTGCTATTGAGATGAAATGAGGGTTTTTCTTGCTTAAATCCATAAGGGCACACCTCACCCAATAGGTCATACACTTATAACCACATCGTGATGCTCCCTAAGCTATTGAGACAATATTGAGAATATGTGAGCCATTATAGAGTAACACCTTTGACCTCCTAATGTTATGTAAACACACAAGAAAGTGTTTTACCATAAGTTAACACTGGTACCAACTGGATGTACCCATTTTTATATGGCATATGGAAAGATAGGCTAAGTAGATTGAAGGTAGACTAGAGGTATCTTTGAGCTAGTTGAAAGTGTCTCTATCAAGTGTCTATGGGAAAAACCATAAATCTCATATGTGGAGCTATTGGGTGTGGTGGGATATCACATAGGAAATGATGATTAAGTCACCCCATACACGTCTAGGGATAACAAGGATGAAGTTGGGTCTCAATTCCTATATAAAGAGACTTTCTCTTTCATTTATTTCATTGGTTGTTGGTTTTTTGTTGGTCCATCTTGTGTTATTTGGAGACCTTCATTGAATATCAACGTAAAGAATACTAACCCCTTCTTTGTAGAGTGCAACCTTAAAGGAAAGGAGTGAGAGATATTTTCTTTTACTTTGTGAAGTTGTGTGGTTCCTCCAACACATCAAATGGTTTGAGGTTATCCCAGAACAAAATCTTTATTTTGATGATATTTCTAAGGAAGGCCCTCTTAGTAATTCTTGGGTGAGTCCATACTTGCTTGAGTCTTTTAACATTAATCTGTGCTTACCATGCACATATAATATATCAAAAAAGGTTTTTTTGTTTTGTTTTAAAATGAAATCTACTAACCCTAAAGAATAATGTTAGTTGGAATTCTTCGTTATTCTAGATCTACTTGTTCTCCATTGATTATATCTAGCTAAAAATATAGAAATTTAATACTAGGGCTTATCATACAAATTTCATATTTATTTATCTTAAGTCTCTTGGATTCAAAGATTAATATTAAGTGGAATTGGAATATCGTGCAAAAATTAATATCTAGACTCTTGAATTGGAACTTTGTGCAAAAATTCCAATGCCTCTCAATGGCGATGGTGACAACATGGGCATGATGAGGATGAAGGTTATATTGATGGTATCAATGGGCATGGTGTTGATGGTGACAACATGGGCATGAGAAGGATGGTGGTGAAATTTATGGTGGAAATGGGCAAGGTGTTGGTGAATCATGATGGTCATGGTGCAATGAGAATGGGGATGGTGACTATGAACATGGGCATGACATTATGGTGAAAATGACCTAAATGTCCTATAGAGTGTAGAAAATTTCAAGATACAACAAATAATTACATATCAAAATATCCTTTCCTATTTTGGGATCCTATTTATAAATAGCACCATGTGCCCCCTCCTCTAAGATTTATCCCCCGCCTCTACCTTGAATCTCTAAGGTGTTCCTCCGTGGACATTAGTCATTCCTCTAAGATTTGATGAAACTTTCTAATGCAAGTGTTAAAATAAGGTATAAAAATATTCCCATGCTTGATAAGTGGTTTTGCTTAAGTGAGGGTTACATTTTGTTTATGGTCATGATAAAAGAGTTCAACATTGATCCCGTAATCCTAGAGCCTAGAGCCGTGCCTAAAAACCCTAGTTTTGAATCCAAATAATTATACACTTATATGCAAAGTTTCTTACATGTATATAGCAAGGGTGCATACAACTAAAAGAAAATCAAGTGCAATCCATATCTGACCCAAAATACATAAACAAAGAGGCTAAATGGCCTAGAATCCAATGAGCATGATGGCAACAATGGTGACAATGAGCACAATGATGATGATGGTGATAATGGGCGTGAGGACAGGTATGGTGATGGTGACAATAAGACAAAGTGCATTAGGTTGATGGTGGATGACGGCTGATTGATGGGTATGAGGATGGTGGCACCACAAGAAAGAGGATGATGAGGCTTGATGGTGATTGTGGTAGTGGGCATGGGGTTGGTGACAATGATGTCATGATAGTGAAGTTCAACATTAAGCTGGTAACACTAGAGCTTGGTGTTGGTGTCCATTTTGTCATTATTTTTTATCATTCAATCTACTCGAAATGGCGTTATTTCTATCATTCTTTGTTATATTAGGTTGTTTTCTTGTCATTCATCCCATCAAATAGTCCAAGTATGCATATATTTACCTATGACGCAAATCTTGTTTATACTTTATTATATTATGGTTTGTTTATGTTCAAATGACAATTTCTAGACATTATTGACATTTATGTTTTAATTGGAAGATTGCGTTTTGCGAATGACCCCTCATTCAGACTATGTGCTACGTGTTAAAGCTTAAACGCATTCAGCTCGTCATTCAGTCTCGCGTTCTGCTCTTGAAATCCACGGTTGGCATATCTCAGACCATTAAAGCAGAAGAATGGCACGTGGGTTCTGTTTTCCATGTGGAGCTGATGGTTAATGAGATATCGCTCTAGAAGATTTGTCCTCAAGTTTGCTGAGCTTGCCAACGCATCACCAAACCCACATTAACTCTCCAACACATTGATTCAGCCTTGTATTCATCCTGGAATCATGCTTCCTGTTCACGCTATTGTTCTGGAAGGAGTCCAGGTCGCACACGTTCAGCCTACCAACACAACCCATTGCCACAACAGTGCTCTAGTAGCCTCTCCTCCGTTCGTTTTGCTCATACCTGTTCACGCTCATTAATGCCGGTGTTCTGGAAGAAGCATATCTTCCCATGATCAGTCCGTCAATATACAACTCATCCCACGTCAAGGGTAGATCGACGCTACAACACCTGCGTGAAGAAACCAACCCCGTGAAAGCTGGGTATATTCTCTCTACATTGGCATGCACCATTCAATCAACAGTTACAGTCATTTAAACACCTCTATTATTAGAGAGGTCGACTTTGTCGACCCTCTCACCTATTGTAACTTATAAATAGTCAACTCCATGACTGAGATGAGTTAGTCGAAGTTGAGTTAGTTAATTTTTCAGTCTTAGTAATTCGCAGTTGTTCAGAGACAACGTAGAGATAGAGTTCTGTAATTTTCTCAAGTTAATGGAAGTTCCAGTTTGTTGATATTTTGAGTAGCTAAATCAATCCAGTTTTCCATCTCTGATTGCTGGGAAGGGCCCCTCATCAACCAGAGGTTTTGTCTTTGTTTTCTGCATTTTCTTTTCTGCAAATAGTTAGTTTGTTTTCCTGTGTTTATAATCAATTTTGTTTTTGTAGATGATATTTTCTTCTTTCTCTGTAATTTATGTTGTGTTGCTAATTTAATTTGTGTGTATAGGATTAGTAAATGGTCGACCAATAGTTTAATAATTCATAGTTTGCTTCTAGTTTTTCTTTCTTCCATCATTTATAATTAGATATTGCTATCAATTGCTCCATAGTTAGCATCAGCCTCAATTTCTTCCTCTCTGTTAGTTTCCTTCCTGTAGTTGTAGGTTCACTCTCTCCTTTCATCTCAACCTTCTTCTTCCACATGTCATAGAAATAGTTTATCTCCTTTAGACAATGATTAAAATAGGTTGCTATCTATTAACGTAACTTCTCAACAAGTCTTCTAACTATTTTCTCTGCATTATAGGTTCATGTGCATTCGCCAGCTGACTTCAAGATCATCAAAAATCTCATTTTCCTTAGGTTAGTTCGTTTTTCCTCCATTCGGACTATCATTCAGACTGTCATTCGGACCGACATTCGGATCGTCATTCGGATTTTTACCTTTTCTGCATTAGTTTTATGTTTTTCAGATTCCAGTCTTTCCTGCTTATTAGATATAATGCTTCTTGCTTCTAATTTACAGTTCTAGTTGTAATTTAAATTTGGTTTTATGTTACATAAAATTTTTAATTGAATTTTTCTTATTATCTCCTCCTTCTACATTTCCTTCCTTCACTTTCTTCAAACCTTCTTCCAAATTTAAGCTTTTGTATCAGATTTGATAGTTAGTTACTGTTTCAGAATCCATCAGTTTGTTTCTAGATAGTTTAATTCCAAATCATAGTTAACAATTTCCTTCTTTAAGTAGTTTTTAATTTGTTAACCATAAGAATTATTTTCCATTCATGCAGATAATGAGACATTCATAATATTTAGATTTGGATCAGTAATAAGTATCTTTATCAATTTTTCTACTTGATTCTATATTCATATCTTTATCAAGTTTTCTACTTGCTTATAGTCTCATTAGTTTCATGGAAAGTAGATAGATCAGCATGTTTAAAGTTAACTGTAGTTTATCTCTTTGTAGTTTACATCTCTTTATTGAAGTTAGATTAGATTTACTTCCATTTTGTTTCTCTATTACATTTGAAATTCATTACGATACATTCACTCTGGTTCCTGTTACATGGGAATAGATGTTTCTTCTTGAATTAATTGTTGAAATTATTTAGCTTGTAATTTACTTTGATTAGCATAGTTCCTGTTTATGTAATTTATCATCGAATTCAATTATCGCATAGATAGTTTGTTTTTGTTCTCTATCTGAAGTTAAGCAATTCAGTTTTATAATTATTTACATTTACAAGTTCTCCCTAGTAATTTATATTTGGTTATCAGTTCTTTTTCTATTTCTTTCAATCATTTAAATATATAGTAGAGTAGTATGATTTGATACTATTCTATTTGGTCGTTTAGTTAGATTTGATTTAGTTCTCTTATTATTTTTCTGAAGTTTGACTCGGTTTTTCATTTTGAAAGATCTTTCGATCTTTTCTTTATTAAATATTTTGAAGGTCCAACAAGCCGAAAAAATTAGGTACTCTTCTACCTTAGCATATATTTTCCCTCAACTCTAAGATTACCAATCCTGGTCGATAATTAAATATTAGGTGTTTTATTTGAGACAGCTCACACACCCAACATTTTGGCACCGTTGCCGGGGGAGTTGTAGATAAATAGGTAGAATTCAGTCATAGATAAGTTGAACTCTTTTTTTTTTTAAAATTCAGTTCTTTTCTTTGAAACTTAGATTAGGCTGGTGGTGGGTGAGCGGTAAGATGAGAGGTAAGAACCTGCACATCTGTTATAACAGGCATCCCCAAAACCCAATAGTAGTAGTTATGCAGTCAAAGTTTATTTTAGTTATAATTTGGTTTCATGAATAGGTCTAGAGATTCACAAGGTAGATTTATTAAAATTAATCCTCTTACTAAAATCTCTACTGAAATTCCTATTAACTTATACGGGGGGCGTGCCACCCCAACTACTAACTCAACAAAAAGGTATCGGAATACAGCTAAAGGGGATAGTCCTACTTGGAAAGCAAAATAAACCTTTTCTGGAAACATTTTAAGGAAAATTATAGGGACATCAGAACAGTCTATTCATAAAGAAATTCCACTAGAAGAACCTCAAGTTCATATTGAGACTGAACTAAGACAAGAGGACATCCACAAAGATAAAACTTCAAAACCTCTTAACTCTCCATTAGTCCAAAAACCTACAGACACTACTTTTTCAGTAATAGGTGGTCCAAACTTAGTAGACTTTGGTGATCCTGCACAAGTCGATGCTCTTTTGGGGAATTCTGAAAACAAAATTATCTCACAGATTGACACAACAACAGTAGGACCTCAAAAAATGGGTTCCCACATAGCTGATAATTCTCCTCTTAAAAAGAAGAATACCCTTCCTGAAACAGAACATTGGGACATCCCATATTCACCAAGAAAGGAGCAACCTATATTTTCTCTCTTTGGCAATAGAATCTTCATGGGGGATGAAAATGAAGATCATGTATGGAAAGACGAAGAAGATGGAGAAGTTAGAACTGAAGGTACCTTCGGGTTCCCTATATTAGACACTGCACAAGATGTTACTATGAAAAAAATTCCTCCCTCCTCACTACCAACCTTCTATGGGAAGAGTAGTGAGGATCCGGACACATTCTTATTCGAGTTTGACATTTTGTGTAGGAGTTCCAATTACCTACAAGATGACCAAAAACTAAAACTCTTTCCTGCCACATTAAAAGATTTTTCTCTTCGATGGTTCATGGGATTAGGAGAGTCTAGTATTAGAACTTGGGAAGACATGAAGAATGCATTTCTTCGGAAATATCAGTATTACTGTAGACCTAAAGACTCTCGCAATGACATTTTTAAAATTCAACATCTTGAAGACGAGAGCTTGGAAGACTATCTCGAGAGATTTAACTATGTGTTACACAAATCTAAATATAGTGATCTTCGAGAAGATGCAGTAAGAACACTCTTCCTCAAAGGAATCTTAGAAGAATTCTTAGATAACCTTAATCTAATGGCAGTAGGAGACATTTCTCATAAGTATTTTACAGAGATTTGTGAACTATGTAGGAATTACTCTAGGAGCAGAGGGAAAGGTGGAAGACACTTTTGAGAATCTTATGATAGGAATTCCAAAGGGAACACATCCGGTCCTGGTGGAGTTACAAGGGTAGAATTGGGAAACCTATTGGAAAATTTCAAAACAGATATTTTAGGAGCCATGGGTTCTCAATTAGATGCACTACAAGCTAAAAAGAGACAGGATGAAGAGCGTGCAGCAATGAGTGTTTTCTATCCTAGGTGTAGAACTAAACATCCTCAACGAGAATGTCCATTAAATAATGTTTCAGTTTGTCACCTTTGTACCGAAGAACATCCAAACAATGATTGTCCATCGTTGCCTGGATTGCAAGCTGTATACAAGATTGGAAACTTTGGTGAACCATTTAGGAGGCCTTGGAAACCTAGAGATCAACCATCGTATCAAGACTTGTCCCAAATTCCACCCTATTACTATCCTTATCAACCTTCTCAACAATGGAACACTTCAGGTTGGCAGAATTGGCCATCGTAGTACCCTCCTCAGAATGCTCAACAACGGCAATGGCCACATGGATGGAGAGGAAACAATTATACTCAAACACCTCCTCCTATGCCTAACTATCCTTACCCACCTAATGTTCAACAACTTTTTCCTAGATTTGTACCTCCTTCATTACCCCCTATCCCGAATCAACCTCACCATTTCCAGAACCTGAATCCTCCAAGACCCGCAATATTACCTGCACAATCGATACCAAATCCTAACAACAAACCAACCCAAGCTCTTAACAGCATTGGGTTGTTACCTCTTCCATCATATGTCATTTCGACCACACCTATACATGAGATACAACTGCGGTCTGGAAGAGTTTTGCAAGATAAGCCCAAGTCATTAGTTGTTATTCAAGAAGAGAATAAAGAAGACATACCTACCAAAGTTTTGAATAATGCCATTCTTGAAAATGTGGTTATTCCTAAACCATCAGCACACAACCATCAATGTAAAGAAGTAATTTCAGGAGAAAAGTCACCTCCATATTCGGAGCGTCTAATAATAGAGAAACCTGTAACTTATCCAGAGTACGATATCATTAACAAATTGAAAAATATTTGCATTAAGATCCTTTTGTTACAAGCCATTAAGGATATTCCAATCTATAGCAAGGTAATAAAGGAACTCTATATTAAGAGATCAGGGAGAAAACAAAAGGACCCCTCCGACAATTCATGTAATAGGAGAGATATCAGATTGCATAGAAACCAACCTAGAATTCCAAAATATTCTAACCCAGGGAATCCTGTGGTGACTGTTATCATTAATAACCCCGCCATAGTAAATACACTTATTAATATAGGAGCTGCTATCAATTTGATGACTACCACAGTTGTCGAAACTCTCAATCTAGGAAAATTCCTCCGCCCTACTCCAACAATGCTACAACTAGCAGATCGCACGATGGTGCAACCTGCTGGGATCTTAGATGATATCACTGTATCAATATCTTCTTGGGAATATCCCGTGGAATTCATGGTTATTGAATCAAAAGACCCTTCCAAAGGTCACCCCATTATTTTGGGAAGACCTTGGTTAGCTACTGCCAATGCATTTATAGGATGTAGGGATGGAGAGATGGTTATCTCTGATGGGTTTTCTACAAGAAAACTAGCCTTATATCCACCAGCTCAGCCAATAGCTGAAAACCTATTTTGGTTAGATTGTCCTTTCAGAGACGAGAACTTGAATAACTTTCTCTTGTTAGTGATTTCTCCTGGGCACTTCAAGAACAGAACACTAAGAATGTGCTGAACCAATTTATCTCTTCCACAAACTGTATAGATTTTCCTCAATCTTTTTCCCAATTTGACCATATCTTTGGAGATGAATTCCAAGAAAATATGAGCCTCTCAACATTCACGAGTACACCCTGTGTCTTCTCAATCGAATAACATCTAGGATCTTATACCATACCATGCAAGGTTAGTTCCGACAAATTTCTGCATATAAATGTAGGTTTAGATGAGAACCAGCAAAAACAATTACTAAAAGTTCTCAAGAGTCAAACTGGAGCATTTGCATGGGAGTATACCGATATGAAAGGTATACACCCAGAAACCTATATCCATCACATTTACACAGACACAACCATACCTCCTGTTAGGAAGCCCCAGCGAAGAATGAACCCAGCACTAAAGGACATAGTAAAAGACGAACTACAAAATCTCCTTAATGCTAGATTCATTTACCCAATTTCCAACAGTAAATGGGTCTCTCCTCTGGTGGTAGTTCCAAAGAAAGTCACAGGGAAATGGCGTATCTGTGTTGACTTTCTAGAACTGAACAAGGCCACTCTTAAAGACTACTTCCCTTTGCCTTTCATCGATCAGGTGTTAGACACCTTATCAGGAAAACAATATTTCTCAGTCCTTGATGGGTATAGCGGATACAATCAAATACTAATAGCACCTAAGGATCAGGACAAGACAACCTTCACTTGTTCTTGGGGGACTGTTGCTGCTGCAACATCCTTCCCCAATTTTTTTTTGTAGATATTGGGGCCCCTCCTTTTTACTTCTTTTATAAATTTACCTAGGAGTTAAGCTTTCCTTAGAAGTTCTGTCATACTTAGTTTTTATGAGAAAAACCTTTCTTTTCAGTTTATTGATATTTATTCTTCTAAGTCGGAACTCAAGCTTTTCACCCGCAACGGCAGAAGCACTCGAGATTTTCACCCGCCACGGCAGAAGAGCTCATAAAGTTCGGCCGCAACAGGCACCTCTTTATCAAATATTTCTACCTTGTACCTTTCGGGCAAAATCGCCAAGTCCACCCGAAACTTCGGGCGAACTCGGCGAGTTCCCCCGCCATAGCAGACCAACTCAAGAATTTTTCCCGCAACGGCGGAAGGTTCTCGTCATTCTTTCACCAAGGCGCAAAGAAAACTTCAGGCAAACTTGGCAAGTGTCCCCGCAACGGAGAAAAAACTCACGGAGTTCCGCTGCAACATCGGAATGTTTCCCAATCTTTGGCCGCAACAGGAGGACGCGTTACTCAAGTCGCAAAATGTCACATCCCCATCTTGACCCTATTGCATTAAAATTTAAATGATGTAATATTGTTATAAAATCATGGTGAGGAGCTCAAGGCCAAGGCCCCGCCATTGATTTATTGATGCATACGGTTTGCGTTTTAGCCAGGCACATTGGAATTTCAACATCATGTAAATATACATTTTAATAAAATACCCACAACTAGCTATGCAATGCAACAAAGAGATGGGGGCATGATTTTACAAGGAATTGGGAGGGAAATATTCAAACCCTTGGAGCCAATCAGGTCAAGCCAAATGTCAATGAGGTAACCCATCAAACCCTCAACTACCCATGTTGACTTTTGTACCCAATCATTGATTTCTCCCAAGAGTTGGTTGAGGTAGTTAATGCCTTGGGGAATGGGAGGTATGGCTGTCCAAATTCGAGTATGGGCAAGCCATCCTTCATGGAAAAACGTGTTTTTCTTCTTGGGCAAGAAAAGAGCCATGAATTGCTCCCCCCAAGCCATTATCCATCAACCAGTTTCTCTCCCTCACGAGTTGGTAGCTACCTGGGCGTTTTCCAGCCATGTTTGCTGTGTTTTCCTTCATTCTCCTAGCTGAGAAGGGCGTTTTTGTATTGTATACCAGTGGGGAAGAAGAGGAATGGAATTGGGGTTCCATAGAGACCGTTTTGCTGTTAAATGCTTAGAGAGTTGGGGGAGAAAACGTTTTCCTCCCTGTGAATGTTTTTCACCATCCCACAATTTGTTTTGGATGGAAACGATTTGGGGAAAGCCCAAACCCATGGCCATCCTGTTGGTAAATCCATTGCTTTGGCTTGAGCTTGAGTGTAAGCCTCTAGGGTTCAAATGTAGCCTGATAAACCCAGCTGTGGACTGGCTTGGCTCAGATGAAATGAGTAATTGGTTGTGAATGAGCTGGAATGTTCCCTTTTCCTTGTAAGAATCATGCCCAGCTCGGGGGGTGGCAGTTGTGTTGAGAGATTGATGAACACAACTGGCCTATGGTTGGGTGGAACGTTGTAGCGACATAGCTAGTTGTCTGGGACAATTGCACGATGAAGATAAGTGTTCTCTGCCTATGTGGTTTACTTCTGCACTGTATTAATTTAATGACTGTTGATATGCTGTATGTATGAGTAATTTGTGTGGATGATGTTTTATTTCCGCTATGCATGTATGTTGAATTTACATCTACACACATTGATTTTATTGCTATGAATCTAATGAATTGGGCTGAGATCATCTAAAAGCCTAGAATTTGTCATCATGTTCCCTTCCTTGCCTTGGATGGATGGGAGGGTATGTGACACAAAACCTCAACTACGGATGGAACTTGCGAGTTTCCTCCGCGTCATCGGATAAACTCAGTAACTCTCCCAAAACTGCAGATAGAACTTACGAGTCTTCGCCGCAACGTCGGGTGAGTTCACCCTTCCTCCCGGCGGCTACGCTTTAATGTAAAATTAGTCACAGCAGATCTAATGAACAATTAAATCAATCATAATAGATGAAACTCAGAAAATAAGGTGTAAACTGTGCATAAACTTGCATCAGTGCTCAATATCCTAGTAAGGGTGAAAATACAATACAATAATGCCACAATGAGTGAGCAATTCGAATTTCCTAAGGAGGTCATTCGAATTAACTGAATGGCATAGCTTGGCTCCAACTAGGAGTCCTCATCATCAATCAGTGGTGGTCATCAATGCACAAGAACCAGTCATCTAGGTGTCAATCTGAGTCTAACTGAGTGTAACTAGTGTAACTGAAGTGTGTAGCACTGATATAGGGAAGGAGGCTCAGTGGAGGGCGCATGGGAGGCTAACTGAAGTCAGAACAAGTCATCTAGTCAATCTGGAGGTCCAACACAGTGAAACAGTCAGTTAGGAGTGAAACTAGCCTCAAATCAAGGAGAATCAGAGCTAACTGAGTGTAAACTGAGTGGGTAGGTGAGGAAGTGTGCCCTTCTCTGGCAGTAGGTGAGATGTGGGTGCCTTCATGACTAGGAGGGCTAAAAATCCGAGGTAAGAAGCTTCCGGGTGCTAGAAAGAAGTGGATAAGGTGCTGGAGGCACCAACCTGGTGACTAGGATGCATGCAAACCCTAATTGCATGCAAAACCCTAACAATGATGATGTGGATATCCAAGCACCCCCCCTCAAGCTAGACTATGATGTAAAAAATAATAATGTAGGGCCCTAGTTACTGAGATCAAAGGTCACCCCAATACAATAATCCAAAAAAATGCTGAAAATAAGCTAAGTGAGGAAAGAGGGAAAACCTAGTGGGAAGAAAGCCCCCCCTCAAGCTAAAACATAATAATGGATCAATCTGTCTCCACCATGATGGAACTCACCCCCAACAGTGAACGGAGGTAAGAGAAATTCTTCTCAGTGAAGCTCTTGATGAAGATGTCTACAATTTGCTCATCGGTAGGGCAATATTGCAGAATGATAGTGCGATCATGCACAAGCTCTCAGATGTAGTGCATGTGAATCTCAATGTGTTTGGTCCTATGCCGCTGAACTGGATCTATGGAGATCTTGATAGCACTTTGATTGTCACAAAAGAGGACAGTCGAAGTAGTGCCACCAAAACCAAACTCGGAAAGAATACCCTGCAACCAAACTGCCTGAATGCAGGCATTGACTGCCCCTCAATACTCTGCCTCTGCTGAAGAAAGTGCAATGGCTGCCTGCTTTTTGCTGGAACAGAAAATAGGGCCATGACCAATCATGAAAACATATCTGGAAGTGGACTTCCGATCAATGCTATCACCTGCCCAATCTAAATCAGTAAAACCAATGAAATCAAGCTCAGAATCTGCAGCATAGTGGATGCCAAAATGTCTCGTACCTTGCACATATTGTAAGATCCGCTTGGCTTCCCGCCAATGAAGCTCATGGGGCTGATGCGTATACTTTGATACATCACTCACGACAGAATATATATCAGGCCTAGAGTGTGTCAAGTATAGTAGTGAACCAATCAACTGTCGATACATAGTGCAATCTGCAAGCGGTGTAGAATTTCCCTCCTCAAGACTGATTCCTGAGAGGAGTGGGAACGGGTCTGCCTTACATTCAGCCATATTAAACTTCATTAACAGGTCGGAAGCATACTTTTTCTGAGATATAGTGATCCCATCAAAATTTTGAGCTATCTCCAAGCCCAAAAAGTGACTCAGCAAGCCCAAATCGCTCATGTCAAAAGCTAAATTTAAGGCAGTTTTTAGCTTGTTTATTGAAGTAAGAGTGCTACCAGTAATGAGAAGATCATCAACATAAAGAACAATAATCAACAAATTACCTTTAACTTGCTGTAGGTACACATTCGGATCGGATTTGCATCTTTTGAAATTCTGAGAAAGAAGTAAGGAGTCCATCTTTGCATACCAAGCTCTTGGGGCCTGTTTTAAACCATACAAAGATTTCTTCAATCTGCAAACTAATGATGGATCTGATGTGTAAAATTCTGGCTGCTTCATATATACCTCTTCAGCAAGATCTCCATGTATAAAATTACTCTTCACATCCATGTGGTGCACTTCCCAGTGCTTGGATGCGGAAATAGCCAAAACTAGGCAGATGGAATCCATTTTTGCAACCGGTGCAAAAGTCTCAGTGTAGTCCACTCCTTGGACTTGGGAGAAACCTTTTGCCACTAAACTAGCTTTGTATTTTCTGATAGATCCATCAGCAGCAACTTTCGTGTGGTAGACCCATTTACATTGGACTAATTTTCTACCAGGTGGAAGAGAAACTAGCTCCCATGTATTGTTCTTTTGAAGAGAACTGTACTCTTCATCCATGGCACTTTGCCATATCGGATCTCGGTGGGCATGGTAGTATGTTTTGGGATCTGAACCAATAATCAAATAAAAAATCTCAGATAATAATGGATCAGAAATAGAAAGAGCCATACCTGCTCTTTGAAAGTCAGCTCTTGTTCGTCTTGGATCAGCAGGATTTCCAATGTTCGAACCAGCAGATTGAAGAGTGTTTTGGGCCCACTTCGGTAACTGAGGAGGATCATAATGGTCGGATTCCGAACCTGATATGTCATGACCATCATGTGTTTCTAAAATATCAAAAATATCAGAACCAATACTTTCATTATCGCTGCTCAAATCTTCTTCTGGTAGAGGCGGTGAAACGACAGTTTCTTCCTCGACTAGTTGCAATTCTTGAAGCGGTTCTTCAAATTGCACACTGTGCTCTATGAATATCTTTTTGGATCTGATATCCATGAGTTTATATGCCTTTTATTCTTCTCCATATCCTATCAGTATGCACTCAATACTTTTTGGATCCAAAGCTCATCTCTTCTTGGAAGGAATTCTAGCCCATGTAGTGGAGCCAAAAACCCTCAAATTTGACACATCCGGTTTGTGACCAAAAAATGCTTCGAAAGGAGTCATACATTTCACGGAGGAATGTGGAACTCGGTTCTAAATATATGCAACAACATTAATGGCTTCAGCCCAAATATTTGCAGCCAAATATTTTGACTCAATCATGCAAGTAGCCATCTCTTTCAGTGACCGATTTTTCCTTTTTGCTACACTGTTCTGCTGGGGTGTGTAGGGAACTGTATGTTGGATCTGAATTCCGCTTTCGGCACAAAGTTGAAGCAACTCAGCCTTGATATATTCTCCACCATTATCAGATCTAAGAGCTTTGATCTTTTTCTCAGTGGCGGTCTCAACATAAGCCTTAAAATCCTTGAATTTTCCAAGCACTTCTAACTTGTTTTTGAGAAAAAATACCCAAGCAAAGCGGGAAAGATCATCAATAAATGTCAAAACATACCTTGAACCATTTAATGACATATTTGGCAGTAGACCACTGATATCATAATGTATGAGGCCCGAAATGGTGGAAGCTCTGCTAGCTTTTCCACAGTCGAACCTGTGCTCGGGGTGCTTCCCAATAATGCAACCGGTGCAAATTCCCTTCGAGGAACGGAGTTGTGGAAGACCATCTACCATGGATTTCTGTTGTAGCAGCAGAAAATATTTGTAATTGAGGTGTCCAAACCTTTCATGCCAAATCCTACTAACCTCGTTTCCATGAGTGAGGAGAGCAGTGGGATTTTCAAGCGGCACGAAGTGAGAAAACTCATAGTATTTTGCAGTGTGGTTTGCCTTTCCGACTGCAATAAGTATTCCACTTTTGATATCAGAAATTTAAACTGTATTAGGGATTAATGTAATTTTCTTTGGTTCACCAGTGTGTTTCATTTGATACACAGAAAGTATATTTGAAGCCAAGGAAGGAACATAGAGAACATTCTGGAAGCTTCCATGTTCTACATGGATGGTACCTTTGCCCTTTGAAGAAATTTTTGAGTCATCTCCCAAATGGATGGGGATGGAGCTGTTTGGATATAATGAAGAAAAAGAATCAATATTTGCGGCCATATGATTCGAGGCACCGAAATCTATCAAAAGAGTAGTAGGCTTCGAAACAGTTGCCATGAGTGCTTGACCTCTCTCATGATCATCATTCCTATCCTTCTTCCTTGCACCGTCGAGAAGACATATGTTGTTCTTTTCCAAAAGGAGAGCCATTTGATCTATTGTTTTCTTCATGCATGAACTTTCGGGATGAAAGCCACGGTTGCAATAAGAACACTTAGATTTTTCTTTGCCCTCTTTACCCTTTTGGTTGTTTCTTGAACTGGATGGTGCATCCGTCTGCTTGCCTTTCTCTCTTTGCTTGTGAGGTTCGAATTTGGGCTTCTCTTTCTTTTACTTTCCTTTGCCATTCGAATTTTTAGATCCTTGAACAAATAGGGCTGAATCATTGGAGTTTATGGACCCCATTTGAATCAACTTGTCATGCTCTTTTGTACGGATTCAATGAAGGCATTCAAGGTAGGCATCTTCCAATTCGGGGTAGTTAGCCAACCGGAATTGAAAGTAGAGACAAATACCAAATAATATTTACCAAGTTTGGTGAGAATGGAGAGGATCAATTGCTTATCCTCTTTGATAACTCCACTATTCTTCAACTGCATGGCCAAGTGCTTGAATCTTGTGAAAAACTCATTGATTGTCTCGAAATTCTCAGGACTAAGAGCAATCAATTCATTCTCTAATTGAAAATCCCTAAGCTCGTCCTGCTTGCCAAAAAGTGTGTCAAGTTGCTCCCATATTTCTTTTGGAGTCTTCAATCCGCTGAGATGGAAGTGAAGATATTTGGAAATAGAGAGGCAAAGGAGACCATAAGCTTCATCAAGCTTGTTGTAGTGTTTGGTTCTTTTCGACAATGTGCTTGGCTCCAATTCGAGGCCAACGATGACTCTATAGAATCATTTTGAACGCAATATAATCTCCATATCATCTTTCCAATCAAAATAGTTGAAGGGAGTGAGGATAGGCTTTGAAGAAGAGTATTCCATTGCTAGGAGCGCGTGCACTTTGATGTGGCAAATCTTGCAAAAAGCAAGGTAGCGAATGCAATTGGTGAAGATGATTAACCTGCAAATCACAATCAAAACAAGAACAGTAAGGTCGAACAATCCACCCTTTTAGAGTTGCATCACACCTGGGATTGGAGATCAAACAAGTTGAATGGGTCCAATGTATCAAATCCAGGAATTATGTGGAAAACCCAAGCTTCTGGAGTGGATTGGAAGTGTATTTTTCTGCTTTGCATGCACATGAGTGAATGCACATGAGATCTTTCATGCCAAAACTTCTGTAATTTTGAGCAAATTCACTCAAATCCTCTTGTAGAACACCTGTAGAAAAGAGATCTTGTCCCTGCAATGGCTCTGATACCATGTAAAATTAGTCACAGCAAATCTAATGAACAAGTAAATCAATCACAATAGATGAAACTCAGAAAATATGGTGTAAACTGTGCATAAACATGCATCAGTGCTCAATATCCCAGTAAGGGTGAAAAGACAATACAATAATGTCACAATGAGTGAGCAATTCGAATTGCCTAAGAAGGTCATTCGAATTAACTGAATGGCATAGATTGGCTCCAACTAGGAGTCCTCATCATCAATCAGTGGTGGTCATCAGTGCACAAGAACCAGTCATCTAGGTGTCAATCTGAGTCTAACTGAGTGTAACTAGTGTAACTGAAGTGTGTAGCACTGATATAGGGAAGGAGGCTCAGTGGAGGGCGCATGCAAGGCTAACTGAAGTCAGAACAAGTCATATAGTCAATCTGCAGGTCCAACGGAGTGAAACTGTCAATCAGGAGTGAAACTAGCCTCAAATCAAGGAGAATCGGAGCTAACTGAGTGTAAACTGAGTGGGTAGGTGAGGAAGTGCGCCCTTCTCTGGCAGTAGGTGACATGTGGGCGCCTTCATGACTAGGAGGGATAAAAATCTGAGGTAAGAAGCTCCCGGGTGCTAGAAAGAAGTGGATAAGGTGATGGAGGCATCAACTTGGTGACTGGGATGCATGCAAACCCTAGAGATTGCATGCAAAACCCTAGCAATGATGATGTGAATATCTGAACATTTAATACCAAACGTGCCAGGGTGACCCCATCGTATACGTCTTTAACACCGTTTTAAAGCCTCCACCAACCTATTAAGTGCTCGCACGTGTCGACCTTTATATAAGGTTTTGAGGGTTTTTGGTTTGTTTCTATTGTTAGAATTTGTGCTGGAGAACTCCGTTTCGAAGCTATTAGACTGACCCAGATCAGCTCACCCGCAGCATAGTCAACCTCCGCGAGACCAACAATCTTTTTCCAGGTAGGTGGCTCTGCCACTATTTTGTTATTTTGCTAAATGTGTAAATATTTTCTCGATAACGATACCCCATGTGGGCCGCATGGCCAGTAGACGTCTGCATGTGTTGTTAATTTGGTCATTCTCAAACCTGTTTTTTCTAACCATGTGCCCTCTTAGATTTCCCCTAAAGTCCCAAATACATACAAGCTTCAACCTTCCTGGCCATCTTTTACCCATCGCGCCACTCGCGCTGTCGTCCGAAGAAATCCTGAACAAATAATAATAATAAAATAATTAAAAAAAAGGGAACCCAACTCAATTAGCGCCTCCCAAAATGACTTGCCTTGACTAGGAGAAGTGTAGTTGTGCTGAAACAAAATCTTTGCTTTCATCTTCATTTGGAAATGTTACGTATTATCATGTCGATATTTTATTCAATTTTCCTACGTCTTGCTCTAAATTCTGCGCTATTTTGGAAATCTTATGTTTATTCATGCGTGATTGTTCGACAGGGTTAAGCCAACATGCTGAAGGGTAGTAGGAAGAAAACTAAAATGATTTAACCAGAACCTGTCGAGCCAAGATTTGAAACACCGTTCGAAGACACCAGGTCCATCACATGCGTTCCTCCTAAAGTAAAATGGGGAGATGTTTACCGTATGCTCAGCGATTAGGACATTCCAGGAGCTCTCTTGGAGGAGGAGCACATCTATCAAAATATCAAACTCTTCGGTATATCCAAAGCTTCCACACGCCCTGAGCTCTTTCCCTGCTCAGAAGTGATCAGGTGGATCCTAGAGTATGCAAACCCAGAAACAAGAGTGGTGCATGATAGCAAAGGAGAGCCGTTCACCTCGTTTCATCCAGCCTACATTACAGCAGCCTACAAATTACCGCGCTCTCAGCAGCCACTAAATGATGAATGGCTGGGGAAGATGGACAATCTTGAGATGGCTAAGAAGCTGCTAATCACAGGAAAGCAACTCAAGAAAAGAGACAGCGATGAATATGAGGTTCAAAATCTGAGAGCTCCTTTCCGGATGATCGCCCTCATGTTAAGCAGAATTTTCGGCATGCCCGATGGAACTATTTACAAGATTCAATGGGCACCCATCATTCATTATGTGGCATTTAAGGGAACTGTCTTTGATTGGGCTACTATCCTCTTAGATAGTTTGTCATCTACCGTGGCCACAGCCAAGGAAGGACTGGCTATAAAGAAGTCAGAATTCTTCATGTCTTCATATCTTGTTGATTGCATTCTGTCAAAGCTCCCGTTCCCAAAGCTAGGATGCATGTGGTACCAGCCGAACGTCCCTGTCTATACTGCCTATAAAATACTGTGGGCTCAAAATTACAGGATGCACTACAAACTAATATGTGAAGAGTTCATCATACCTCTGTATGAGCAAATTTTTAGCGAAGAACCCAATTGCTTATCAGAGAATGCCATGGCAATGCTGGAAAATTATGGCGACTACTACTTTTCCGAAGATGGCACCTATATCATGATGTATGGAGGCTCCAAACAACCATATATCTTTCCCAGATACGCTACTGATTACATAGTTTTGAAAGAAGCAGTCAGGCAAGTTTTTCTTGATGGAGTCGGAGGATTTCTGAATAAATTAAAAAAGGTTTCCTTCCCTTCCCTGCCTTTCTGTGTGGGAGCCTATAAGTTCTCAAGGGTTGCACTTGCAGAGGAATTCATTCAAGATTTAAAAGGTTTTCATTTCGGGGCAGCATTATTTCATAGAAATGACAGACAAAACAAAGTTGCAAAGCACTGTAAAGAATTATACACCCATTTTGATTATGCCCATTATTACGATGAGGGTGAGGACATATATAGGGGAATCAGTAACATGATTGAGTTGCAAATCTACCACTGCAAAGGTGGAGAAATCTCTATCTCTACCATTGTCGAAAGTGCCCAAGAAGCCAAGTCACAGAAAGAAAAGGAAGTAGCAGAAGCTCTTGCCAAAGAAGTGCAGAGGCAAAAGGAGGAAGCATATAGAACTCAGAAAGAAATTGCTGACAAGTTGCGGAAGGATCAAGAACAAGCCCTTAAGCTTCAGGAGGCAGAAACTCTTAGGCTGCAAGAAGAAGAAGCCCGAAGGATTTGGGATCAAGATTTAGAAGAGGAAAGATTGCAGCAAGCTGCCAGAGAGTAGGAAGAGAGGGAGGTAGTTGAAAATCGGCTAAAGGTTGAAGAAGAAGAAAGACAGAGCAAGGCCGAAGAAGAAGATAAGGAAAATGAAGACGGACTAGCTAATACACAGGACCTGGATGTCAATTCATCCCAAACAGTGCAGACCCTTCCCACTGAAGGCAATGTTCCCATAGAAAATCTCCCACTGATTCCCTTTACTCCATCAAAAGATCACACTGTGTCCCAATGGAACAAATTTGTGTACAATAGGGATAGGAAATCTATTGTGTTGAAGTCAGAGATAAGGTTAAAGAGACTTTCTGAGTTGGACATTGTCACCCATCATGAAACTACTATTATGCAAAACACGAAGCAAGCTCCTGTGGCTATGGCTTCTACTGCTGTGGCAGCGGCCAAAGCAACTGAATACAACGTAATCAAGATAGTTAATGAGTTTGATTCAGCTCAGAAAAGGGCCCGAAAGATGCAACACACTGTAGCTAATGAGCAATATTATAGCGAACTCATAGTAAAGAAATATGATCACCTTCTATCTGATCACAAAGAGTTGTCAGATAAATACCAACACCTGGAAGAGGAGAAGGAACACCTGGCAGTCCAAATGATGGTGCTAGAAACAGAAAAGAATGACTCTGAAGCCAGGGTTTCCCTATTAGAAGAAGCTAATCAGTCGTTGGTTGAGCAACTAGAGCAAGCAGAAAGCAGAACAATGGACATGTCTTCTTTTCATGAGCAGTCCTATGACATCTTGAAACAAATGCATGCAAAACAAGAACTAATTACTGAAGAAGTTTGCAGACTTAAGACCATGCTGGATAGAATGAAGGAAATTAATGCCGAAGCTGTTATACTTAGAAACAAGTACACTCGGATAAAAGCAAACATTTTGAGCCAGATAGAGTTGAGAGAAGGGAAGGTTGATTTCCCCAAGCACCTCCCGTTCAAATCTGTAGTCGGTTTTAAGGAAGATGTAGCCGTCATGGAATTTTGCAGGAACTGCAGCGCCAAACTAATTGCTAAGATCCAGAT
Source organism: Larix kaempferi (assembly GCA_027924585.1). Classification (NCBI taxonomy): domain Eukaryota; kingdom Viridiplantae; phylum Streptophyta; class Pinopsida; order Pinales; family Pinaceae; genus Larix; species Larix kaempferi. The sequence goes on along the minus strand of BSBM01000271.1, from coordinate 1,639,293 downwards.
TACAGTGGAAAAATGTAATAGCCTGTATCGAAAGATTCAGGAAGTGCATGAAAAGTGTAAGGTTGTATTTCCCCAGACCCTTGATGAATTTCCAAGTAAAGAGCAACGCCTCTCCGATTTAAAAGATGAGTTGGGATTTCAAATGGAATATGTGAAAAAAATTGATGTGTTAGCCACAGATTATCTCCATCACAACATCGGGCTATCATCAGTACACAATCATATGCTCCATGAACTCCGCCAGATAGCAATAGCAGAAATACAGAGCATCGAAGCAGAACTCGACAAGCATGTGACTTCACAAAAAATCTTTCTCCCTTCGCCAGCAAATATTGTTGTAAGAGACACTGGTGTATGGTTTAGCTATATAGCAGAGGAAGAGAAGAAGACAGCAGCAGTAGCATTAACCAACAAAGGCACATCATCTACAGTAGAGGCACCACCCCAAAGCTAGCTGAGCAGCCGTAATGCATTTTTTTTGTCTTTTCCTGTGGACAAATCGTGAAATCGAAGGGACGGCTGTCATTTTTGTTTCTGTCATATAAAAGAGGCCACAAATTACTTCTTTTTTGTAGAGCATTTAAAATAAAATTGTAAAGGAGACAGGTGGAAGCCCTAGAGGCATTTTGTAAACTTATAAATAGATAGTTAGTGAATAGTAGTGAGGACTTTTTGCAGGTGAAAGACATTTTTTGTCTTGTACGTGAATTACTTCTCTGCATGTATAAGGAACTTGATTTTGCCTAATAAAAGCCTGGGGAGACTACATTTTGCCTGAAAGATGTATCAAATGTTTACTTGATTACTCTCATATCATCCATATGTTGTGAGATCTTTCTTTACTGTTCTGAATTAATTCTCTATAATGAATGATTCCTCTATTTTCTGTGCAAAGATATCTCTCTTTCAATTGAGTAATGGAATGTTTTGACTTAATTAAAGCTATCTTTAATATCTTGTATATCCTGTTGTAGATGCATCTTTACGATTCAATTGCTATCTATCTGATCTTAAGATGTTTCTCTCAATTTATTACTCATCTTTACAGTTTGCTCCTTGTAAGGATAGATTAAATTTGTTTACACGGTCTTAGTTAATTTAGATTAGTTACCTGCATTTAGCTTAGGGCACTTGCATGTCATCTTTAAATAAAATACATAAACGGTGGATCGGGCCGTAACCGGTGTAAAGAACAAGAATCTTTAAATCTTACGGTAGCCGGAACCGTTAACTGGATGGATTCCCCACACCAAACGGTGAGCGATCTAATTGGGCTTGCTTACTGGCGAGAATCCCTTTCTGATTGATGTTGCAATTTCCGAGGCATCAACATTTTTCGGCACGAAAAGGAGGGCCACCAGTGCATGGATGATAAAGGAGATTCCTCCATTGGCAGAAACATTACTGGAAACCCGCTTGAAACAGTAATTTCAAACAATCCAAAGCTTGAAGTGACAAATCAAGAAAACCTCAATTCTGATTCTAAACGACAAGAAGCACTGTAAGCTGTACCTTTTACAGAGGTAGAAGACTTAAGAAGGCACACACGAGCTTATGTTAAACAACTCGGTGGTTTAAACGCAATAACGTTTCTCCCTAGAAGAACTCCTAGAAGAGAAAGGCAATATACCCATGATTCAATTCTGGTGCAGAACTTTGAAGAGTTGGTAGATTTATCCTTGGAAGAGATCACAAAACCTTTGAAAGAAGTCGATTATGAAGATCCAGAAAATCTTGGAGAACTTTTCACTCCAAAGAATTCTCCACCTCATACTCCACACGATTCTCCACCTAATTCTCCACATAGAGCCATGGCTATACCTGCATGGAGGGCTAGGGGGGCATTAAATTTAGCTAGACCACTCCACAATCTGCCTAAAAATCCAAAGAAGGTTTTTCCTAAGTACGACCCAGGTAAAGGCATATCTGGTGAAGATCATCTTAAGAGTTTTTATTTAGCTTTGAATCTTTTAAATGTATAGCATGAAGATGTAGTCTGTAGGCTTTTCCCATACACATTTGAACCCAAAGTTTCTTCCTGGTATTTTAGCTTACAAGCTAGCTCAATTTCCAATTGGGAAGAGTTTGAAAAATGTTTTTTAAAGAATTATGGGAATCAGAAAACTGTAGCTACACTCATGAAGGAATTATTGTCCATGAGAAGGGAAAAGAAAGAAAAGGTTCAAGACTTCAGCCAAAGGTTCACTACGCTCTTGAATAATTTCAGCAAAGCAACTAAACCTGTAGAAGAATCTTTAGTTGAATATTATACAACAGCACTTGAAGGCTCCATAGCAATGTTCGTCAAAAGAACTAAGAAGACCACCCTGATAGAAAATTTCGAAGAAGCTAGGAAGGTGGAAGAAGAAGCAGACAACATTGCTAAGCATGCCTTAGATGCAGAAACAAAGCCATCAACTAATAAAAAACCCCTGCTGCTTACTAGGAATAAAGAAGAGTCATCAGCGGACATGGAAAACGTAGTTAAAATGATGCAGAAATTGTCCAGTAAGATTGTAGATCTTGAGAAAGATAAGGCAGCTAGTACATCTAGGAAGCCTTTCAAACCATTCTACATGAAGAGAGAAGACAATGACTAGCCTCATCCACCTATCAACAACTCCCATGTTTTAAATCTAAATGAAATAGGAATGGAACACTTCTGTACCTTTCATTAAGAGCTGCACTCTGAAAAGAGCTGCCCACAATGGATTAATTCTATGAGTTTAGTAATGTACCAAATGCTGGATTCACAGATTCCAGATCAAGATGATCCTCCAGAGGAAAAAACCCTTGAAGTAGAGGAACCCTCCCCAGATACCACCATGGTACTATGGGACTGGGTACCTTTAACTAAATTAATAGAAGATGATCCCGTGGAAATCCCAGTCTCTGTTGTAAACATTAACACTCACAGTAAAGGTCCCATTGCAGATCCAGTTCCAAGCTCAACTACGCCCAAACCTAGAGTTTCCAAAGAGATACCTAAGAGACACATTACAGTCATTCCGCCTCAACCTAAAGCTAACCCAACAACTGCTAAATAGCCAAACATTGACACAACAGTCCAGCAACTGAAAGTCACATTGAGCAAGACAGACAATTAAACGAAATTTGTAAAAGAATGTGATATGGGATATGACATCATTGAAGATATAAAGAAGGTAAAAGCAAATGTTTCAATATTCTATATGTGTAGTTTTCCCCAACAACGAAACAAGTTGTTGCAAGCTCTTCAATCCCAGCCCAGCACTCCATTAACAGACACTCAAGAAGACCCTGAAATTAATGAAGCCAGTGTCAGCGGGAAATCCAAATCCCAGACATTTCCTTTTCTTTTAATTTTTGAAATCTTCAATCACAATGTACACAATTGTCTGGTAGATTCCGGAGCATCTTCGAATGTCATGCCACTGTCGATCTTTAAGAAGATTAACGGTCAACCGATTTCATCTCCCGCCCAGATAATTCAGTTAGACAGGACTGCTATTAAAGTTATTGGGGAAATGAAGGATGTGCTCATTAGGTTGTCGGAAGATTCTAGAATATGTCAGTTCATTGATATAATGGTAGTTGACATTCCTAAAGCCTATGGTTTAATCCTAAGCAAGGATTGGTCCACAAAACTAAATGGTTACTTTGCAACTGATTGGTCCCATTTATGGTTACCGTATCAGAATAGGTAGAATCGGATTAAAATTTTGAGGGAACCACAAATGAAACAAAATGTAACTCAGCTAGAAGGAAAGAACGAAGTTGTAGCCTTCTCATCTTTAGTTTTGGGGAATTATTTCTTAGAAATTGATCCAGGTAATTATCAATCTGAAACTATTAGCCATGAATCAGATAAACAATCCAATCTCCTTCATTTTTCTCGGACTGATGATCTCGATTGTAACATAGTTAGCTTAGTCACTGACTTAGATCATAGAGATATTAATTTAGTTAAATCAAACAATGTTTTTTGGACTTTATACTTTGATGGTTCCCTCAAAGGATCTGGAGCTAGTTGTATTATAGTGGATCCTAAAAGTAATAAGTACTTCTTGTCCTGTAGATTAGAATTTGAATGTACTAATAACACTGATGAATATGAAGCTTTAGTCCATGGATTGAACAAATCCATCGGTTTGAATGTTAAGTACCTGAAAGTTTTTGGTGACTCAGAAATAGTTGTAAGACAAGTAAGAGATACCATTCACTGTCTTTCACCTCATTTGAAAGGTTATCAGGCCGAGGTATGGGATTTGATTATGCATTTTGATGCTTTCAATATAAAATATGTTCCTAGACTGCAAAATGCCACGGCTGATTTATTAGCAACTTCCGCTTCCAGATTGGTGTCGACTAATAACAAATGTTCAATTGAACTGATTTTCAGGCCTTCTATCCTAGACAATATTACAAATTTCAGAGTGTTCGGTGATGATGATTAGATCATCAATTTTCTAACAAATGAAAACATGTTCCAAGAAGCTATGATAGACGAAGAAGAGCATGATGTTGTTTTACAAAAGAAAGATGAGACTAAAGGAAATTTCATCCCCAAAGGGGTGAGGACACTTGAAATGCTTTTTGATCTACAGAGTAAGTTCAAAAGGCCAGCAAATACTAAAACCAATATCTCATTGATGCAACACGAATTAGTAAATCTGGGCACCGAAGCTGAACCTAAATTTGTTAACCTACTTAAATGTTGTTCACCGGGAGAAAGAGATAAGTTCATCAAGCTTTTTCGACAATATAAGGACGCTTTTGCATGGACTTATGAAGATTTGAAAACATATGATACCCGCATTATTCAACATATCATACCAATGAAAGCAGGCGTCAAGCCATTTCAGCAGCAATTGAGGAGGATGCACCCTACTCTCGAACCTCTGATTCAAAAGGAATTGAAGAAGTTACTTGATGCTAAGATAATCTTTAAGGTCCGAAATTCCGAGTGGTTTGCTAACCTAGTTCCCGTAAGAAAGAAGTCAGGAGAGATCAGATTATGTGTTGAATTTAGAAATCTGAACAGAGCTTCAGATAAAGATAACTATCCCATCCCTTCAATGGAACAAATTCTCCAGATGGTATCAGGATCGAAACTCTTCTCCCTTCTTGATGGTTTCTCTGGTTACAATCAAGTATTAGTAGCTGAAGATGACCTTCTTAAAACTACTTTCCGCACCAAGTGGGGAACTTTCGCATACCAAAGAATGCTATTCAGCCTAATAAACGCAGGAGCCACGTTCCAGCGAGCAATGGACACCGCCTTCCGAGGATTGGGTGGCCATTGTGTTGTCGTCTATCTAGATGTTGTGACTGTTTTTTCGAATAAAAGAGAAGACCATGTCGTTCATTTAAAACACATTTTTTATCGTTGCCAAAAATATGGTATTTCTTTAAACCCCAAGAGGAGTGTGTTTGATGTTCTTGAAGGTAAACTTATGGGTCATATCATTTCAAAAGAGGGAATTTCAATAGATCAAGAGAGAGTGCAAGTTATCAATAAAATTCCCATGCCCCATAACAAAAAATCCATGCAGTCATTTATGGGCACTATCAATTTTGTCCGAAGATTTGTCCCCGATTTCGCTCAAACCGTTAAACCTTTGCAGCAAATGGTCAAGCAAAGCACACAGTTCAAATGGACATAATTAGAAAAGGATGCATTCAAAGATATTAAATCATCCATAGCTAATGCTCCTTCCTTAAGAAGCCCAGATTTTGACAAAGATTTTATCCTATATACTTTTGCTTCAGATGATTCTCTTGTAGCTGTGCTCATGCAAAAGATAGAATTAGGAGACGAATACCCAATCTCATTTATGAGAACTGGTCTGCAAGGTGCTGAACTGAAGTATCATGTTGTCGAAAAATAGGCGTATGCCATGTTCAAAGCAGTAAAACAATTCAGACCATATATTCTTAAGAACAGAACTAAAGTTATAGTTCCCCACCCAGCTGTCAGATCCCTTTTTGTTCAAAAGGAGTTGGGAGAAAGAAGGGGAAATTGGGTCACAGCTCTTTAAGAATATGACTTAGAATTTAAACTGGCCACCATCATTAAAGGACAAAGCCTATGTAAATTGCTTACTGAACATACAATTGATGAAGAGCGGGATTGGAAGAATGAAGCCGAGTTGAATTAAGTCGAAGTATGTCCCATTTTCGTGGCCCCAGAATCATGGTATAGGGATTTAGTGCATTACTTGCAACAAGGGTACCTGCCAGAACATTGGAGTTCTAAACAAAGAAGTGCCCTCCATTTAAATTCAGTAGCTTATCAGATCATTGATGGAATACTTTTCAGAAAAAATTATGATGGAGTTTTTCTCAGGTGCCTAGAGAAGGAGGATGCAGGTAAAGTCGTCAAAGAGTTACATGATGGCCTTGCTAGGGGACATTATTCAGGGGAGACAATAGCTCACAAAATACTAAAAGTTGGATATTACTGACCCACTTTATTCTGGGATGCCCATACTTATGCACAGAACTGTGATGTATGCCAAAGGAGTGTTGGAAAATTACCTAAGACAACAGGACCCTTGCAACCGGTTATCATCTCAGAACCTTTCGAACAGTGGGGTATAGATGTCATCGGAGAGATAAAACCAAATTCTTCTCTGCAACATCGATACATCCTGATAGCCACCAACTATTTCACCAGATGGACAGAAGCTGCCCCATTGTGCAAGATCAATGAAGATGCAGTCTTCAGTTTCTTGAAAGAGAACATCATAACCAGGTTTGGGGTTCCAATTTCCCTAGTATTTGATAATGCCACTTATTTCTTGTCTTTTAAAATAAATGAATTTGTTTATGAAAGGGGAATTAAATTGCATTATTCAGCCAATTACTACCCCCAGGGGAATGGACTAGCTGAACCCTCAAACAAAAAACTCATCCAAATTCTCAAGAAGACTGTGATTGAAAATCAACGAAGCTGGCATATAGCTCTCCCAAATGCCTTATGGGCAGATAGGGTGACTCCAAATAATGCATTAGGGGTTTCCCCTTACACCCTTGTCTATGGCAAGGAAGCCATGCTCCCTCCCAACATCTTACTTCTATCCTTGCAATTGTCCCAGGCATCTCGAGGGTCTGGTAGTCAGTTTTTACAATCCAGGATTGACACCCTGCTTCAACTTGAAGAAGCTTGGCAGAAAGCTAAGAACGGATTCCACCAACACCAAGATATAGTCAAAATATGGTTCAATAAAAGGAAGTCTGGTAAAAGAAGTTTTGAAGTAGGAGATTTAGTTTTGAAATGGGACCATAATCACGAAGGCAAGGGAATGCGCATGAAATTCCAACATTTATGGGTAGGCCCTTACCAAATTTCTGCAAAGCTCAGCCCATCCACTTACAGGCTAATAGATCTCCAGGGAGAGGAAGTAACCCTTCTCCTCAACGGCCTCACCTTGAAACAATACTTTGCATAGTCTCGTTGAGGTTTTATGTACATAAATAACAGCTTCTTTGTTATTTTGCTTTCTTTGTTGATCTTTGTTTTTTTTGTTTAGAAACAGTCTCGGTAGTTAGGTTTGTCATTTTCACTCACTTTCATTTGAGTTTCCTCATTTTCTAGGCTAATAAAACCCAGCTCAACTCCTGGCTTAGCGGTAGTACAGAACTCTCAGCAAAATCGAAATATTGAAGGAGGAATCTCATTTGTAAAGAGAAGGAGGATCTGTGACTTTGCTTTCACTGATCAGCCTTTGAAAACGGAGCGATCTCTTCCTGTGTGGTCAAAATAACCCCAGTTAAATGACTAATGATCCTGTATTTCCCTCCCACTCTCTCAAGGCTCCACCTTTTTGATATTAATGCCTGTCTCAAGATCCTCTTTCTCTTAGGGAACCACGGAAAAGAAGCATGCTTCACAGGGGTATGGTATTTAAATGATCCCATGCTACAAATAAAAGACTAAAGGCTTGCATCAAAGGGTCTGATTTCTAGAAATTCTCGCCTAAATCAAAGCATGGCTGAGATAAAAGCAAAATGTTCAAGTCAAGAAAGCTGTTCAAAAGACTCAGCTCAAGCTAGGTTCTTCTTTGTCCGTGAGGCTTGATAAATCGAATAAATCTCTTGCTCACACAAAAGAACATTATGGATTGAAGGACCCAAATCAAAGATTGAGAGGAAACTATTTCTGGAAGGCTCAAACAGCAAAAGCTGTCAAATACATAAACATCCAAAAGGATGTAGATAGCATGGGAATGAGGAACAAACGAATATCCCTGTGAAGTACTGTTACGATCCTGTGGAGTCCTCTTTTGGTCAAGACATCATGATGACAATCCCTAAAATAATTAACTCCATACTCTAGCCTTGAGAGAGTTTGAAGGAAGTACAAGTCTTAGTCTCCTTTCTCCCAAAAAACCAATATGATTAAGAGATCACTCCATTTTTAAAAGTTGAATTATGGGGCATTCTTGTTGTGCTTGGAGCTTTTATTTTAAATGTCATTCTAAGTCATGATGGGATTTTGTTTCAGAGATCTGTGTTCACCAGCGAATCACCAATTGTTGCTGCTGCAACATCCTTCCCCAATTGTTTTTTGTAGATATTGGGGCCCCTCCTTTTTACTTCTTTTATAAAGTTACTTAGGAGTTAAACTTTCCTTAGAAGTTCTGTCATACTTAGTTTTTATGAGAAAAAACTTTCTTTTCAGTTTATTGATCTTTTTTCTTCTAAGTCAGAACTCAAGCTTTTCACCCGAAACGGCAGAAGCACTCGATATTTTCACCCGCCACGGTGGAAGAGCTCATAAAGTTCGGCCGCAACGGGCACCTTTTTATCTAATATTTCTACCTTGTACCTTTCGGGCGAAATCACCAAGTCCACCCGAAACTTTGGGCGAACTTGGCGAGTTCCCCCGCCACAGCGGACCAACTCAAGAATTTTTCTCGCAACGGTGGAAGGTTCTCGTCATTCTTTTACCAAGGCACAAAGAAAACTTCGGGCAAACTTGGAAAGTGTCCCTGCAATAGAGAAAAAACTCACAGAGTTCCGCTGCAACGTTGGAATGTTTCCCAATCTTTGGCCGCAACGGACAGACGCGTTACTCAAGTCGCAAAACCTCAACTGCGGATGGAACTTGGGAGTTTTGGCCACGTCATCGGATAAAATCAGTAACTCTCGCTGAAATTGCAGATAGAACTTACGAGTCTTCGCCGCAACGTCGGGTGAGTTCGCGCTTCCTCCTGCTTTCGGCAGTTACACTTTAATACCAAACGTGCCGAGGAGACCCCGCCGTACGCGTCTTTAACACCGTTTTAAATCCTCCACCAACCTATTAAGTGCTCGCACATGTCGACCTTTATATAAGGTTTTGGGGGTTTTGGTTTGTTTCTATTGTTAGAATTTGTGCCGGAGAATGTCATTTTGAAGATATTAGACTGATCCAGTTCAGCTCACCCACAGCATAGTCAACCTCTGCGAGACCAACAATCTTTTTCCAGGTAGGTGTCTCTGCCACTATTTCATTATTTTGCTAAATGTGTAAATCTTTTCTTGGTAACGATACCCCATGTGGGCCACATGGCCAGTGGATGTCTGCATGTGTTGTTAGTTTGGTCATTCTCAAACCTGTTTTTTCTAACAATGTGCCCTCTTAGCTTTCCCCTAAAGTCCCAAATACCTACAAGCTTCAACCTTCCTGGCCAGATTTTGCCCATCGCGCCACTCGTGCTGTCGTCTGAAGAAATCCTGAACAAATAATTAAAAAAAATAATTAAAAAAAAGGGAACCCAACTTAGTTAGCGCCTCCCTGAAATGACTTGCCTTGACTATGAGAAGTGTAGTTGTGTTGAAACAAAATCTTTGCTTTCATCTTCATTTGGCAATGTTACGTATTATCATGTCGATATTTTATTCAATTTTCCTACGTCTTTCTCTATATTCTGCATTATTTTGGAAATATTATGTTTATTCATGCATGATTGACTGACAAGGTTAAGCCAGCATGCCGAAGGGTAGTAGGAAGAAAACTAAAATGATTGAACCAGAACCTGCCAAGCCAAGATTTGAAACATCGTTCGAAGACACCAGGTCCATCACAGGCGTTCCTCCTGAAGTAAAATGAGGAGATGTTTACCATATGCTCAGAGATCAGGACATTCCAGGATCTCTCTTGGAGGAGGAGCACATCTATCAAAATATCAAACTCTCCGGTATATACAAAGCTTCCACATGCCCTGAGCTCTTTCCCTACTAAGAAGTGATCGGGTGGATCCTAGAGCATGCAAACCCGGAAACAAGAGTGGTGCATGATAGCAAAGGAGAGCCGGTCGCCTCATTTCATCCATCCTACATTGCAGTAGCCTACAAATTACCGTGCTCTCAGTAGCCACTAAATGATGAATGGTTGGGGAAGATGGACAATCTTGAGATGGCTAAGAAGCTGCTAATCACAGGAAAGCAGCTCAGGAAAAGAGACAACGATGAATATGAGGTTCAAAATCTAAGAGCTCCTTTCCGAATGACCGCCCTCATGTTAAGCAGAATTTTCGGCATGCCCGATGGAACTGTTTACAAGATTCAATGGGAACCCATCATTCATTTTGTGGCATTTAAGGGAACTATCTTTGATTGGGCTACTATCCTCTCAAATAGTTTGTCATCCGCCGTGGCCACATCCAAGGAAGGACTGGCTATAAAGAAGTCAAAATTCTTCATGTCTTCATATCTTGTTGATTGCATTCTGTCAAAGCTCCCGTTCCTGAAGCTAGGATGTGTGTGGGACCAGCCCAATGCCCCGGTTTATACTGCTTATAAAATACCATGGGCTCAGAATTATAGGATGCACTACAAACTCATCTGTGAAGAGTTCATCATACCTTTGTATGAGCAAATGTTTAGCGAAGAACCCAATTGCTTATTAGAGAATGCCATGGCAATGCTGGAAAATTATGGCAACTTCTACTTTTCCGAAGATGGCACTTATATCATAATGTATGGAGTCTCCAAACCACCATATATCTTGCCCAGATATGCTACTGATTACATAGTTTTGAAAGAAGTAGTTAGGCAAGTTTTTCTTGATGGAGTCATAAGGATTTCTGAATAAATTAAAAAAGGATTCCTTCCCTTCCCTGCCTTTCTGTGTGGGATCCTATAAGTTCACAGGGGTTGCACTCGCAGAGGAATTAATTCAAGAGTTAAAAGGTTTTAATTTCAGGGAAGCATTATTTCATAGAAATGATAGACGAAGCAAAGTTGCAGAGCACTGTAAAGAATTATACACCCATTTTGATTATGCCCATTATTACGATGAGGATGAGGAAGTATATAGGGGAATCAGCAACATGACTGAGTTGCAAATCTTCCGCTGCAAAGGTGGAGAAAGCTCTAGCTCTACCACTATCCAAAGTGCCCAAGAAGCCAAGTCACAGAAAGAAAAGGAAGTAGCAGAAGCTCTTGCCAAAGAAGTGCATAGGCTAAAGGAGGAAGCAAATAGAACTCAGAAATAAATTGCTGACAAGTTGCGGAAGGATCAAGAACAAGCCCTTAATCTTCAGGAGGCAAAAACTCTTAGGCTGCAAGAAGAAGAATCCCAAAGGCTTCGGGATCAAGAGTTAAAAGAGGAAAGATTGCAGCAAGCTGCCAGAGAGCAGGAAGAGTAAAGGCTGAAGAAGAAGAAAGACGGAGCAAGGTCTAAGAAGAAGATAAGGAAAATGAAGACGCACTAGCTAATACACGGGACCTGGATTTCAATTCATCCCAAACAGTGCAGACCCCTCCCACTGAAGGCAATGTTCCCATAGAAAATATCCCATTGATTCCCTTTACTCCATCAAAATATCATACTGTGTCCCAATGGAACAAATTTGTGTACAACAGGGATAGGAAATCTATTGTGTTGAAGTCAGAGACAAGGTTAAAGAGACTTTTTGAGTCAGACATTGTCACCCATCATGAAACTACTGTTATGCAAAACACGAAGCAAGCTCCTATGGCTATGGATTCTGCTGTTGTGGCAGTGGCCAAAGCAACCGAAGACAACGTAATCAACATAGTTAATGAGTTCGAGTCAGCTCAGAAAAGGGCTTGAAAGCTGCAGCACACTGTAGCTAATGAGCAATCTTTTAGGGAACTCATAGTAAAGAAATATGATCACCTTCTATCCAATCACAAAGAGTTGTCAGATAAATACCAACACCTGGAAGAGGAGAAGGAACACCTGGCAGTCCAAATGATGGTGCTAGAAGCAGAAAAGAACGACTCTGAAGCCAGGGTTTCCCTATTAGAAGAAGATAAGCAGTCGTTGGTTGAGCAGCTAGAGCAAGCAGAAATCAGAACAATGGACATGTCTCCTTTTCACGAGCAGTCCTGTGACATCTTGAAACAAATGCATGCAGCACAAGAACTAATTACTGAAGAAGTTTGCAGACTTAAGACCATGTTTGATAGAATGAAGGAAATTAATGCCGAAGTTGTTACACTTAGAAACAAGTACACTCGGGTAAAAGAAAAAAATTTGAGCCAGATAGAGTGGAGAGAAGGGAAGATGGATTTCCCCAAGCACCTCCCGTTCAAATCTGTAGTCGGTTATAAGGAAGATGTAGCCCTCATGGAATTTTGCAAGAACTGTGGCGCCAAACTAATTGCTAAGATCCAGGTTACAATGGAAAAATGTAATAGCCTGTATCGAAAGATTCAGGAAGTGCATGAAAAGTGTAAGGTTGTATTTCCCCAGACCCTTGATGAATTTCCAAGTAAAGAGCAACGCCTCTCTGATTTAAAAGATGAGTTGGGCTTTCAAATGGAATATGTGAAAAAAATTGATGTGTTAGCCACAGATGATCTCCATCACTACATCTGGATATCGTCAGTACACAATCATATGCTCCATGAAATCCGCCAGATAGCAATAGCAGAAATACAGAGCATCGAAGCAGAACTCGACAAGCATGTGACTTGACAAAAAATCTTTCTCCCTTCACAAGCAAATATTGTTGTAAGAGACACCGGTGTATGGTTTAGCTATATAGCAGAGGAAGAGAAGAAGACAGCAGCAGTAGCATTAACTAGCAAAGGCACATCATCTACAGCAGAGGCACCACCCCAAAGCTAGCTGAGCAGCCGTAATGCGTTGTTTTTGTCTTTTCCTGTGGACAAATCGTTAAATCGAAGGGACAACTGTCATTTTTGTTTCTGTTATATAAAAGAGGCCACGAATTACTTCTTTTTTGTAGAGAATTTAAAAGAAAATTGTAAAGGATATAGGTGGCAGCCCTAGAGGCATTATGTAAACTTATAAATAGATAGTTAGTGAATAGTAGTGAGGACTTTTGGCAGGTGAAAGACATTTTCTGTCTTGTACGTGAATTACTTCTCTGCATGTATAAGGAACTCGATTTTTCCTAATAAAATCCCGGGGAGACTACATTTTTCCTGAAAGATGTATCAAATGTTTACTTGATTACTCTTGTATCATCCATATGTTGTGAGATCTTTCTTTACTGTTCTGAATTAATTCTCTGTAATGAATGATTCCTCTATTTTCTGTGCAAAGATATCTCTCTTTCAATTGAGTAATGGAATGTTTTGACTGAATTAAAGCTATCTTTAATATCTTTTATATCCTGTTGTAGATGAATCTTTACGATTGAATAGCTATCTATCCGATCTTATGATGTTTCTCTCAGTTTATTACTCATCTTTACAGTTTGTTCCTTGCAAGGATAGATTAAATTTGTTTACACAGTCATAGTTAATTTAGATTAGTTACCTGCATTTATCTTAGGGAACTTGCATGTCATCTTTAAATAAAATACATAAACGATGGATCGGGCCATAACCGGTGTAAAGAACAAGAATATTTAAATATTATGTTAGTCGGAACCGTTAACCGGACGGATTCCCCACACCAAACAGTGAGCGATCTAATTGGGCTTGCTTACTAGGGAGAATCCCTTTCTGATTGATGCTGCAATTTCCGAGGCATCAACAGGGACGTATGCCTATCGAGTATTACCATTTGTCCTGTGTAATGCACCTACTACTTTCCAGCGTGCAGTTTTAGGAATCTTTGTTGATCTCATACACGACTGTGTAGAAGTTTATATGGATGATTTTACAGTTTATGGTAATACATTCCAAGAGGCCCTTGATAACCTCGAAACAGTTCTTATTCGGTGCCAAGAAATGAACTTAGCTCTCATTCATGAAAAATGTAAGATGTTACTGACTAAGGGAATAATCTTGGGACATCATGTCTCTCTTCAATGTATCAAGGTGGATCCTGCCAAGATAGAAATCATTGTTAATCTTCCTCCTCCGAAAACTCCGAAGGAAGTAAGAATTTTTCGTGGCCATGACGGCTATTATAGACGTTTCATTAGAAATTTCACTAAAATATCCGCACCTATGTTCAAACTACTCATGAAATACATAGATTTTCGATGGACTAAACCGTGTCAACAAGCCTTCGAAACTTTGAAGGCAAAGCTATCAGTGGAACCCATCCTTAGGGGCCCAAATTGATCCCTTCCTTTCCATATATCCATTGATGCTTCCAACATAGCTATAGGGGTTGTTTGTCCTAAAGTTTGCATCGACTGCTGAGTACAAAGTTTAGGCACCTCGAATTTAATGAATCTGGTTTTTAATAGTAGAAGAGGAAAATGAAGGTGTGGATGAATGATCAAAGGTACTGATAGGTATATGCAAAGGATGGTAAACAAAGATGATGTAGAAGCATATAAATACAAACAGTATGATATGTATGATGAGCCAGCTATGAACCAGGTATATAATCACAAACAATTGATCACATATCTGAATATTAAATGCCTTAGTAACAGAAAAACATTATGTGTAAAAGGGAATACAAACACACGCATCTGTAATGAGAAACTAGCATCAGGAACACTGACTTTGATAAGAATCATGACAGAAGTATCAAAAACATTGAATTGGTATTTGTATTGATGGAAAACTAGAGTGGCTCATCAAGGATCTCTCATTCCATACAGTTCTAAAATATACCCACAGAGCTGAAAAATAATTTACAAATGGTAAACTTAACCCTCACCATCACTCACAGCCCCTCGGCTGGAACCCCCTTTCTCTTCCAAAATGATAAGCTTTTAATAACGAAAATACAAAGGACAAGCTATTGACATCATTAGGGAATCGAGTCTATCTAGAAATAAATGACATCTAAGTTTCAATCACAAAAAATATGGAAAGACTCTGTCTAAATGCCAGCTGATCCTTCGACTCCTGGTCCCATGCTTGAAAATATGGATTTTGTTTTGTTATTGACCTTCTAGACTTGTCATTTGTATTTTCTTTATTAAAAGCTTATCATTTTGGAAGAGAAAGGGGGTTCCAGCCGAGGGGCTGTGACTGATGGTGAGGGTTAAGTTTACCATTTGTAAATTCTTTTGCAGCTCTGTGGGTATATTTTAGAACTGTATGGAATGAGAGATCCTTGATGAGCCACTCTAGTTTTCCATCAATACAAATACCAATTCAATGTTTTTTATACTTCTGTCATGATTCTTATGAAATTCAGTGTTTCTGATGCTAGTTTCTCATTACAGATGTGTGTGTTTGTATTCCCTTTTACACAGAATGTTTTTCTGTTACTAAGGCATTTAATATTCAGATATGTGATCAATTGTTTATGATTATATACCTGGTTCATGGCTGTCTCATCATACATATCATACTGTTTGTATTTATATGCTTCTACATCATCTTTGTTTACCGTCCTTTGCATATACCTATCAGTACCTTTGATCATTCATCCACACTTTCATTTTCCTCTTCTACTATTAAAAACCAGATTCATTAAATTCGAGGTGCCTAAACTTTGTACTCAGCAATCGATGCAAAATTTAGGACAAACATCTTTTGGCGACCATACTGGGGAGGAAGCACAAATTCTTCCTTGGTTTAATAAAGATTAGATCCAATATTTGATGGTGAACAAGGGCTGGTTACTCGCTTTAGACTACAATTTTTTCACCGGCGACTTCATGGAGGAAGGATCTGTTGGCGACTCCACCGGTTCAAAATGTCAAAATCCATGGAAGCCATTGTGGCTGCAAGGTTTGCACCTTTCAATTTTTCAGCTGTTCTAGATTTTCCAAATAATGTGCCTACTATGGATGAATGGGGAGACTTCCTTCCAAGATTTAGAGGAGATGGCCATGATCATCTGGCACAACACTTGGTTGAGTTTCATCAATACATGGACCAGCTCGATATTCATCAAGAAGATGTATTGTTGAAGATGTTTAAGTATTCTTTGGAAGGAAATGTCAAACAGTGGTACCGATCTCTTCCTATTTCTAGCATTTCATCAATAAAAGATTTCCATGCTGCCTTTTATGTTTATTGCAAGAGGATTTATTTTGATAATCTCCTTTTAGAGTACTGTTGTGAGCAATTTCAGATCAAGAAATCTCTTAGTAATAATGATCAACATAGCCTTACTGATGAAATTCAAGAAGAAGTATCTCATTGTGAAGATCAATCCTCTATTGAAGAAAACATTGAAAATCATATTGTTTATGAAGCTTTGCAGAACAATCTTAAAGATGGTATTGATGACAGTCGACTTAAAGATGCTCTTGATTTTATTTCAAAAGATGATTCATTGTCCTATGTAGCTTCTACTAAATCTGTTTTACAACAAGAGGTTTTTCAGCAGTTAGATGTTAAAATTAATGACCATAATACTTTGGATGCATTTGGCATAAATTCAGATGTTTCTTATAATGATGATTATAATACAGAAGCTATTCCAAGTTTGTTTGAAGATCAGATTGCTGCTGTTAATTCTTAGAAAACTTCATCTTTGTCATTAGAATTTTATCAGTTTGCTCCAATTTTGGATGAATATGATGATGATTTTGAAAAGCAAGATCCGGAGATGTGTGATGTGGCAGAATTCAATCGGCAAGTTCATGAAGACATTCAGTCCATTATCCATGAACAAACAGAGCCCATGTATGACAGTTACCTATCTGATATTAGCGTGAAAAAGAAAGATCATCTTGTTAATTTTCAGGATGACATTGTTATTGATAATGCTGAAGGAACTCATGAGCAAATACAGGATAATTTTGATGCCTTTTTTTCCAATGCATGGAAAATCTTCTTTCTCTATTTCCAGCAGAACAAATGAAATATCATGTTATAAATAGAGCAGAGGAACAATGCCACTTTTTGTATCAACTGGAAACGCAGCACAATTGGGAGGACCCAATAGTCATTTACATGAAGTCATGGTTCTCAAAAAGTTTTAGCTTTCTAGAATTTGAAATCAAAGTAGAACATGCTTTGCAAAGTAAAATTCTGCTTCAAATGATAAATTCTTCTTTGATTTCTATCTACCTACAAAAAGTTGTTACAATCGGTTGGATGCTATCATGGCTTCACTGGAAGTGTGATTACACTTGATTGGTTTGTTTCTACCGATTAGAAGTAGGAGTAAGCAGGAGAATAAGCTTGTCATATGAGCATGTAGATTCTTTTCAAGGTATTAGATTGTAACAGTATTTTGTTATTTCAGAGATGTGTGCTCAGAGTTTGAGAAAGTTTCAGATTTGGTAAATGACTCCATAGCCCAATGGTTCAGTAGCAGTTGGCAGAATTAAAGGCACTTGGTCTACAGTTCTTGGAAAATATCAGGGAAATGCCATCCCCCATTTGGAGCCAATGTTTGACCTAGGTCTGATACCTTACTTGTTAGGATAGTTTGATACCTTTAATTTTTTGCAAGCCTTGGTTTTTATCTACTTTTCCCTTTATCCTAAAGTTTTTGGCTTAGTTTTTGATTTCATGTTTTAATATTTTAAGTATTTGCAATATTTAGATTTTAGCCTATGCTCCTATAGGACATTTTCGATTTCATTCAAAATGTTTTCACTTTGCATATATTTCATATGAACTGACAGCATGTGATAATTGTTCAAAAGAATTGGTATGTTGTCAACTTGCCGAAGTTAAGTTGTGTGCAGGGTTATTTAAAAAATAATGAAGCTGTTAAAGGCCATGCATTTGTTCCTCCTCACATCCGAGAAGCTATTTGGTGTAGTAATACAAACTCTGCTACTGAGAAAGGGAAAGAATTGAGAGACCCTAGAGTATTGTCAAATGCTGAAGATGTTCCAATTCAAGAAATGCGGGATTGTGGAATTGGAAAGATAAAAGACAATGTTGAGAATATGACTAGAGTTGAAGTCGAAAAGCTAGCTTATGTACCTGAAGGACTGGAAGCAATTATGTTCGCAACTAATGGAGAACAGAGGAAAAGTATTTATCAAAAAAGTACTTTGCAAGCATATTTTCCTGTATTTTCTTGTTTTAGTCACTGTCTTTGGGCACGTATTACGAGGAGATGGAAGCGAATATTTGAAAAAAAAAGAGGTTTTTTTCAAGCACGGGCTAATTCACAAAAACCTCCTTCAGTTTCTCAACAGGTATAATGGTTTGGAATATTCGAAGAGACCTTTACAGCCTATTTGTTCAGGTTTAAACAGTAAATTATTTCATGTTTTGGTCATTATCTTTGAGCGCCCTTTCCGAACAGCTGGAGAAAAATTTGTAAAAACCACGAGAGGTTTTTGTCAATAATGGACTTATCTACAAAATCCTCTCTCATTTTTTACACAGCTATCACATTTTAGGAAATATAGATGGTTCTTTAAGACCATTGTTCTCAGAATTTCACCCAATTATTTCATAAATTTTGGTCAAAAAGTCCAAATTCGATTTGGCTGGCGTATTATTAGAGATAGATGATGACTCTTCCTCAAAAATCTCATCAACAATCATCCATGAGTGTAAGTGGCATTTCATTCAAGTGTTTTAGTCATAGTAGAAATGTAACTCTATTAAATAGGGACATGGGTCATTTTCTTGTTTTGACTAGCCAAACTTGGCAGAAACACATTAGACTAGATCCAAAAAATTGTTGAAGAGGTTAGCTTTGCTATCTTCTATATATTTCATTGTAAAATCATTGTAAAGGGCGGGGGGGGTCGATCCTGAGACACACATGGGAGTCGAATTACTGGGAGACTGTGGAGATTACCGATGGTTACCTGTGTAAGAACTTCTCTTGCATTTTTTGATGACAGTTAATACATCTATATGGAGCTAGGCCTTTAATCTATTGTTTTTTATGTTCTCTTGTTCAATTTGAACTCTTTCATGTATTAGATGATATGTAGATGTTTTCTATGTTTCATGTCATGAATGAATGTGAATGTTAAATGCTTATTGAATGTTTGAAAAGTGTTTTCAAATACTCATACCTTTTACATATGTGCTTCAGATATGAACTATTTGTTTATTGTTTGCAGTCATATATGTGTTGAATGTTTATCTCCTATGCCTTAATGCTCTGTCATCTATCATTGCAAGAATCTTCTCTTTTTACATCTGTATTGCTGAAGTATTCAGACCATTATATCTCTACCTTGTTATCTTTATTCGTTTGATTTACATTTTTATCCACACAAAACCCCTAAAAACAAACTTTTATTGAGGTGCCTGAACACTGCTGCTCCCGTAGTCTAGGTAGCAGACTTTAGGACAAACAGGGGCAATCTTAGGTCAAAAGGAGGGACATACATCACATGCCATTTATTTTTCCAGTAAAAATTTGACTACTGCAGAATCGAAGTACACTGTTACGGAAAAGGAGTTTCTAGCAGTAGTCTACTCTATCAACAAGTTTCATCATTATATCACAGGATATGAAATATTTATACACACTGACCACTCCGCCTTCAGGTTTTTAATGAATAAACCCATCACCAATGGCAGAGTGACTCGGTGGCTTCTTTTGTTGCAAGAATTTAACATTACCATTGTTGATCGTCCCAGTCGAGAGAATGTAGTAGCTGATTTCCTCTCTCGAATTCAAATTGACGATAATGCCAGCCTTGTCGATGATAGCTTCCCAGATGAACATTTGTTCATTGTATCTGTTTGAACCCCATGGTTTGCAGACATAGCCAATTATTTAGCAACTAGAAAGCTACCTAACCATCTCTCCCCACCTGAGAAACGTAGGATCATAGTTCAAAGTTCCAATTATTCTTGGGTAGATAATGCTCTCTTTCGTACTGGTCCTGATCTTATTATTAGACGATGTGTACTAGAGGACGAGATGGCAGAGATCCTATATGCATGTCATGGTGGACCTTGCGGTGGGCATTTTTCTGATAAAAGAAAAGCATACAAAGTATTGCACTCTAGGTACTATTGGACAAGCATCTTTAAATATGCTTCCAAGTATGTCAAGGGATGTGACAATTGTCAAAGAATGGGTAGACCTACACCATCCGATGATATGCCTTTGCAACCTCAAGTTATGATTGAGCCATTTGAAAAATGGGCTCTAGATTTCGTTGGACCAATTTCCCCGATGTCTCGCAATAAGAAGTACATCCTAGTCTGTACAGATTATGTCACCAAATGGGTGGAAGCTAAAGATTTATTCCGAGCCACAAAGAAGTATGTGGTAGAATTCATTTATGAAGAGATATTTACCGGATTTGGTGTACCTAGGGAAATTGTAACCAATCAAGGATCTCAGTTTACCTCCAAATTAATGAAAGAGCTTACTGACAAGTATGGTATTAGACATTGTAAATCTTCACCATATCATCCGCAAGCCAATGGTCAAGTAGAGTCCAACAAGGTATTAGAAGCCATCCTGACTAAGACTATCCAATTACACCACAAAGATTGGATAGATAGGCTTCCTGAAGCTCTGTGGGCTTATAGAATAACTTGGAGAAACACTACTAGTCACACACCTTATGAACTCGTTTATGGTAAACAAGTTCTTTTACCTATTGAATTTCAAGTCAAAACCTTTCGTATGGCTGCACAGTTAGGTATGAACTTAGAAGAAGCACAGAGTCAACGAATCCTGCAGATAAATGAATTAGACGAGATTAGGCAAGATGCTATTCAACGTACAATTTTAATACAAAACCAACGTAAAAAGTGGCATGATAGATACATTAAACAAAAACAATTCAAAACTGGAGACTGGGCACTACTTTTTGATTCAAGATACAAAAATTTTAAAGGTAAGTTAACTACTCGTTGGATGGGTCCATATGAAATTGTTACAGCCTTTGATAATGGATCCGTTAAAATTAATACAATTGATGATTCTCAAATTTCCTTTGTTGTAAATGGACACGGACTTAGACTTTATCATCAACCAATATCTAAACAAGATTTTGTACAGAATGCCTTACAATAGGAGGAAATGGAACTGGTAGAAGAGGAAGTAATTCCTCCTCCTCCTAGTCCTTGAATTATTTTGGTTTATCTTGCTTTGTATAGATGTAGATATGTTTTTGTTTTCAATAATAATAATCATTTCTAACGACTGATTGAATTTTTACAGGGAAAATTATTATGATCAGTTCATAAGAAGTTTTTCAATCAAAACAGGAAGACTCTCTTCCTTTTGTTAATTTCAAAAATTTTACATGACTTGTTTTGTACATATGTTTTGTTTTTAATAAAAATTTGAATCGTCTGATAAGTGGTTTTGCATCTTAATCACAAGAACCCTATCTTTGTAATCAGCGCATGTGA
Source organism: Larix kaempferi (assembly GCA_027924585.1). NCBI lineage: Eukaryota > Viridiplantae > Streptophyta > Pinopsida > Pinales > Pinaceae > Larix > Larix kaempferi. The sequence goes on along the minus strand of BSBM01000271.1, from coordinate 1,617,711 downwards.
TATTATTCAAAGAAGGGAAGTGCTTAAAATAATTTTCCAATATATCCTACCCCCTTCTCTTTCAATTATGTGAAATTGACTTTTTTAAAGCAAAAGATAAAGTGTTCTTTATGTTATTTCGAACCATTTCTTTTATGATTCTGAATATAGTATTTGATTCAGACATGCACATTTCTGATTTATCATTAGAACAGTTTCTTAAAAGACTTACTTTCATCATTATGATCTCTAGAAATATTTATTCTACACCTATGGATCACTAGCGTATCTGTAGATTCATTATCAAAACTTGTCTCTTAAAGCATCTTTTAAAGGTAGCTTAGAAGTGAATGATGTTTTTATTTTTTGTGGGGAACATTATTGATTCTTATGAAAAGATAAATATAGATCAAAGAACAGCTTTAGGTTATTATCTTTTGACATGGTCTTGAACTTTGGCCATTATTAATAAAGTTGCTCATAAAGGTTCGTTCAAATATTTTGAATTATGTGTTTAGCAGGCTTAGCACACTCTAGTGCCAACCAGATTCCTTACAATATATATATATATATATATATATATATACATCATTATACGAAGTAAACCCGCCGGGGTACTGAACAGGCTCGGTGGCAGCGGGTCCATGCTAAGTAAAAAATTAAACAAGGAAGCTAGGTAAACGCAAGTAAACCCGTCGGGGTACTGAATAGGCTCGTTGGAAGTGGGGCTGTGCTTGCATGGTACCAAGAAAAACCCATCGGGGTACTGAACAGGCCTGCTGGCAGTGGGTCAATATTGGGGAACATAGATCGGTTAATGCAATTCTATGCACATAATTCATATATAAGAAACCTGAGTATACAAGCATATGTTAGGCCAATTATTTATACTGTCATTAGAGAATAACTGTATGTTGAACTTGGAACTTGTCATCTAATTCAAAACAATACCTAGGATGTGATTATCCTAGAAATGGGACCCATAATTATAAAATCTCACAAGCTTTACGGTGCACCTTATCTATATCTTGGGATGACAAGAAATCTTTAATATGAGTCATGGATGGCGAGTTTTCCTGTGGCATCTTTCATATCAATTGTACTATTATTCTTCATATGGTCCTTTTTAAGCACTGTTCTATTCTTTTTGATGAATGTACATATCTGAATCATCTACATGTTTAGCTAATATTTCATTTTCTTGAGAAAAATATCACAACACTTTTAGCTATCGGTAAACATCCTAAGGGAAAATAATTGAATAGTTAACATTATTTTTGTGGCTTGAGGACATGCCATATCTTTGGTTTGGGGGGGAAGATTAGAATTGTTCTTACTCGTTGAATATTTATGAAATTTCATTTATCTCTGATAGAACGATAGGTGTTTTTCAGGTTATGCAAAAGGCAGAAGAAAATTGATCTAATCAAGAACAAAGAGGAACGCAATTAAAAGACCCAGAAAAGCAGAGTTTACAGCATTTGTGCATTAATAGCTTCAGAATTTTTTTGCAAATCAGTTTTAGTCAAGTATTAGTAAGCAAATATTGTACAGACAAAATTCTGTATGAAGGACTGAATGACGATTCGAACACCGATCCGAATGAAATGACGAATGCAGCAGATGAGTGACGTTTTGAATAAAAATTGCTGAATGAAATCTTAGCTTGAATATATATCAAATAGCATGCTAGATATTTTGAAAATTTTGACTAACCAATGATGACAGGGATCAATCAAACGTCAAATCTCACACTTGGTTTTATTCCTTTACCTATCTCGCCTTCATTGAATGAATGAATCTTGTGTCATATATCATTTTGATCTTTCGAATTATTGCATGACCGTCATGATCCTAGATATCACACGAATCGCCAGTATCTAGATCAAATCGCTATGATCTCCCACGTGTAATCTGTCATGTTACGTGATTTTCGTTCAACCTGTCCAAAGCTTGGCTTTGGACATGGTTGAACAAATTATACCAAACACGCATCCACTGAATTCACGCACTTCAATACTCGCACTTGGCTCAATATCTTCTAAGTGCTCACCTATGACCATTCAGCCATCCAAACGAACTTTAATTTAACTGATGGTTGCATGAACTTCTGCTTCACTCTGTTCGTTCTTCATTTCTTCTATGTGAACTGCGTCCTCTGCAATTTCTTGTATTCTCCGAACTTATTCATTGTATCCCTCGTCTTCCATCGACAATTCCTAACCACTGCGAACCTAATAGTTATCAAGATCTTCTACGTATCCCTGAGTTTAAAAGATGCCATGAGTTATTCTCTCAAGCAGGCTGGAGTCCATTTCTCCACTACCTGGATGGCTACGACCACGCGATTTCATTACTGTTTGCCAAAAGTTTTGATGGCAAGATGGCCAAGGTTGGTCATCTTGTTTTCTCTGTAACAGAAGAGTCAATAGCTTTAGCTACAAAGCTCCCAAGGGAAGGTGCCTGTTGGCACAAGCATTTGTTTCTTCCACGAACAACCCACCAGTTCGCTCTCAATCCTGATTTTCAACACATTACTAGCACCAAAGGCTTCCATAGAGAATGGATCAAGCCAGAGTACTTGGATCTTTTGACAGTTATCATCCACTTAATCACCTGCGAAGGTAAGTTCATTGTTTTTAAATCTTGCCATGTCAGACTATTAGCTCATTTTGTCAATAATCAGACCTTAAATTTTCCATTTTACTTCCTAAAGAGTTTGGAAAAGATGTCGATCCAAGTTAGAAGAGATACTATTAATCCTTCTGAAATCTTGTATCACCATTGTCTTATTAAGCTTCTGATCATTCATCAATTAGGGGAGAGAGGTCAAACATGGGATCACTTTGTTTTTGAGATACTGAACCCTCATTTATCTACTGTCAAAACTTCCCCTTCTCAAAAGTACTCTTCTACCCAAGAAGAACCAAACGCTAAACGTGTACAGTTTGATGAGAGTTCCTTAGATGATATGCACTCTGTCCACTCATTACACTCTCCTGAGATTGCTCTCGAATCTCCGCTTTTCTCAGCAATACCTACCGAACTTAGAAAGATACATTGTGACCAGTCCGTTGATCATTCTGTATCTCAGACTGTCGCTCAGCCATCATGTTCAAATATTCAGTTGGACGATCATACCTTTGAGTCACCCCTTCTCACACTAGCTAATGCATCCGCTCAGATGCGTGAAACCCCAGCTGCTAGAAGCTCTCCTGCATGTAATAAAGACAAAAGTTTTGAAGAACAGACTATTAATGTTGAGACATCTCCAAAAGAGACAAGTCCTTAATTGGACTTGGAGCATGATATAGAACAACCTATTTCAAGTCAGCAGAAATGGGATAAGTTGACCCAAGTGATAGCACGACTAACAGATGAAAATCAAAGCTATGTGGAAACAATTTCTGAGCTTCATGAAGAAAACAAGGCACTGCGTGCACAAGTAAAAGACATTGAATGTTTGGTTAACGTCAAAACAACATCCAATACTACCCTGAAGATGAGATATAATTCTTTAAAGGACCGATTCAGGAAGATCGAGGCCAAATCTATGTCTTCATCATCCAAGTCAAAGGTAGCTGTTGTCGCAGCTTAGCCTTCTTCCTAATTTTTCTTTTGCTCAGTGGGAGATGGTATGTCCTCGGTTTGGGGGAATGTTGGTGTCCATTTTGTCACTATTTTTTATCATTCAATCTACTCGAAATGGCATTATTTCTGTCATTCTTTGTTATATTAGGTTGTTTTCTTGTCATTCAGCCCATCAAACAGTCTAGGTATGCATATATTTACCTATGACTCAAATCTTTTTTATACTTCGTTATATTATGGTTTGTTTATGTTCAAATGACAATTTCTGGACATTATTGACATTTATGTTTTAATTGACAAATTGCGTTTTGCGAATGACCCTTCATTCAGACTATGTGTTACGTGTTAAAGCTTAAACGCATTCAGCTCATCATTCAGCCCCGCGTTCAGCTCCCGAAATCCACGGTTGGCATATCTCAGACCATTAAAGCAGAAGAAGGGCACGTGGGTTTTGTTTGCCAGGTGGAGTTGATGGTTAATGAGCTATCGCTCTAGAAGATCCGTCCTCAAGTTCGTTGAGCTTGCCAATGCATCACCACTCCCACGTTAAATCTCCAACACATCGATTTAGCCTCGCATTCATCCTGGAATTGTGCTTCCTGTTCACGCTATTGTTCTGGAATGAGTCCATGTCACACACGTTCAGCCTACCAGCACAATGCATTGCCACGACAATGCTCCAATAGCCTCTCCTCCGCTTGTTTTTCTCATACCTGTTCACGGTCATTCATGCCGGCGTTATGGAAGAAGCCTGTCTGCCCACGATCAGTACGTCAATATACAACTTGTCCCACATCAAGGGTAGATCGACGCCACAACACCTGTGTGAAGAAACCAACCCCGTGCAAGCTGGGTAGATGCTCTCTACGTTGGCATGCACCATTCAATCAACAGTTATAGTCATTTAAACACCTCTATTATTACATAGGTCGAATCTGTCGACCCTCTCACCTATTGTAACTTATAAATAGTCGTCTCCATGACTGAGACGAGTTAGTCCAAGTTGAGTTAGCTATTTTTTCAGTCTTAGTAATTCGCAGTTGTTCAGAGACAACGTAGAGACAGAGTTCTGTAATTTTCTCAAGTTAATGGAAGTTCCAGTTTGTTGATATTATGAGTAGCTAAATCAATCCAGTTTTCCATCTCTGATTGCTGGGAAGGGCCCCTCATCAACCAGAGGTTTTGTCTTTGTTTTCTGCAAATAGTTAGTTTGTTTTCCTGTGTTTATAATCAATTTCGTTTTTGTAGATGATATTTTCTTCTTTCTCTGTAATTTATGTTGTGCCGCTAATTTAATTTGTGTGTATAGGATTAGTAAATGGTCGACCAATAGTTTAATAATTCATAGTTTGCTTCCAGTTTTTCTTTCTTCCATCATTTATAATTAGATATTGCTATCAATTCCTCCATAGTTAGCATTAGCCTCAATTTCTTCCTCTCTGTTAGTTTCCTTCCTGTAGCTATAGGTTCCCTCTCTCCTTTCATCTCAACCTTCTTCTTCCACATGTCATAGAAATGGTTTATCTCCTTTAGACAATGATTAAAATAGGTTGTTTTCTATTAACGTAACTTCTCAACAAGTCTTATAACTATTTTCTTTGCATTACAGGTTCATGTGCATTCGCCAGCTAACGTCAAGATCATCAAAACTCTCCTTTTCCTTAGTTTAGTTCGTTTTTCCTCCATTCGGACTGTTGTTCGAACTGACATTCGGATCGTCATTCGGATTTTTACCTTTTCTGCATTAGTTTTATGTTTTTCAGATTCCAGTCTTTCCTAGTTATTAGATATAATGCTTCTTGCTTCTAATTTACAGTTCTAGGTGTAATTTAAATCTGGTTTTATGTTACATAAATTTTTTAATTGAATTTTTCTTATTATCTCCTCCTTCTACATTTCCTTCCTTCACTTTCTTCGAACCTTCTTCCAAAGTTAAGCTTTTGTATTATATTTGATAGTTAGTTACTGTTTCAGAATCCATCAGTTTGTTTCTAGATAGTTTACTTCCGAATCATAGTTAACAATTTCCTTCTTTAAGTAGTTTTTAATTTGTTAATCATAAGAATTATTTTCCATTCATGCAGATAATGAGACATTCATAATATTTAGATTTGGATTAGTAATAAGTATCTTTATCAAGTTTTCTACTTGCTTCTATATTCATATCTTTATCAAGTTTTCTACTTTCTTCTAGTCTCATTAGTTTCATGGAAAGTAGATAGATCAACATGTTTAAAGTTAGTTGTAGTTTCTCGCTTTGTAGTTTACATCTCTTTATTGAAGTTAGATTAGATTTACTTCCGTTTTATTTTGCTATTACATTTGAAAGTCATTACGATACATTCACTCTGGTTCCTGATACATGGGAATAGATGTTTCTTCTTGAATTAGTTGTTGAAATTATTTAGCTTGTAATTTACTTTGATTAGCATAGATCCTGTTTATGTAATTTATCATCGAATTCAATTATCACATAGATAGTTTATTTTTGTTCTCTATCTGAAGTTATCAGTTCAGTTTTAGAATTATTTACATTTACAAGTTCTCCCTAGTAATTTCTATTTGGTTATCAGTTATTTTTCTATTTCTTTCCATCATTTAAATATGCAGTAGAGTAGTATGATTTGATACTATTCTAGTCGGTTGTTTAGTTAGATTTGATTTAGTTCACTTATTATTTTTCTAAAGTTTGACTCGGTTTTTCATTTTGAAAGATCTTTCGATCTTTTCTTTATTAAATATTTTGATGGTCTGACAAGCCGAAAAAATTAGGTACTATTCTACCTTAGCATATATTTTTCCTCAACGCTAAGATTACCAATCCTGGTCGGTAATTAAATATTAGGTGTCTTATTTGAGATAGCTCACACACCCAACACTTGGATCCTATCCTAGAAACACGAGAGACTAGCCTAAAAACCCTAGTTGGTAGCGTAAACCCTAGTTTGTATTCTAATCACAATGAAACCCTATTATGTAGCCTAATCCCTTGCCTAAATTATAATACATATAAAAATTAAATTTTCATTGTACATCATGTGCATACATTTGAATCCAAATCACTATACACATATATGCATAGTTTCTCATCTATATGGCAAGGGTACATACAACTAGAAAAACCTTGTACCTAGCACTAGGAAACTAATTATTTATTATATGATTGAAATCTTGTTATGGCATGGTTGACAATTTTGTTGCAAATGATCATGCTTGATTCTAGGACCATAACTAGTATTTATTGCAGATAATTGATTTGGTTGAGTTGTAAAGGGTGCATGGTGTATGTTCATCCCCTCAATGGTTTGAAATTAATTGTAGTATGAAATTTTTTATATGATGGATATGTACACTTGTGACAACCTTCTCAATGGATGGAAAACCTAATATGATCATAATGTTAGATTTTAATCATTAATTCAATATGCTATAGGATCTTCACTGAGAGAATAACATGTACAGTATTTCAATGAATAACAATCATATCAAGCATGTCAAGCATCACAAGAATCAAAAGTATGAGACAATGGACACACAGATTTTTCCGTGGGGAAAACCCTAAGATGAAAAACCCCACAACTTCCTCAGAGATAGATAGAGCAATGGCTCAACCAAAGTACAACCAAATACAATAGATAGTCTCCTACTATGCAACTTGATCCTCCTCCTTCAATGTGCGCCACTTTTCGAGTGAGAGAAGAGTGAGTTCTAAGATGATCAAAATAGAGAATCCCGACTCTCTATTTATACTTGTCCTAACCTGCCTAATTACTTATGGGTCCGAATTGTCTAACTCAGCCTAATAACCCCAGTTACATATATATCGGGCTGACACCCACATCAGGTAGTCTAATAACCCATCGGCAAGTTAATCTACTTGCAACACTTGTCAATACAAATGACAACACTTCCTTATAGAGGAATAACGCATCTCTTATAAGGGTACAATAAATATATATAAGAAATACATTCCGAAGTTACATATACATCAACACTCCCTCTTAACTAGGAAGGTATTTCTTGACACATATCATCGGGCACAAGTCTTCTTCTCTGGATCATCATCATCGAATCATCATCATCGTCACAGCTAATACTATCTCGTCCAATCTCTGAATCTACTCGTCATAGGAAGTTCTACAGAGCCAGTCCTTTTTCATACTGGATGTAGGCCCACCACCTGTAGGTCTTCATCATCACTGGTCATACTATGGAATCCTCAGGACTCATCACGTGCGTCTGCAAAACCTCGCAAGAGCATCCCAGGCCTTTTACAAGCACACAGCTCAACCTCTCGAATCTCTCAGGATCTTTTACATGCCACTGTCCACGACCACAGAGTATCAAACTTACTTCACCATACATCCAACTGATGTATATCATCACATGATCAACCTTATCATCATCATCATCTACAAGCAAGCCATCAAGTAGGTACACCTCAGGACTGATTACACTGCCTCTGCAAAACCTGCAAGATCTCTCAGGACTGATTACACTGCCTCGGCAAAACCTGTAAGAGCATCTCAGGAATGATTATATGCCTTTGCAAAAACTGTGTACCAAACTGTCATATCAATGTATTCAGATCACCGCGTAGTCCACAGAGCACAACCCAGATGCACACACACAACACTTACACTCACCATGGGAGGACTAACCTGCCACCATGTGAAAGGCTCACAGCACTTACACTCACTAGCATGGGAGGAGCAACCTACTACCATCTGGGAAAGGCTAACAGCACTTACATCAAGGACCATGGGAGGACCAACCTACCACCATGTCGGAAAGGCACAACACTTACATCATGACCATGAGAGGACCAACCTACCATCATGTCAGAATGGCCCAGCACTTACATCTCACCATAGGAGGACTAACCTGTCACTATGTGAGAATGGCCCAGCACTTACATCTGACCATGGGAGGACTAACCTACCACCATGCAAGAATGGATTGGCCCTTACATCCTGCCATGGGAGGACCAACCTACCACCATGCAAGAATGGCCCGGCCCTTACATCCTGCCATGGGAGGACCAACCTACCACCATGCAAGAATGGCCCAGTGTGCATCTGTGTCTCCGGACTTCATCACTTCCCTCTGGAAGGCATCTCGATCTGAAGTACACCAAGTCTCCCTCTGAAGTATTCAAACTTCACTCTGGCAAGTGGCTTGGTCAACACATCGGCTATCTGCTCATTTGTCGCAACATACAGGAGCTTCACAGCTCCCCTCTGCACCATATCCCTAATATAGTGTAACTTGATCTCAATGTGCTTCGACCTATCATGGAACACTGGGTTCTTTGACAAGTTCACACAGCTCTGGTTGTCGCAATATATACAGGTAGCACTCAACTGGAGATCAAACAAATCAGACAGTAGCTTCCTAAGCCATACTGCCTCACAACTAGCTGAACAAGCTGCGACATACTCTGCTTCAACTGTACTCAGTGCCACACAGGACTGCTTCCTGCTAAACCAATAGATCACACCTGATCCCAGACTGAAGCAACACCCCGAAGTGCTCTTCCGATCAATGGCACTACCTACCCAATCCGAATCAACATAACCCTCCAGGTTAAAATTTTGATTCGCCTCATACTTGAGCCCGTAATCCATTGTACCCTTCAGGTACCTCAAAACATGATTTGCACCTATCAGGTGAACATGTCTCGGATCTATCAGATACTGGCTCAAGGTGTTCACCGCAAAGCAAATGTCTGCCCTCGTATTCGTCAGGTACATCAAGGACCCAATCATCTGACGATATATTGTGGCATCAACCGGCTCAGAAGAAGCATCACACAGAAGCTTCAGGTTCGATGCCATAGGTGTGGCCATGGCCTTGCAGTCCATCATCCCAAAGGTTTTCATGATCTTTACTACATACTTCCCTTGTCCAAGGAAGATCCCATCTGCACTCTGCCACACCTCCATACCAAGAAAATAGTGCATCATACCCAAGTCCTTCATCTCAAACTCAGCAGCTAGCTTCCTCTTCGTGCCAGAAATGAATCTATCCTCACCTATCAGAAACAGGTCATCCACATACAATAGTAGAATCACTGGATTTCCCTCCTCAACCTTGTAGTAAAGGTTGGAATCCGCTTTACTCTTGGTAAAGCCCAAACTGGATAGGATGCCATCTATCCTGCCATACCAAGTCCTGGGTGCCTGTTTCAAACCATACAGGGCTTTCTTCAATTTGCACACATGTGTTCCTCTATCATGTGTCTCAAACCCGAGTGGCTGCTCCACATATACTTCCTCTTCAACTACACCATTCAAGAAAGAAGTCTTGACATCCATCTGGTGTACCTTCCATTTCATTACTACATCCAGAGCAAGTACTGATCTAATGGAAGTGTATATGGCCATAGGAGCGAAAGTCTCTTCATAATCAATTCCTTCTTTCTGGGAGAAGCCACGAGCTACAAACCTAGCTTTGTATTTCTCGATGCTACCATCTGCAGCATGCTTAACCTTATAGATCCACTTGGAAGTTACCACAGACTTCCCATCTGGTCTTGGGACCACATCCCAAACATCATTCTTCATAATAGATTGGTATTCTTCAATCATAGCATCCTTCCACTCTTTCTTTTTTGTAGCTTCTTCATAACTGGAAGGTTCTTTATCCATGATGTCACAGAGTAAAGCGACATAACTTGTATGTGACCTTGTCCTTTTTCTTTCTCTGTGTTCTTCTTCTGGAATGCCAAATCTCTCTGCATCTTGGATGAGCTCTCTAGCCCATGTAGGTTTCCTCTTGTGAGGATTCTTCTCACGAGGTGTATCCACAGGTTCTTGTGGATCTTCCATTTCTCGATCTTCTTCAGGAACTGCTTCATTCATTGTGGTGTCTTGTGTTCTGGATATTCTGGGTTCTTCATTGTCTTCAACAGGTGTCTTTCTCGATTTGTGATAAGCTGAACTTTCATCAAATGTTACATCTCTGCCGATGTCAATCTTCTTGAATCCAGGGAAGTAGATTCTGTATGCTTTTGAGCTTTCACTGTAACCCACGAATATACCCTTGTTTCCTTAAGGATCCAACTTTGACCTTTTCTCTTTTGGGATGTGAGTGTATACTGGACAGCCAAATATTCTGAGATGGATCACTTCTGGTTTCTTACCAGTAAACACTTCTTCTAGTGTTTTGTTGTCAAGTATCTTATGGGGCGTTCTGTTCTGCACATATACAGCTGTCCTTGTTGCTTCAGCCCATAAGTGCATAGGTAAGTCTTGGTCATGAAGCATTGCCCTTATTGCTTCCATTATTGTTTTATTCTTTCTCTCGGCAACCCCATTCTGCTGTGGATTGTAAGGAGTAGTCAACTCCCTCTTAATCCCTGAATCACTGCATAACTTCTTGAAGTCTCCTGAAATAAATCCTCCGCCATTGTCAAATCTGAAGATCTTGATCTTCAAGTCAGTTTGGTTTTCTATCAAGGCTTTGAATTCCTTGAAATTGTTAAATAATTCATCTTTGTTCTTCAAGAAGTAGATCCAAGTCTTCCTAGAGAAATCATCAATAAAGGAGACATAGTATACATACCCACTCAGAGAACTAGATGACATGGGACTACATACATCAGAGTGGATAATCTCCAAGATTCTTTTTGCCTTGCTTTCACTGCTTGGAAATGTCTTCTTTGTATTCTTTCCCTTTGCACAACCTTTGCAAATGCCTTCATGCTTTGTCTGGATTTCAGGAAGACCTTCTACCGCTTTGCTTGCAATTGGTAATGCCCTATAATGCATGTGTGCAAGCCTTCTGTGCCAAATTTCACTTGGCTCTACAGAATCATGGACCATGGCTTGTTCTGGATGGCCCTTCAATTTGTACAATCCTCCCTCTTACTCTCCAATCACCACTGCATCATCTATAGTCTTACCCTTAGGCCACACTAAGACTTGGCCATCTATAAATGCAACCCTCGTGCCTTTTGCATCCAATGCATATACTGAGAGTAGATTCTTCTTGAGACCTGGAACATAGAGTACATCTTTCATCTTCATAGACTTTCCAAAGTCTAGTTGATATGAGGCTTCACCACTCCCTTTTATGGGATACTGGTAATCATCTCCAAGCTTCACCTTGTGGGGTGAATCACGTTCAAATAGATTCACAAAGGATTCTTTGAATCCTGTCATATGTTTGGAAGCCCCACTATCTATGAGCCAATCATTACTTCCATGAGTAATGGTTCCGGTGAGAGCAGAAATCAAAACATATTCTTCATCACTTGAAGAATCTTCACTATCTTCTCTAGCCCTCTTCCTGGGAGGTTCATCATCCTCTGCAACATGAGCATGATGTCTTCTTTTGAAGTTCTTCTTCTTGTGAGTACCCTCTTTCTTATTCTTAGGGAAATCTCTGGCATAGTGTCCCTTATCATCACATGTATAGCAACAAACATGGGTCATGTCCCTTCAATGTCTGGGACTACCTCTTTGATTCTGATATTTTCCTTTCTTTCCATGATGGTGAGCTTTCTTGTCACCATGTCTTTTGGAGGGAGTTGTGAGTGCTTGGTCTTCACTCCCCATCTTCTCTTCTCTGGCTACAATTCGAGCTTCTTCCTGTGATCATTCTTCCCATAGTCTAGCAAAAGAGATAAGTTTCTTTCTAGCACAAATTCCTTGGATGAAGGAATCCCATGACCTAGGGAGGCCATTAAGAGTGTTCATCACCACTTCTCCATTTTCTATATCTTCACCCACAGCTTCAAGTTGTTCTTTTATCTGGGAGACCCTTGAGAAATATGACTGCATAGTCTCTGCATTCTGGATCTTGATATTCATCAATTGATTCCTCAGGGTCATCTTCCGATTTATGTTCTTGCCTTCAAATAGTTTAGTCAAGGTATCAAACATCTCTTTTGGTGTCTTTAGGGATGACACATGAGGGATGAGATGATCTTTAATAGAATCAGCAATGATCCTCTTTGCCTTAACCAAATTCCTTTTGTGAAGAGCCTTAGCCTCTTCTCCCTCTGGGACAGGGACCTCTTCACTTATATAAGTATCCAACTCATTTTCTTCAAGGATTAACCCAATCCTGTACTTCCATGCTCGGAAGTTATCAACTCCTTCAAGCTTATCCTCAAGCTTGGTGTGGTGAGACATCTTAAGAGTACTTCAAATGGAAATAGAAAAGATTTAGGTCTTACCACTTGTTTGCTAAAAACTAGATCTAGTGCCAGATTAGGGTTTGAGTTTCTCGGAGATCTACACAACCAAAAATCTTGAACCAAAGATCCAAACTTATGATTTTCCAAGGAGCTTCCAGCGGTGTCTTCAGATTTCAGAAATTCCTATTTTTGAGGAAACCCTAATTTGTAGGGCCAAAACTGAAAGTGCTCAGAATTGAATTCTGATTGGACAGATAGATTCACCTTGCTGAGGAGAGTCAATCCATCATATTACTTTTCCAAAATCTGTGGAGAGAAACCCAAAAACAAGAAGCCCTAGCTTCCGCAACTGCACAGTGTCTTCTTCTCAGGTTAGCTCTGATACCATGTTAGATTTTAAGCATTAATTCAATATCCTATAGGATCTTCACTGAGAGAATAACATGTACAGTACATCAATGCATAACAATCATATCAAGCATGTCAAGCATCACAAGAATCAAAAGCATGAGACAATGGACACACAGATTTTTCCATGGGGAAAACCCTAAGGTGAAAAACCCCACAACTTCCTCAGAGATAGATAGAGCAATGGCTCAATCAAAGTACAACCAAATACAACAGATAGTCTTCTACTATGCATCTTGATCCTCCTCCTTCAATGTGCGCCACTTTCCGAGTGAGAGAAGAGTGAGTTCTGAGATGATCAAAATAGAGAATCCCGACTCTCTATTTATACTTGTCCTGACCTGCCTAATTACTTATGGGGCCGACTTGTCTAACTCAGCCTAATAACCCCAGTTACATATATATTGGGCCGACACCCACATCAGGTAGTCTAATAACCCATCGGCAAGTTAATCTACTTGCGACACTTGTCAATACAAATGATGACACTTCCTTATAGAGGAATAACACATCTCTTATAAGGGTACAAAAAATAATATAAGAAATACATTCTGAAGTTACATATACATCAACACATAACATTAGTAAAAAAAACAACATGTACATTCTGCCATATTGCCAAATCCATGAGATAAAACCATAGTGGAACAAAACTCAAACAAACATATAAAATATCAGGAAAATAGTGGAAGATATTGGTTCCCAATGTACATATGATGGCAACTCATGTCGTAGATCCAAAATACATGGCAACTTGTGCCCTATAAAAAATCCGGTAACTCGTGCCATAGATCCAAAATACGTGGCAACATGTGCCATAGATACAAAGTACATGGCAATTGGTGCCCAAAAGTGACACGTCGTGGCTAATGTACATAACATGGTGTGTCAAGCATTGTGACCACCCCAGTCACTCCTAGGCGCATCTCCAAAATCAATCTTCCTCTTCTTGGAGCTACTGGTATCTCGAGTCTTCTTTCATCTAGGAGTAGACCGTCTCTCCAGGCTATGAAACAAATGATATAAGATACCATCATTTTCAAGCATTTGTAACATTTACCACATTTATAAAATGAATGTACAATTCAAATCTTAAATAAATCACTGTTGATGTGAGTGGGCGACGTGAGGCAGGTGTCCTAGATCTGCTGAGCCTCTCAACAATTCCACCCTACAACATTTACGACAATAATTTCATTGAAAAATAATAATTGCTTAAATTAATTTTGGTTAATGCATCAAAACATTTTCATAAATTAACTTGATTCTCACTATAAACACCTCCAAAAATGGACATGCTTAGGCTTCAGGGCTAGCAGGTGGAGCAGTTAACTGGACAACCTGCTCCGATGCAGTCATGGGGGGGCGCAGATGTAGATGCAGCAACTATGGGTGCAACCATTGTAGATACATGGCAAGATACTGGAATAGTAGTTTACACAATAGTGGTGGGAACTGGAGAAGATATGGTGGAAGAATACATGGTGGTATGGGGTGGAGGAGGACGTCGTGGACGATGAACGCCTACCGAATGTACGATAGGGGGTAACAACCCAAAAGAGATAGGGGGGATGTTGAGGTATGTAGAATGGGAGGGTGGTCCTGGATAGAGGGAGGAGGATGGATAAAAGGGAGGTTGTGGACAAAGGGGGGAAGCTGGATGAAAGGGGGGGCGTGGACGAATGTGGGTGGATGGATAGACAGGGGGGTGTGGATGAATGAGGGAGGATGTATAGACGGGGGGCGTGGACGAATGGGGGAGGATGGATGTAGGGGGGAGGGTGGACGGAGAGGGGAGGATGGATGGAAGGGAGGGGGTCGATGGAGGGAGGGGTTTAAAAGAAAGAGAGGGGTGCGACTCATGGGAGAGGGTGGAAACATGGGAATAAAGTGGCCTGCAGCTGTTGGTGGCCCCTGCATACAAATTTGTAATATCATAGTTTAGTAAAAAAAATAAAAAATAAACCATAGTATGTCGTAACATTTCAAATTAAAAGCATGCTTTTAACTACACATTGTACCTATGTATATGGTGATCTGTTGATCCCTGGAGGGGATGGTTGATCATCATAGTTCGTGCATACCTGTGGATACCAAAATGCATGCATGTTATGAACATATTAAACAAGTAATTATTTAGTCAATCAAAATATTAAAAAATATTGTACGAACTATCATCGTGTATGTCATAAATATAAATACATAAATAATAGAAATGCCATAAGTAATAACAATATTGTGTGAGGTACTGAAAATACCTTCATGTGAGGTGCCACAATTTTAGTTGCAGATGCCATTGATGTGTCCAGGTTGGGAGATCCTACGTTCTCCCATGACGGCGACTCGGCTCTAAATAATTGTACATTGAAATAATATTTTAAGTCAAACACAAATACTTTAAAATTACTTTATAAATGATCAAGTGATGATTAAAAACACATAAAAAAAAGTCCTAACATGCTCCATATAGCAGCCCTCGATCGCGCCAGGGAAAGTGTGCCTGTAATGGGGACAAAGATGTGGCATTGTCCCCATCGAACGAGAAGGCCGAACATGGCTACCACCAATCACAGGTCTATCCTGACTCTGTCGTGAAGGCCCTGCACCTAAGTCTCTATCAGGTTCAACCCGTCTCTCCACTGTAGTCGTTGCTACAAAGGTGGTGTGTCTAAGGAGTCCATGTGCAACACTCCTCATTGCCCCCTCGATTTGATCAAGCTTGTGGGGTAACTGAGGTGGCTGGGAGAGGGGTTGGGATCACACCTAGGAGCTGGTGGCCCTCTTAGTGGGTTCCTCCTGGCAGCAGGTCGATCTTGGGCAGAGCCACGCCCAACACCTTGGAACTCGGTTATGTCAAAATAGTTGACATGTAAGTCAAGCACAAATGCATCCCACAGTTGCCGAAGGAAGTACTTTGGAACCTCCATATTATTGCAGGGATGTTTATTGTAAACCATGAACCACCTATGCATCCAATTTTCCCTCCATGGTTGGAAATAACACCAATCCATGCAAACACGTAGCTTTATACTGTTAGGTGGTTGTTTTGTTCTTGGATCGGTGAACATATTGTATAATTGGGCCTTTGTAATATTCAATTCTTTTATTTCCTCCTTGGAAATGCCTGTGGAATAATACTCCCGCATATTAGCTCTATATTGAGTCATGTCAGTCGATTGGCGATGTGCACGGATGATGGACTCAATTGAGATCTCAATTGAGGTGGCAAGGGACACTCGAGATGGTTACCATGTATTTCTTAGTTCTCGAGTGTGCACTCTCATTTCATTTACATAATAGTTCAAGTCGTCTTGGTCAAATTTTTGTTGGGGGTTTTGATTTTCTTGGGCATTTGGATTTTGTTGAGGGTTTTCATTGGTTCCTATATTTGTGTTTTATTGTGTTCCACCGGACTCCATGTTAACATTGTGTTCATCCATTGTATAGGTTTACACTCTACAATTGAAAATTTCTCTATTATTTTACTAATTTGGGAATTATAAAAAATTTAATAAACAAACAAAAATCAATAAAATGACAAAAAACATGGATCTTACCTATCCAATGCACTTGATGATCACTTGGTGGATGGATTGAGAGATGTTTTGAGTGGAAATGGTGAAAATGGTGGTCTGCAACGTCGCGCACGCAATGGGTGAGGGAGGCTCGGCCGCAATGGAAAGAATTACAACACCTCTGCCCTATTTTTTTTATTATCTTAGCAGGTGCCCGTGCGCACCTTTGAGTGTGTACATGCCAAAAACGTGCACGCACCTCAGTTCAGTACCGAACCTAGTGGCACGTGCGCACTGCCTTAGGTGCATGAATGAGTTTGCTCTTTCCCTGTTAGTGTAGCCCCGTTGCAATGCTTTTGGGGAGCATCTTTGTGCGCCCTCCCAATAAGGCTTCGTATTATCTTCTCCAATTGTAAAACATTATATGGACTATTGAAATAAATTCAAAACCTCGACGGTCAATGAACTCTAAGGTTGAATAATCAAAGTTGAAACATTACACGGTGTGACTGGAAATAGTACAATTTTTTCGCTTTCTTCAAAGTTGAAAATTTACCATGTTTTAATGGAGACTGTTGATTACTTGGTTGAATGGTCTCTTGTGAAAGTGAGGACTACATATTGTTGAGATATTGTAACTTCAAAGAATATTATATTTGTACTTTATTATTCCAGAGATGTTTCATTCCTCCGTGAAGATCTTATTGTATATCCGGAGATGTTTATTCCTCCGTCGGAATGTGGTAACTCGGGTTATTAGACTTCCCTAGTGGGGGTCGGCCCTGTATGTGTCATGTGGGTCAAAGGGTTATTAGACCACCCTAGAGGGGTCGGCCCAGTCAGTTGTAGTGGGGTATTTAACCCATTGGTTAAATACGAGCCTACGTGTACTTGTGTAAAAGATATGTCAGAGTAGTGTATAAATAGAGGAGGTGTGTTCCTCATTTGACACACACACTCACTCATTCAAGGGAGGCGCACTTTTGGAGGAGAGGTCTGCTACGGTGGAGAAGGAGATCATGTCTTTGGTTTGCATCTTTGTATATTGCTGGTCATCTATATTGAGGAAGCTTTACTGGGTTTTCTACCCCATGAGGGTTTCCCAGGATAAATCTGTGTCTCTTGTGTTTATGCTATGCTTGTTGTTTCTTCAGTGATCCTATATATGCTATCATTTTGAAATGGAATGTAATGCTGCTATTTTCTGTCTTAGCATATTGAATTTTAACACATATATTGACACCCTATTATTTCCTGGTAACTGGAAGAGAAACACATTGACCTAAATTGCATGATTTATTTCTTTAAAATGGTTACTTCTACGATTTATTGGAAACCGTGTTGCTTCTTCATGATTACAATCTCTTTAATATTGTATTTCAAAAAATCATATGTTCTAAAATTTCCCTCTAAATATCAAGCTCAAGTGGAAAGTAAACACATATCACTCCCTCTTACCATGATTTGATTGGATTACATTTTTTCTTCTCACGTGTAACATCTCTAACTAGAAAAAGTTGCTCAATTTGGACCCAATTTCAAACTTTGGATTGGCGAACCCAAGCTGCTCCAAAAGCATCCAAATGATTTCAAATTTATAGGGAGTGAAATGGGAGGTTTTAGGACATTCTAATTCAACCCTTATACCATTAGGCACTCGCTAGAAGTAATCAGAGCTTGCAATTTTCAAGGAGGAAGGAAGGGGAATAAAACTAGTTGAATTCATTGGTTGAAAACCCCACTAGACTAGTAACTTTTTGACCTTCCAAACAATGTACGACCTTCCCTATTTTATGATATGAGAATTGTATCTATTAGAGGACCTCAAGGGAAACCCATATCCAACATTAACTCAGGTTTTAGGGTCTACTATATTTCCAAAAAAACAATAGGTTGTATGACATAGAAATTGTGGGAAAATGGTCAACAAAGGACATAAGTTTATTGTACAATATTTAGCAAAAATTCAAGGTTCTACACACAACATTTTGGTCATCTATTTTGATCCATATTCATCTCAAAACATAAGCTATATCTCATAAAAATTCTGATATCAAACATATACAAATTCATTCCAAAAACACCATGAGAAACAAGTGAGGAAACTAGCTTGAATCTTGATTTTACTTGGAAACATTGCATTACATGAAATGTTTGGTATTTCGAGTTGTGGCTCTCATGTGTAGTTTATTACAATTATATACAGTAGATAACATGGCCACAGAGTCAAAATATTATTCTCCACAAACTATATGCAGCTAGGAGTGCGCCATCACACTTGTACATGAACATTAAGAGAGTTTTGAGATAGAGATAGTAGAGAAAGAAGAGAGAATATGAACTTGAACTCAAAGGGGGCTCGAACCTGCATAAAAAAATATCCATGAAGATCTATTGAGATGTATGTATGGATTCTTCTCCAACCAACTTGGATAGGAATATTTCACAAATGAAATTGGTTTTAAGGTAGGGAGGATGAACATCCACCATGTAAGGACAAGCTAAGCTCTCCAAAAGTGCAAATGAGAATGACCAAAATCTGCTCTCCTTCATCCTCCTCCTTTTTTATTAACCTCCAATGGACTCCATAGCTCAAATTCCCTCCAAGAGTCTTCACTCAACTCAATTTAGGGAGATATTCTCATAGAAGACACGTGTCCACTTCTTTTTGGCATTCCTCTTCCCCCAATTTGAATGGGGAATCTTGGCGGACCATAACTCCCCATATGCACCCTATTGGTGTTTATTTTTAGCCTTGATATGCCATATGTGTCATAGGTCTGAAATCAGGCCTAAATTTGTCATATTTGTCATAGATTCTCCATCATTGTTGTCATAGATGCCCAGGAATCTAGCTACAAGTGTCACAACTTCTCTATGATGCCTCTTCCTCTTCCATGGGAGTTACTCTTCCACTCCAATTCGACCTTCCTACATTATTTCCATGAATAATGCCTCTTCAAATCCCCCAAGAATGTTACCCTCCACCTTGGACTCGAATTGGTGAGAGAATGATGCCAAGGTTAGTGGAGAATCTTTCCACATGTGGGTCCCACACCATCCTATGTGCCCTCATGACCAAATTCCACCTTATTTTTCCCTTATTATTATTATTATTTATTTGACCCAATTAATGTGAATTTGCAATTCTAAAGTCCATTTAGGGTCTTATAGCTCCCTTATTCCAAGTTTTAATGTTTCCTCCCCAACCTAGGGAACTAGTAGATTGGTGGAAATTTTTCCTTCAAGAAATTTATTTGGATGGGGACATTACATCACGATCCAACGTTTCTTGCTAGAAATCCCAACCATATTTGCAATGGCACTGCAAGAGCAATTCTAGCTACAATGAATGGGCTCGACCTCTTGGTGGACCTATATCACCATGACCGGTAACATCCTAGGGGGAACCCTCACACTTTTCAGCGCCTACGAGGTCGTCATCAAGGCCCTCAATTCGCACAAATTCCATCCCGACATAAACATACACATGACATCTTGGAAGAAGGAAATTTTAATAAAAACAACCACATAAATATCAAAACTGAAGTGAAAATAGATCCCATTCAAGGCCTCTAATTCCGTCCAATCTGACATATCAGCATGGATATGACTTATGTTCTTTGTTTATAAAACGTATTTCTTTCAAAATAAAATCCAGTAGGTTTGAAGGGAAATTAAATTAAATTAAATACCAGTATTTCGAAAATCCGGAACCACTCGAATTGCATCAAAGATTTCCTTGACTCTATCATCGCCATCTATAGACATCAACATTGTATTGTCTAGAATGTCAATCATACTGAGGAAGAAATGGAAATCACAAGGTGGGGTGCGTGAGATTAGGGTACTCGAGCTCTAATGGAACAGTCCCATTGAAGACCCTAAAAGGTGGAAGTGTTGGAGTGGGATTGCAGATGGAAAGGGAGAGGGTGATGCATGCCGATTTCCACACTGGGACTGTTCCTTGGAGAATGATACAACACTTGCTACGGTCCTACACGCATGTAGTGCATCGACTGCAATGGAGGAGGTAGTCTACACAATGCATAGACTGCAATGGAGGATCTAACTATAGAGTTGTCAGAGCATGTCATAATGGAAAATAAACATATGTTTTCGACAATAAGAGGTTGGGTATAAAAATTAGGAAAAACTTCATAATATAAAATTAAAAATCTTAGTATAAAACCCTACGCATGAAAATACAGAGAAAGTAGGGCAGTCTTTTGTGCTTGTCCTTTGCGTAGGACATGAATTCATCCCGCTACCACTCTCTGGAAGGGAAACATGAGGATGACATCAACATCCTGCAGCCAATTAGAAACTATAGCCCAAAATATAGGCAAAACAAAAAATTTATAGGCTCTAGGCCGAGATTAATAGGGGGTCATCGATACATATATATCCCCTATAGAGACATAATAATAATAATATGTTAATATAAGTTTTCAATAATTAATAAATAGGCAATAATTAAGGTATAATCAACCTAACTTACTTAGGCACAAATGTGGAAGGAAGGTGTTGTTGCACTAGAAATCCTTACATGGTTCTAGTGAGTTACCAAGAGGGTAGTTTTGCGAGGAGATTGATGAGTCTTTAGCCTAACCTCTACTATTAGTATCACGAGCTGGAACCAGGATAGATTCTACTCATAGTCCTTTTGAAGGTATGGTGGAAGGAATGTATAATAGAAGGGTTATAAAACATAACTATGTCGATAGAAAAGGATATTAACAACATGAGTTGTATTTTTTAACCGATGACTATATTAGTCATTTAATTTCTCATTTTGTACTAGTGATATGTTCTCCTCTAGCATCATATTCCGACAAGTTTCAAAATCATGATGATGTTGAGAATCAACACCTTCCATGCCCATATTACAATGCCACACATTATATATAGACACTCTTAATTTGTGTGTGACAGATGAGGAAATATTTGATAATTAGGACATCTTACATAATTATTAACTTAGACTATGTAGTTGTATTTTATATCGCATGACTAAATTAGTCATACTTTTTATCCCATTACTAAATTAGTCATTTTTAGTTTTAATCACTTAAAATTGCTCAAATTTGGTCATATTTCACATAAAAACACTGTGGTGACCAAATTGTTTGGTGGTTTAGTCCTTTATTTCACATGGTGACCAAATTTTTTGGTTGCCTAGTCATTTATCACCCATTTTTCTATTAGTGTATGTAGTAGAAAATTCTTCAAGTTTTGAATATAAAGATGATTTTTCTATGAGTTTTTTGATTGATTCTTATGAGGATGATTATGTTGATCATCATGACGATGACTTTATAGAGGTTAGCAATCAGTTTATTCAAGAAGAATTTGTTTCTCCTCAGTGTCTTGTTGTTGATATTAGAGATTAGTTGCCATTTTTGACTTGTGATGACTTTCAGGATTTTATATTCTCAAGTTTTGGTCAAGCATTTTGTTTGCAGGATGAAAACCAACATTGTGAAGAATATTCTCTGCCTTGTTTATTTGAACCAGAAGAATTTCAAACAGAACTTTGGGAAGGACATGACGGAAATTATAAACATTTGATGGGAGAACCTCCAGATACCATTCTAAAGTTGAAACCCGATGTCATTCAAGGGGGAGGAGTTCAGAACATGCAAAAAAATATCATTCATTTTGTGTAGAAATAAAAAGTACTCTCTCGTGATTTTTATGATCCGTTGGCCATCTAAATGGAGGATTTCAATCATTTGAATTTTTAGCCATTCTTTCACTCTGAAAATCAAATTGGTGATGAAATGGTTTTCCTTGTTCAAGCTTTTATTTTGTTGAAGCATGTGCAAAGAGTTCAGTTAATCCATGGGGGATTCACTCAATAAACCGCTATCATAGCACGTTCGTTCGTGGCATTTGAAACAATACCCCTAATTTCACTAAATAATGGAAAATGCCTTCCAAAATCATTTTTTTAACCCCCTCCCAATATGCCTTCCGAATTAAAAAAAAAAAAACCCTATTTTCACTAGATATTGTATGTATCAATTTTTTCATTAGCATTTTTTATACCCCTTTATATTTCTACCTAGTATATTGATATGATACCCCTCTTTCCCCACATGCATTCTACAATGCACCTTGCTTCTTTCGATGTATATTGTGGATGCACATTACTTCACCCACAATGCAATTACTCAACCACATATCATTATGATTTGCAACATCTAATGGTCTAATGAAGAGATAGGAGATCACTTCTTGCATGTCACTAGAGCCAATGCACATAGTACAACATTTAGATTGCATGTTGTCGTTCCCCAATTGCTGACTAAGCCTCTTGTGGGCTAGGTATCCAATCCCCCTCGGGCCTGTAACAAGCTCTAGGAGGCTTACTAAACCTCCCAAGGCTTGTAATAGGCACGAATGGTTGGGTATTCAAGCCCCCAAGGCCTATCGAGAGCCTATAACAGGCCCTGGAGGCTTAGAGCCTCCCAAGGCTATTGGTAACAACTGGTTGAGTGTTATTGGTACCAATTGGCTATCAGTGACCACTGTCTCTCGACTATGATCGACTAGAAACCCACTTCACCACGAAACCCCTAGCCTTAAGCATGCCTCAAGACATGATTTCCCTGCGTACTAGTAAGCTCGAGCCTTTCCTCAACCGGATTTCTCATCCGGTCGTGATCCCGCCATCTCCATTTGGCAGATATTTGTCAGCCCACCCATATAAAAAATACCCCGAAGTATTTTTTTATTGTTACATTAAATAATAATAAAAAATTTCCCCTTAATATATAAGCAATATAATTTTTAGGTTTTCATGAATATTTAATACCGCAATATGAATGAACGTGGTATTATATTGCCTTCTAGTGAAGCCCCCGTGAGTTAATCATCCAGTTTCTTGAATGGTTGAATTGGAAATTTGTATATAAATGATCAGCTTGGTGTTTGCAAGTTAGTGTAGGATTTGTAAATAAATAAGCTTGCTTCTCGAGCGTTGGACTTCAGTTTACAATGCAAGAATTAGTTTCAGCATTTTTTTTTTAACAGTTATCTTTTTCAGCTTGTTATGGTGTGCATTAGTTTGGATCGTTAATAAGACTCCATGCCAATGAAGTATTGGTACTTCTCATTCTTAGTTGCAAGGAAGCTTTGAATTGTAGAGAAGGATCATTTGATAGCTTGATGAGAAGAATAGATGGTGGATTTGATTTGCAGAGCAGGGTAAAAAAGACAAGTTTCAGATATCATAAATGGTTTTATGAAGAAGGCACTTGGTTTACATTTTCTTGGAGCCTCGCAGGGAGGAATCCATCCCTAGCTGGAGCTATATGTTGATACTAGAATCTGCCCCATCAAAAATTTTAGAGGGACCTGATTTTCGCTGTCGAAAATTCCACTAGCATTTTTTCCAAAGCCTTGAGTTTTGGTGTCAACCTGGTCAGTTTCTTATCGCCTCAAACTTTGATCTTAGTCGATTTGGTATGTATGTATAGCCTTGTTAGCTTTGTTTTCTCAGAAATACATTCATTTTCTACAACTCGTATCCTTCTGACATTGTGCCATAAGTTAACCTGGGTATTATTATTATTATAATCTTTATTAAAAAGAAAAAAATACATTATAAAAATACTCCTTTACCTTTTAATCCATTAATTTTCATTGTCATACATGATACATGAGTGGGTAATGTTTAGTAAAAGGATAAATTTTGGTAAAAATATGGATCGTTTATCATTTACCAAGACATGTCAAGCAAGGCCATAAGTTCCCACTAGGCGTCCAAACCATGCATTCGGGAGTCTGAGCCTACCCACAATGTAGTCCATGAGTCACCATAGCAAATCATGGTTAGTTCAACTAGCCACTGGAACTAAGAGGAAAGTTAGTGAGATCATGGATAAATTTCCATTGGAAATGGATGGACTATCCACTTTTGCAAATCTAAATGTATTCCCACTTGGTTCCTATGTTATTCTCATTGGAATGGACTGGTTGGAAGCTCATAGAGTTAAACTCGATTGCTATAGAAAGAATTTTGAGTGTAGTGATCAAGAATGAATCCCAAGGGTTGTAAAGGGTATTCCAAAGGTAGTTTCTGTTAGGCACATTTCAACTGTGCAGTTGAATAAATTTTGTAGTAAAGGCTGCCAATTATATGCAGCCCATATTTTGGAGAAAACAGAAAATGAAATTTCCAAGTTTGAACACCATTTTGTTTTGCAAGAATTCAAGGATGTCTTTCTAGATGAAGTTCCAGGACTTCCTCGAAAGAGGGACATTGATTTTACAATTGATCTTATTCCAGGAGCTGCTCCAGTTTCCAAAACACCTTACAGGATGAGTACACCAGAATTATTAGAGTTGAAAATGCAACTACAAGAGTTGTTGGAAAAGAAGTACATAAGGCCAAGTGTGTCTCCATGGGGAGAACCCGTAGTTGTGAAAAAATAAGGATGGAACTCTCAGGTTATGTATTGATTACATACATCTTAACAAGGTTACAATGAAGAACAAGTACCCCTTGCCTTGAATTGATGATCTTTTTGATCAAATGAGAGGAGAAAAGGTATTCTCCAAGATTGACTTGAGGTCTGGTTATAATCAAGTGAGAATCAAAGAAGAACAAATTCACAAGAAAACCTTTAGAACAAGGTATGGGAACTATGAGTTTGTGGTGGTGCCATTTGGTATCACCAATGCACCCGCTACATTCATGTGATAGTCTCATGAATAGTTTTTTTAGCAAGTATTTGGACAAGTTTGTTCTTGTATTTCTAGATGACATTCTTATTTATTCCAAGAATGAAGAAGAGCACGAAGAACACTTGAGAATGGATTTGCAATTGCTAAGGGAGCTAATAAAATGTGACTTTTATAAAAATAAAATTCATTATTTGGGTCACATTATTTTCGAGGAGGGAATATCGGTGGATCCCGAAAAGATTGATGCCATCATGAATTGGTCAACTTCAAGAAATGTGACAGATGTGAGATCTTTTATGGGTCTTGTTGGTTACTACAGGAGGTTCATTGAAGGATTCTCCAAGGTTGCACACCCAATCACTTCTTTGCAAAAGAAGGGGATAAAGTTTGTGCGGACATCGAGATGTGAAGAAGGCTTCCAAGTGTTGAAAAAGCTTCTCACAAGTGCTCCAATTCTAAAGATTGAAAATCTGAAAAAATACTTTTTGGTATCCACAAATGCATGTAAAATGGACTTGGAGGAGTTCTTATGCAAGATAACCATGTGGTATGCTACGAGTCAAGGAAGTTGAAAGAGCATGAGAAGAACTATGCTACTCATGATTTAGATCTTGCAGCCATAGTGCACACTTCGAAAATGTGGAGGCACTATTTAATGGGAAGACAATTTGAACTAAGGACGGACCATTGTGATATGAAATATTTGTTTGAGCAGCCCACCTTAAATGCTAGACAAGCTAGATGGCTGGAATTTTTATGTGAGTTTGATTTTGAAATCAAACACATAAAAGGTAAAGAAAATAAGGTGGTTGATGCACTTAGCAGAAAAGTACATGAGATGCATGTAGCAGCCATTAGTACCTGCCAATCAGATTTGAGGCAACAGATTACTAACTATATTGCTGAAGATGATCTGTATATGCAAATAAAGAAAAAATTGCAACAACAGAAATTGGAAAAGAGGTATGAAGGTTACCATTTGGAAGGTGATGGACTTCTTGTTTATAAAAACAGAATTTATATTCCTAATGTGACATATTTGAGAAGGATTGTTGTGGATGAAATACATAAAATGCCATATTCTCGTCACCCAGGATACCAGAAAATAGTTGCTACAGTGAGAAAGCAATATTTTTGGCTGGGAATGAAAAAGGACATTGCTGAGTATATTTCTAAGTGTATGAAATGTCAACAAGTAAAGATTGCACATCAACACCCAACAGGTTTGTTGCATCCTTTTCCAATTCTGGAATGGAAATGGGATGTGATTTCCATGGATTTTATTACAGGTTTTCCAATGACAGTGAGGCAGCATGATTCCATCATGGTTGTGGTGGATAAATTATCTAAGGAAGCACACTTTATACCGGTTAAATCCACGTATAAAACAAATGTGATGCAAAACATTTTATGTAGGAAATTTTCAAGTTGCATAGTTTTCCTAAAGCAATAATTTCAGACAAGGATACTAAGTTCACCTTGAATTTCTGGAAAACTCTTTTTGCTAATTTGGGTACGCAGCTAAAATTTAGTACTGCCTACCATCCACAAACAGATGGGAAAACAGAAATGGTAAATCAGGTGCTTGAAGACATGCTACGCATGTATGTGATGGACAAACCATCCAAGTGGGAGGATTATCTACACTTGGTAGATTTTTCTTATAATAATGGCAACAAGCATCATTGGGTATGAGTGCATTTGAAGCTTTGTATGGCAGGAGGTGTAGAACATCAGTTACTTGGGATAACCCAGTGAACAAAATTGTACTTGGGCTAGAATTGATTAAGGAAATGGAACAAGAGGTTGTAACCAGCCTAGATCCAAATGCTAGGCTCTATCAAGCGTCGAGAGGGATCAAATATCCCGAGGTGCAAACCTCTCCTCGAAAATATCCTTGAGTGCAATACCTAAGAAGAGGTTTGCACCTCGGGAGATTTGATCCCTCTCGGCACTTGATAGAGCCTAGGATTTGGATCTAGGATGGTTCCAGTCATGGGCGGTGACACAAAACTGGATTTTGATCAGCATTGTAAGGAACAGGTTAAGTTGAAAACATAGATAGAATTATGAGGATTATCATAATGTAAGTAATAAGTATGAGTAAATTGTTAAACTGGAAACTAGAGACAATAATTTTGTAAGGATTAAATAAATGAAAATATGGTTCACATCGTGATCATTCTCAATCTATCTTCTTCATCTTTTCTTATCTTCACACACGGTAGTTTTGACATCTTCTCATATCGATCATATGAGAATCTACATTGGACCTGTACTTGTATTACGAGTTTGTATTCCAGCATATGACTCTTGGAATACATGACACATTTTAACTTCTGCTAATTGATCAATTCGTTCATGAAATTTTCCATGTCTAGTATACATTTCTTCAGATGGTACCGATATATTATCGTCAATTTCAATATCCTTATCTTGGACCATATTAGTAATTGGAGCTACTTGAAATTGGACAATGTCATCAACACGTCGCTCTCTGACCGTTACACGTTGAGCATCTCCCATAGTTGTTTCTATGGGTATATTGGTTGAATATTGTCTTTGTTGTTCTACATTTTGATTTCTTTGTTGTTCTACAAATTGATTTCTTTGTTCTTCCAATTGCTTCAACTTTCTCTCTCGATATGCTCTTTGTTGGTCAATGTTTCATTTTCTTTGTTATTCTCGTTCTTCTACTGTCAATTCGTCTAAATTTCTTTTTCGATATTCTTTTTTTCGATCCATGTTTCATTTTATTCGTTCTTCTGTTTTCATTTCATCCAACTTTATTTTTCGATATTCTTTTTGTTGTTCTGCTTTTCATTTCAAGTCTTATTCTCGTTCTTTTGTTGTCATTGTTAGTTTTTCAGAATTTACTTCAATCTGATCTAGGATCTTAACTGAGAGAACAACATGTACAACATATCTACAGCATATCAATCATGGACACAATAATGCAAGCACACAAGAGACACAGAGTTTACTTGGGGAAAACCATAAAGGTGAAAAACCCCAATAACTACCTCATAGATAGATAGAGCAATGATACAACCCAAGCATAAGAGATATCCTAGCAGCAGATTCTCCTCCTCCACAAGTATGCCACTCTCCAAAGAGTGTGTGTGAGAATATAATGATCAAATAGAGTGCCTCCTGCACTCTATTTATACGTGACGTGCCTAATAACCTTTACTAGGTCGGCCTTAACATAACCACATAACATAATGCTGACTGGGACGACACCCAATAGGGTGGTCTAATAACCCTTTGACCCACATGGATGACCCCCAATAGGGTGGTCTAAGAACTCTTCGACCCACGTGACTTATACAGGGCCGACCCCGACAAGGTGGTCTAATAACCCATCAAGTATAAGTTACGACACTTACAATATAAATGACGACACTTCCATATAGAGGAATAATAACATCTCTATAGGAATACAAACAATTCCGTATAGAGGAATAATAACATCTCTATAGGAGTACAATATACATAGATGAAATACATGGGTGAAATACATTCCGAAGTTACATATACATCAACACTCCCTCTTAACTAGGAAGGTATTTCTCAACACAGATCCGCTAGCACAAGTCTTCTTCTCTGGATCATCATCAACGAATCATCATCCTTGAATCATCTTCATCATCACTGCTGTTGCTATTTCAATCAATCTCTAAATCTACTCGTCATAGGAAGTTCTACAGAGCCAGTCCTTTTTCATACTAGATGTAGGCCCACCATCTGCAGGTCTTCATCATCACTGGACATACTATGGAATCCTTAGTACTTATTACGTGCGTCACAAAACCTCGCAAGAGCATCCCAAAACTGATTATGAGCACATGGCCCAACCTATCGGATCTCCCAGGGAGCTATTACATGTGACTGTCACAAAACCTTAAGAGAGTCTCTTGACTAGCAAGAACCCTAAAGAGCATCTGAGGCCTTTTTCATCCTATCTAGATCTCCAGGACTTATTACATGTGACCCCCACCACAAAACCTTAAAAGAGTGTCTTGTCAAGCAAGAACCCTAAAGAGCATCTGAGGCCTTTTTCATCTTGTCTAGATCTCCCAGGTCTACTTACATGCCATAGGACGAAACCTTGAAAGAGCGTTTGCCAGATCTCCCAGGGAGCTATTATATGCCAGCGAAAAAACCTAGCAAGAGAATCTGCAAACCTCCCAGGGCGCTATTATATGTCCTCCCAAAGAAAAACCTCAAAAGAGCATTTTCCTGATCTCCCAGGGAGCTATTATATGCCAGTGGCAAAACCTAGCAAGAGAATCTGCAAACCTCCCAGGGCGCTATTATATGCTTATCTGCACAACCTGTCCACGGCCACAGAGTACCAGCCTGATACTCACCATACATCATCCTGATGTACACATGATCATCCTGATCATTATCACTGCATCGTCCTGACGCATGTCATCTGTAGCAACATCCTGAAGCTCATCATCCATGATCATCCTGATCATACAATGCATCCACCTGATGCATACACAGTATCTGCCTAATACATATCATCATACATGATCTAACTGATCATACAATGTATCCACCTGACACATATACAAATACATGATCCACCTGATCATACCTGATACATATCAACATAAATGATCTACCTGATCATACAATGTATCCACCTAATACATATACAAATACATACACATGATCCAACTGATCATATCCAGCATCAAACATGATGCATACATACATAAATGATCCAACTGATCATATCTAGCATCCAACATGATGCATACATACATAAATGATCCAAATGATCATATCAAGCATCCAACATGATGCATATACATATACAGAGCAGTAACTGGAGCATCGTCCTGATGCTCATCATCCAACGCTTACATCCACAGCCATGCAAAGGATCCTCCTTCCAACATGCTTGGAATGGCTTTAGCAAATGTCTCCATTACTTCTTCCTCGAAGTGTCATCGATTTGAAGAACACCAAGCCTCTCTCTGAAGTACTCAAACTTCACTCTGGCTAGTGGCTTCGTCAGCACATATGCAATCTGCTCATCCGTCGCAACATACAGAAGCTTCACTGCTCCTCTCTGCACCATATCCTTGATATAGTGATATTTGATCTCTATGTGTTTCGACCTGTCGTGGAACACCGGGTTCTCAGATAGCTTCACACAACTCTGGTTGTCACAAAAGATACCATTAGCCTCCAGCGGGAGATCAAATAACTCAAACAGTATCTTCCTAATCCATACTGCCTCACAACTAGCCGAACAAGCTGCAACATACTCTGCTTCGGCTGTACTCAGTGCTACGCAGGACTGCTTCCTGCTAAACCAAGAGATCACACCTGATCCCATACTGAAGCAGCACCCAGAAGTGCTCTTCCTATCTGCAGCACTGCCTGCCCAATCTGAATCAACATAACCCTGCAAGTTAAACTTTTGATTCGCATCATACTTGAGCCCATAGTCAACCGTACCCTTCAGGTACCTCAGAATATGCTTTACAGCAACCAAGTGAACACCTCTGGGATCCGTCAGGAACTGGTTCAATGTGTTCACCGCAAAGCAAATATCTGGTCTCATTTTTGTCAGGTACATCAAGGACCCAATCATCTGACGATACACAGTGGCATCAACCGGATCAGATGAAGCATCACACAAAAGGTTCAGGTTCAATGCCATAGGTGTGGCCATGGCCTTGTAGTCCATCATCCCGAACCTCTTCAGGATCTCTACTACATACTTCCCTTGTCCAAGGAAGATTCCATCTGCACTCTGCCACACCTCCATGCCTAGAAAGTAGTGCATCATCCCCAAGTCCTTCATCTCGAACTTGGCAGCAAGCTTACGTTGCGTGTCGGCAATCAATCTATCCTCACCTGTAAAAAACAGGTTATCTGCATACAAAAGTAGTATCACTGGATTTCCTTCCTCAACCTTGTAGTAAAGGTTGGAATCCACTTTACTCTTGGTAAAGCCCAAACTGGATAGAAATTTGTCTACCCTACCATACCAAGTTTTGCACATATATGACTCAAACCCGAGTGGTTGCTCCACATACACTTCCTCTTCGACTACACCATTCAAGAAATCTGTCTTGAAATCCATCTGGTGTATCTTCCATTTTATCACTGCAGTCAGAGCAAGTACTAATGGAATTGTATCTGGCTATAGGAGCAAAAGTCTCTTCATAATCAATTCCTCTTTCTGGGAGAAGCCACAAGATACAAATCTCACTTTGTATTTCTCTATGCTACCACATGCAGCATGCTTGATCTTATAGATCCATTTGGAAGTCACAACAGACTTCCCTTTAGGTCTTGCGACTACATCCCAAACATCATTCTTCTTGATCGACTGATCATGGCATTCTTCCATTACTTCATCCCAGATCCTGGGAACTTCAATATCTTCAATAGATATCTTTGTTGCTAGAACAAATGTTGTAGTCCTTTTGTAGGTGAAGGTATACGATCTTTCCTACAAAACAAGTTAAATTGCATGATTAGAAACATCTCATAATTTTCAGAACAAATTCTTACACATAAATAAATATGTCATACAGTCATGCAATTATTTTAGCCAATGCTTCAATACAACATTCATCCATATCCTGTAACTTTCTAGATGCCTTCCAATCTCTACCAGAACATTGTTAAGAGTGTGCACAACTCCCAAAATGTCAGCAAAGAGCTTTCATTCTAGATAAGTAGCAATGGAATGTTGTACAGTGCCATAGGCCACTTACCCATTAGATGCATATTAGTAGTATATTGTTCATTAATGCAATTATTCTAATATGCATAATACACACCCTAAGTCTAGGAACATAAGCATATACATCATTGAACAATATTATTTAAACAAACAAATATGCAAGAAATGACAATTCAAATACTTATCTTTGTTTGGTTTTAGGGTGGACTCCCTCTTAGTCTTTGCTTCCTTTTTGCAACACCATTCTGATGTAGATTGTGAGAAGTGGTCGACTCCCTCTGAATATCTACATCCTTGCAAAAACTACTGGAGTGTGCTCCGTCTTGATCTTTGCTTCCTAGATTACTTGTCCTTGAACTTATATCCATCCTCGATCACTATGCATGCTTGCAAGTATCATTATTGTGATATCCTCGAGATCTCATACATAATCATACATTTATTAGTATATTATCAATACTATCAAAACACAATGATCTTAAGCATGTATAGTCATGATCATTTCAAACAGAAATAATAAGCATTAGTATTCAAGGACTCTTATGGTTAGTCATATCATAAATTAAAGTAAGAAACATAATATGCCTAAACCCATGATTACTCAAACCTATACTTTCATGACTCTTCTGGTTAGTCATATCATCAATTAAGGTAAGAAACATAATATGCATACACCCATGTTTATTCAAACCTATTAATAATCATTATCAATCATGCCATGTATACTTATATAAGAGATCCTATCACAAGGTAGGATTCTAACTTGATATAGGAAAAACATACCTGGATTAGTATGTTAGATAGTTATGTCTAACATACCCACATGATGTCTTCTTGTTCTCTTCAATGACTTGTGCTAGTAACTTGCATATCTCATAAGTTAAACATTATAGAACCAAGTTATAAATACCTTGTAAGCAGATTTTCTATGTGATCCATGGCAATGGATGAACCTTTGTCTTCATGTCACCATGGTCATATGTTCTTGAAATAGAACATGATTTGTCTTTCTTGGTGTACCTTTCATGTTAGCGAACAACATAAAACTCATACAACACCATAATGCATTAGTACAATCATAAGTGTCAAAACCTTAATCAATGAATATCTTCTATAATGTATTCATAATTTTATTAAGGTGATGCGACAAGTCTAGTAATTAATCAAGATTGTACTAACCGCAATGATATGAAGAGAAGCATATCATAAACTTAACCATGAACAGAATTCGAAACATACCTGTAAGTCATACCTGTCGATATTGCTTGTAATCTTCTTATGTAAGGTCTTAGCCTCATCTCCCTCTGAAATAGGAACTTCTTCACTTATGCAGTTGACCAATCCATTTTCTTCTAGGATTAACCCAATCCACTTGATTTGCAGGAATTGGATCTGGAGCTGGATTAGGGTTTGTCAGAGAAACCCTAAAAATTCAAACTTTGATGTTCAAACTTCTGAAAGGATAGAAAGATGTGCCTTGATGAGCTGATCAAGCCGGTATACTCAGAATTTGAAAACTGCAAAGTTTCACCCCTCAAAATTGCCTTTGAACCTTTCGGATCTTCTAGACAAGATCCTGAACTAGGTTTTGATAAATCCCATCCTTCTTCCCAACCAAAAGGTTCGATCCAAAGCTCTAAACTTCCATTTTTCTGAGGAGCTTCCAGCCATGGTCACAAACTTCCAAAATTCCAACTTTTGCAGAAGCCTTAATTTTCCATCTTTCTGATCAAAGTCCCAAACTGGGGTTTGATCAAGCCCGGTCTTCTTCCCAACCAAAAAATATGATCTTGGTCTCTAAATTTCAATTTTGATGAGTAGCACCCATCCTTGGTATCCAATTACAAAAATTCCAACTTTCTCCGAAACCCTAAATTCCCAAAGCCATGAATAAAAGTGCTCAAACAATAATTCTGTTTTGATAGAAATATGTAACTGATTGTTTCCGGTGTAACTCTGAACTTTCCAATCAACGGGGTTTGAAACTTCTAGCTATGGTATCCCGACTTGTCATATTTCCAACCCCACAGGTCTGACCTCAATTGGATTCTCTGAAAGAGAGTTATGCCAAGTGTTGCAACATGACCTGTTTATGGGATAAAAGAGGAGAGCAAACTTGTACGGCGTGCCACGTGTCACTGGTTCATTTTCGGCCTCTGAAAAAGTTACCTGAGAAATTACAGTCCATGCACTACTTGTCACTTTTCACTAAATTTCATTTGAATCTTCCTAGCCCAAGTTATGACCTTTTTTCCTAGGTCACTTGTTTATTACTCAATTCTGGAAGAGGCAGAAACCCTAGATTGTACAGATCATAAAACACAAAGTACAACGAATTAGAAGTTTTCATTTAGACACAAGGTACATGGGGATCTGATCTTCGACCTGTAAAAGTTTCAGATCCGAAAACTTTTCCAAAATGTATTTATAGCTAAAGTTCTACGATGACTGGTTTTTTGCTATATCAAGCCCTAGCATCGCAAGTGCAACAAGTGTCATACATGCCATACCATGCCTTCTTTCAGGATAGCTCTGATACCATGTTAGTTTTTCAGAATTTACTTCAATCTAATCTAGGATCTTAACTGAGAGAACAACATGTGCAGCATATCTACAGCATATCAATTATGGACACAATAATGCAAGCACACAAGAGACACAGAGTTTACTTGGGGAAAACCATAAAGGTGGAAAACCTCAATAACTTCCTCAGAGATAGATAGAGCAATGATACAACCCAAGCATAAGAGATATCCTAGCAGCAGCTTCTCCTCCTCCACAAGTGCACCACTCTCCAAATAGTGTGTGTGAGAATAGAATGATCAAATAGAGTGCCTCCCGCACTCTATTTATACTTGACTTGCCTAATAACCTTTACTAGGTCGGCCTTAACTTAACCACATAACATAATGCCCACCGGGACGACACCCAATAGGGTGGTCTAATAACCCTTTGACCCACATGGACGACCCCCAATAGGGTGGTCTAATAACCCTTCGACCCACATGACTTATACAGGGCCGACCCCAACAAGGTGGTCTAATAACCCATCAAGTATAAGTTACGACACTTCCATATAGAGGAATAATAACATCTCTATAGGAATACAAACACTTCCGTATAGAGGAATAATAACATCTCTATAGGAGTACAATAGACATAGATGAAATACATGGGTGAAATACATTCTGAAGTTACATATACATCAATAGTCATTTCGTTAGATTTTCTTCCTTGATATGCTTTATGACATTCGACGTTCTATATTTTTTGTTCTTCTCCTGTTTGTCTGATAGCATCTTCTGCATGAACATCTTCCATTTCTAGTTTAGACTCTATATAAAACATGTCAAGCATTAAAATATACACTGAAATTTATACAACTATGAAATCCACACTAAAATTTATGCATCCATGAAATCTACACTGAAATCTATGCATCCATCGATTAACAGCTACACTGAAAATTATGCAATGATAAAACACCATACACTGAAATCTATGTAAGTATAAAACTCACTTTACATGATAATGAAATTCAATATCCACATAAATTTTGGTTCTGTGGTATAAACCTTTATCCTTCTCATTCTTTTGCTGTCATTTTGTTAGATTTTCTTCCTTGATATGCTTTCTGACGTTCGACGTTCTTATTTGTTAATTTTTTAGCATTAATTCAATATACTCTAGGATCTTTACTGATATAATAACATGTACAACATATCAAGCATATCAAGCATGTCAATCATGTCAATCACAACAAGAGGCAAACATAAGAGACAATAGACACACAGAGTTTTCGTGGGGAAAACCCTAAGGTGAAAAATCCCACAACTTCCTCAGAGATAGATAGAGCAATAATACAACCAAGGTACAACCAAAGTACAAGAGATAGTCTTCTACTAGCATCTCCTCCTCCTCCTCAACTAGTGCGCCACTTTCCGAGTGATGTACAAGTGAATAATGAGATGTCCAAATAGAGATCTCCCGATCTCTATTTATACTTGTCCTATCCTGCCCAATAAACTAATGGGGCTGACTTGTCTAGCTTAGCCTAATAACCCATGGTTAACTTAATCAGGGTCGACCCCACACATGGTGGTCTAATAACCCATCAACAAGTTACGACACTTGTCAATATAAATGACGACACTTCCTTATAGAGGAATAACACATCTCTATAGGAGTATAATATACATAGATGAAATACATAGGTGAAATACATTCCGAAGTTACATATACATCAACACTCCCTCTTAACTAGGAAGGTATTTCTTAACACAGATCTGCTAGCACAAGTCTTCTTCTCTGGATCATCATTAGCGAATCATCATCGTCATTGTCACGGCTGCTGCTATCTCAATCAATCTCTGAATCTACTCGTCATAGGAAGTTCTACAGAGCCAGTCCTTTTTCATACTGGATGTAGGCCCACCACCTACAGGTCTTCATCATCACTGGCCATACTGTGGAATCCTCAGGACTTATTACGTGAGTCAACAAAACCTCGAAAGAGCATCCCAGGACTGATTACGAGCACACAGCTCAACCTATCGGATCCCCCAGGACCTTTTACATGCTACTACACAACCTGTCCACGGCCATAGAGTATCACGAAGCACAGCCCAAATGCACATCACACAACACTTACATCTACACCATGGGAGAACACATCTACAACCATGCGAGAATGGCACAGCACTTATATTGCTGCCATGGGAGAACACATCTACAACCACGCTCAAATGTCCCAGCACTTATATCGCAGCCATGGGAGAACACATCTACAACCATGCTCAAATGGCCCCAGCACTTATATCGCAGCCATAGGAGAACACATCTACAACCATGCTCGAATGGCCCTGGAAATTACATCATGACCATGGGAGAACACATTTGCCACCATGTCGGAAAATCCTAGCATTTACATCGCGACCATGGGAGAACACATCTACAACCATGTCTGAAAAGATCATGTGCATCTGTGTCTTCGGAACTCATCACACATAATCCAACTGATTATGTAATGTATCCACCTGATACATGTCACCACATATGATCATCTTGATCATCATCACTGCATCATCCTGATGCATGTCATCTGGAGAAACATCCTGAAGCTTGTCATCCATGATCATCCTGATCATACAATGCATCCACCTGATGCATACCAAGTATCTATTTGATACATATCATCATACATGATCCACCTGATCATACAATGTATCCATCTGAGACATACACAGATACATGATCCACCTGATCATACAATGTATCCACCTGATATATATCAACATACATTATCTACCTGATCATACAAACGTATCCACCTGATACATATACAGATACATGATCCATGCATCCAACATGATGCATATACATATACATGATCCAACTAATCATAACAAGCATCCAACATGATGCATACATACATACATATAAATGATCCAACTGATCATATCCAGCATCCAACATGATGCATACATATAAATGATCCAACTGATCATAACAAACATCCAACATGATGCATATAGAGAGCAGTAACTGGAGCATCATCCTGATGCTCATCATCCAGCGCTTACATCCACAGCCATATGAAGGATCCTCCTCTCATCATGCTTGGAATGGTTCCAGCAAATGTGTCCATCACTTCTTCCTCGAAATGTCGTTGATCTAAAGAACACCAAACCTCTCTCTGAAGTACTCGAACTTCACTCTGGCTAGTGGTTTCATCAACACATCCGCAATCTTCTCATCCGTCGCAATATACAGGAGCTTCACTGCTCCCCTCTGCACCATATCCTTGATATAGTGATATTTGATCTCAATGTGCTTCGACCTGTCATGGAACACTGGGTTCTCAGACAGCTTCACACAACTCTGGTTTTTAGTTTTTAATTTGTTAATCATAAGAATTATTTTCCATTCATGCAGATAATGAGACATTCATAATATTTAGATTTGGATTAGTAATAAGTATCTTTATCAAGTTTTCTACTTGCTTCTATATTCATATCTTTATCAAGTTTTCTACTTTCTTCTAGTCTCATTAGTTTCATGGAAAGTAGATAGATCAACATGTTTAAAGTTAGTTGTAGTTTCTCGCTTTGTAGTTTACATCTCTTTATTGAAGTTAGATTAGATTTACTTCCGTTTTATTTTGCTATTACATTTGAAAGTCATTACGATACATTCACTCTGGTTCCTGATACATGGGAATAGATGTTTCTTCTTGAATTAGTTGTTGAAATTATTTAGCTTGTAATTTACTTTGATTAGCATAGATCCTGTTTATGTAATTTATCATCGAATTCAATTATCACATAGATAGTTTATTTTTGTTCTCTATCTGAAGTTATCAGTTCAGTTTTAGAATTATTTACATTTACAAGTTCTCCCTAGTAATTTCTATTTGGTTATCAGTTATTTTTCTATTTCTTTCCATCATTTAAATATGCAGTAGAGTAGTATGATTTGATACTATTCTAGTCGGTTGTTTAGTTAGATTTGATTTAGTTCACTTATTATTTTTCTAAAGTTTGACTCGGTTTTTCATTTTGAAAGATCTTTCGATCTTTTCTTTATTAAATATTTTGATGGTCTGACAAGCCGAAAAAATTAGGTACTATTCTACCTTAGCATATATTTTTCCTCAACGCTAAGATTACCAATCCTGGTCGGTAATTAAATATTAGGTGTCTTATTTGAGATAGCTCACACACCCAACACTTGGATCCTATCCTATAAACACGAGAGACTAGCCTAAAAACCCTAGTTGGTAGCGTAAACCCTAGTTTGTATTCTAATCACAATGAAACCCTATTATGTAGCCTAATCCCTTGCCTAAATTATAATACATATAAAAATTAAATTTTCATTGTACATCATGTGCATACATTTGAATCCAAATCACTATACACATATATGCATAGTTTCTCATCTATATGGCAAGGGTACATACAACTAGAAAAACCTTGTACCTAGCACTAGGAAACTAATTATTTATTATATGATTGAAATCTTGTTATGGCATGGTTGACAATTTTGTTGCAAATGATCATGCTTGATTCTAGGACCATAACTAGTATTTATTGCAGATAATTGATTTGGTTGAGTTGTAAAGGGTGCATGGTGTATGTTCATCCCCTCAATGGTTTGAAATTAATTGTAGTATGAAATTTTTTATATGATGGATATGTACACTTGTGACAACCTTCTCAATGGATGGAAAACCTAATATGATCATAATGTTAGATTTTAATCATTAATTCAATATGCTATAGGATCTTCACTGAGAGAATAACATGTACAGTATTTCAATGAATAACAATCATATCAAGCATGTCAAGCATCACAAGAATCAAAAGTATGAGACAATGGACACACAGATTTTTCCGTGGGGAAAACCCTAAGATGAAAAACCCCACAACTTCCTCAGAGATAGATAGAGCAATGGCTCAACCAAAGTACAACCAAATACAATAGATAGTCTCCTACTATGCAACTTGATCCTCCTCCTTCAATGTGCGCCACTTTTCGAGTGAGAGAAGAGTGAGTTCTAAGATGATCAAAATAGAGAATCCCGACTCTCTATTTATACTTGTCCTAACCTGCCTAATTACTTATGGGTCTGAATTGTCTAACTCAGCCTAATAACCCCAGTTACATATATATCGGGCTGACACCCACATCAGGTAGTCTAATAACCCATCGGCAAGTTAATCTACTTGCAACACTTGTCAATACAAATGACAACACTTCCTTATAGAGGAATAACACATCTCTTATAAGGGTACAATAAATATATATAAGAAATACATTCCAAAGTTACATATACATCAACACTCCCTCTTAACTAGGAAGGTATTTCTTGACACATATCATCGGGCACAAGTCTTCTTCTCTGGATCATCATCATCGAATCATCATCATCGTCACAGCTACTACTATCTCGTCCAATCTCTGAATCTACTCGTCATAGGAAGTTCTACAGAGCCAGTCCTTTTTCATACTGGATGTAGGCCCACCACCTGTAGGTCTTCATCATCACTGGTCATACTATGGAATCCTCAGGACTCATCACGTGCGTCTGCAAAACCTCGCAAGAGCATCCCAGGCCTTTTACAAGCACACAGCTCAACCTCTCGAATCTCTCAGGATCTTTTACATGCCACTGTCCACGACCACAGAGTATCAAACTTACTTCACCATACATCCAACTGATGTATATCATCACATGATCAACCTTATCATCATCATCATCTACAAGCAAGCCATCAAGTAGGTACACCTCAGGACTGATTACACTGCCTCTGCAAAACCTGCAAGATCTCTCAGGACTGATTACACTGCCTCGGCAAAACCTGTAAGAGCATCTCAGGAATGATTATATGCCTTTGCAAAAACTGTGTACCAAACTGTCATATCAATGTATTCAGATCACCGCGTAGTCCACAGAGCACAACCCAGATGCACACACACAACACTTACACTCACCATGGGAGGACTAACCTGCCACCATGTGAAAGGCTCACAGCACTTACACTCACTAGCATGGGAGGAGCAACCTACTACCATCTGGGAAAGGCTAACAGCACTTACATCAAGGACCATGGGAGGACCAACCTACCACCATGTCGGAAAGGCACAACACTTACATCATGACCATGAGAGGACCAACCTACCATCATGTCAGAATGGCCCAGCACTTACATCTCACCATAGGAGGACTAACCTGTCACTATGTGAGAATGGCCCAGCACTTACATCTGACCATGGGAGGACTAACCTACCACCATGCAAGAATGGATTGGCCCTTACATCCTGCCATGGGAGGACCAACCTACCACCATGCAAGAATGGCCCGGCCCTTACATCCTGCCATGGGAGGACCAACCTACCACCATGCAAGAATGGCCCAGTGTGCATCTGTGTCTCCGGACTTCATCACTTCCCTCTGGAAGGCATCTCGATCTGAAGTACACCAAGTCTCCCTCTGAAGTATTCAAACTTCACTCTGGCAAGTGGCTTGGTCAACACATCGGCTATCTGCTCATTTGTCGCAACATACAGGAGCTTCACAGCTCCCCTCTGCACCATATCCCTAATATAGTGTAACTTGATCTCAATGTGCTTCGACCTATCATGGAACACTGGGTTCTTTGACAAGTTCACACAGCTCTGGTTGTCGCAATATATACAGGTAGCACTCAACTGGAGATCAAACAAATCAGACAGTAGCTTCCTAAGCCATACTGCCTCACAACTAGCTGAACAAGCTGCGACATACTCTGCTTCAACTGTACTCAGTGCCACACAGGACTGCTTCCTGCTAAACCAATAGATCACACCTGATCCCAGACTGAAGCAACACCCCGAAGTGCTCTTCCGATCAATGGCACTACCTACCCAATCCGAATCAACATAACCCTCCAGGTTAAAATTTTGATTCGCCTCATACTTGAGCCCGTAATCCATTGTACCCTTCAGGTACCTCAAAACATGATTTGCACCTATCAGGTGAACATGTCTCGGATCTATCAGATACTGGCTCAAGGTGTTCACCGCAAAGCAAATGTCTGCCCTCGTATTCGTCAGGTACATCAAGGACCCAATCATCTGACGATATATTGTGGCATCAACCGGCTAAGAAGAAGCATCACACAGAAGCTTCAGGTTCGATGCCATAGGTGTGGCCATGGCCTTGCAGTCCATCATCCCAAAGGTTTTCATGATCTTTACTACATACTTCCCTTGTCCAAGGAAGATCCCATCTGCACTCTGCCACACCTCCATACCAAGAAAATAGTGCATCATACCCAAGTCCTTCATCTCAAACTCAGCAGCTAGCTTCCTCTTCGTGCCAGAAATGAATCTATCCTCACCTGTCAGAAACAGGTCATCCACATACAATAGTAGAATCACTGGATTTCCCTCCTCAACCTTGTAGTAAAGGTTGGAATCCGCTTTACTCTTGGTAAAGCCCAAACTGGATAGGATGCCATCTATCCTGCCATACCAAGTCCTGGGTGCCTGTTTCAAACCATACAGGGCTTTCTTCAATTTGCACACATGTGTTCCTCTATCATGTGTCTCAAACCCGAGTGGCTGCTCCACATATACTTCCTCTTCAACTACACCATTCAAGAAAGAAGTCTTGACATCCATCTGGTGTACCTTCCATTTCATTACTACATCCAGAGCAAGTACTGATCTAATGGAAGTGTATATGGCCATAGGAGCGAAAGTCTCTTCATAATCAATTCCTTCTTTCTGGGAGAAGCCACGAGCTACAAACCTAGCTTTGTATTTCTCGATGCTACCATCTGCAGCATGCTTAACCTTATAGATCCACTTGGAAGTTACCACAGACTTCCCATCTGGTCTTGGGACCACATCCCAAACATCATTCTTCATAATAGATTGGTATTCTTCAATCATAGCATCCTTCCACTCTTTCTTTTTTGTAGCTTCTTCATAACTGGAAGGTTATTTATCCATGATGTCACAGAGTAAAGCGACATAACTTGTATGTGACCTTGTCCTTTTTCTTTCTCTGTGTTCTTCTTCTGGAATGCCAAATCTCTCTGCATCTTGGATGAGCTCTCTAGCCCATGTAGGTTTCCTCTTGTGAGGATTCTTCTCACGAGGTGTATCCACAGGTTCTTGTGGATCTTCCATTTCTCGATCTTCTTCAGGAACTGCTTCATTCATTGTGGTGTCTTGTGTTCTGGATATTCTGGGTTCTTCATTGTCTTCAACAGGTGTCTTTCTCGATTTGTGATAAGCTGAACTTTCATCAAATGTTACATCTCTGCTGATGTCAATCTTCTTGAATCCAGAGAAGTAGATTCTGTATGCTTTTGAGCTTTCACTGTAACCCACGAATATACCCTTGTTTCCTTAAGGATCCAACTTTGACCTTTTCTCTTTTGGGATGTGAGTGTATACTGGACAGCCAAATATTCTGAGATGGATCACTTCTGGTTTCTTACCAGTAAACACTTCTTCTAGTGTTTTGTTGTCAAGTATCTTATGGGGCGTTCTGTTCTGCACATATACAGCTGTCCTTGTTGCTTCAGCCCATAAGTGCATAGGTAAGTCTTGGTCATGAAGCATTGCCCTTATTGCTTCCATTATTGTTTTATTCTTTCTCTCGGCAACCCCATTCTGCTGTGGATTGTAAGGAGTAGTCAACTCCCTCTTAATCCCTGAATCACTGCATAACTTCTTGAAGTCTCCTGAAATAAATTCTCCGCCATTGTCAAATCTGAAGATCTTGATCTTCAAGTCAGTTTGGTTTTCTATCAAGGCTTTGAATTCCTTGAAATTGTTAAATAATTCATCTTTGTTCTTCAAGAAGTAGATCCAAGTCTTCCTAGAGAAATCATCAATAAAGGAGACATAGTATACATACCCAC
This sequence comes from Larix kaempferi, assembly GCA_027924585.1. Classification (NCBI taxonomy): domain Eukaryota; kingdom Viridiplantae; phylum Streptophyta; class Pinopsida; order Pinales; family Pinaceae; genus Larix; species Larix kaempferi. The sequence goes on along the minus strand of BSBM01000271.1, from coordinate 1,574,238 downwards.
TCAGAGAACTAGATGACATGGGACTACATACATCAGAGTGGATAATCTCCAAGATTCTTTTTGCCTTGCTTTCACTGCTTGGAAATGTCTTCTTTGTATTCTTTCCCTTTGCACAACCTTTGCAAATGCCTTCATGCTTTGTCTGGATTTCAGGAAGACCTTCTACCGCTTTGCTTGCAATTGGTAATGCCCTATAATGCATGTGTGCAAGCCTTCTGTGCCAAATTTCACTTGGCTCTACAGAATCATGGACCATGGCTTGTTCTGGATGGCCCTTCAATTTGTACAATCCTCCCTCTTACTCTCCAATCACCACTGCATCATCTATAGTCTTACCCTTAGGCCACACTAAGACTTGGCCATCTATAAATGCAACCCTCGTGCCTTTTGCATCCAATGCATATACTGAGAGTAGATTCTTCTTGAGACCTGGAACATAGAGTACATCTTTCATCTTCATAGACTTTCCAAAGTCTAGTTGATATGAGGCTTCACCACTCCCTTTTATGGGATACTGGTAATCATCTCCAAGCTTCACCTTGTGGGGTGAATCACGTTCAAATAGATTCACAAAGGATTCTTTGAATCCTGTCATATGTTTGGAAGCCCCACTATCTATGAGCCAATCATTACTTCCATGAGTAATGGTTCCGGTGAGAGCAGAAATCAAAACATATTCTTCATCACTTGAAGAATCTTCACTATCTTCTCTAGCCCTCTTCCTGGGAGGTTCATCATCCTCTGCAACATGAGCATGATGTCTTCTTTTGAAGTTCTTCTTCTTGTGAGTACCCTCTTTCTTATTCTTAGGGAAATCTCTGGCATAGTGTCCCTTATCATCACATGTATAGCAACAAACATGGGTCATGTCCCTTCAATGTCTGGGACTACCTCTTTGATTCTGATATTTTCCTTTCTTTCCATGATGGTGAGCTTTCTTGTCACCATGTCTTTTGGAGGGAGTTGTGAGTGCTTGGTCTTCACTCCCCATCTTCTCTTCTCTGGCTACAATTCGAGCTTCTTCCTGTGAGCATTCTTCCCATAGTCTAGCAAAAGAGATAAGTTTCTTTCTAGCACAAATTCCTTGGATGAAGGAATCCCATGACCTAGGGAGGCCATTAAGAGTGTTCATCACCACTTCTCCATTTTCTATATCTTCACCCACAGCTTCAAGTTGTTCTTTTATCTGGGAGACCCTTGAGAAATATGACTGCATAGTCTCTGCATTCTGGATCTTGATATTCATCAATTGATTCCTCAGGGTCATCTTCCGATTTATGTTCTTGCCTTCAAATAGTTTAGTCAAGGAATCAAACATCTCTTTTGGTGTCTTTAGGGATGACACATGAGGGATGAGATGATCTTTAATAGAATCAGCAATGATCCTCTTTGCCTTAACCAAATTCCTTTTGTGAAGAGCCTTAGCCTCTTCTCCCTCTGGGACAGGGACCTCTTCACTTATATAAGTATCCAACTCATTTTCTTCAAGGATTAACCCAATCCTGTACTTCCATGCTCGGAAGTTATCAACTCCTTCAAGCTTATCCTCAAGCTTGGTGTGGTGAGACATCTTAAGAGTACTTCAAATGGAAATAGAAAAGATTTAGGTCTTACCACTTGTTTGCTAAAAACTAGATCTAGTGCCAGATTAGGGTTTGAGTTTCTCGGAGATCTACACAACCAAAAATCTTGAACCAAAGATCCAAACTTATGATTTTCCAAGGAGCTTCCAGCGGTGTCTTCAGATTTCAGAAATTCCTATTTTTGAGGAAACCCTAATTTGTAGGGCCAAAACTGAAAGTGCTCAGAATTGAATTCTGATTGGACAGATAGATTCACCTTGCTGAGGAGAGTCAATCCATCATATTACTTTTCCAAAATCTGTGGAGAGAAACCCAAAAACAAGAAGCCCTAGCTTCCGCAACTGCACAGTGTCTTCTTCTCAGGTTAGCTCTGATACCATGTTAGATTTTAAGCATTAATTCAATATCCTATAGGATCTTCACTGAGAGAATAACATGTACAGTACATCAATGCATAACAATCATATCAAGCATGTCAAGCATCACAAGAATCAAAAGCATGAGACAATGGACACACAGATTTTTCCATGGGGAAAACCCTAAGGTGAAAAACCCCACAACTTCCTCAGAGATAGATAGAGCAATGGCTCAATCAAAGTACAACCAAATACAACAGATAGTCTTCTACTATGCAGCTTGATCCTCCTCCTTCAATGTGCGCCACTTTTCGAGTGAGAGAAGAGTGAGTTCTGAGATGATCAAAATAGAGAATCCCGACTCTCTATTTATACTTGTCCTGACCTGCCTAATTACTTATGGGGCCGACTTGTCTAACTCAGCCTAATAACCCCAGTTACATATATATTGGGACGACACCCACATCAGGTAGTCTAATAACCAATCGGCAAGTTAATCTACTTGCGACACTTGTCAATACAAATGATGACACTTCCTTATAGAGGAATAACACATCTCTTATAAGGGTACAAAAAATAATATAAGAAATACATTCTGAAGTTACATATACATCAACACATAACATTAGTAAAAAAAACAACATGTACATTCTGCCATATTGCCAAATCCATGAGATAAAACCATAGTGGAACAAAACTCAAACAAACATATAAAATATCAGGAAAATAGTGGAAGATATTGGTTCCCAATGTACATATGATGGCAACTCATGTCGTAGATCCAAAATACATGGCAACTTGTGCCCTATACAAAATCCGGTAACTCGTGCCATAGATCCAAAATACGTGGCAACATGTGCCATAGATACAAAGTACATGGCAATTGGTGCCCAAAAGTGACACGTCGTGGCTAATGTACATAACATGGTGTGCCAAGCATTGTGACCACCCCAGTCACTCCTAGGCGCATCTCCAAAATCAATCTTCCTCTTCTTGGAGCTACTGGTATCTCGAGTCTTCTTTCATCTAGGAGTAGACCGTCTCTCCAGGCTATGAAACAAATGATATAAGATACCATCATTTTCAAGCATTTGTAACATTTACCACATTTATAAAATGAATGTACAATTCAAATCTTAAATAAATCACTGTTGATGTGAGTGGGCGACGTGAGGCAGGTGTCCTAGATCTGCTGAGCCTCTCAACAATTCCACCCTACAACATTTACGACAATAATTTCATTGAAAAATAATAATTGCTTAAATTAATTTTGGTTAATGCATCAAAACATTTTCATAAATTAACTTGATTCTCACTATAAACACCTCCAAAAATGGACATGCTTAGGCTTCAGGGCTAGCAGGTGGAGCAGTTAACTGGACAACCTGCTCCGATGCAGTCATGGGGGGGCGCAGATGTAGATGCAGCAACTATGGGTGCAACCATTGTAGATACATGGCAAGATACTGGAATAGTAGTTTACACAATAGTGGCGGGAACTGGAGAAGATATGGTGGAAGAATACATGGTGGTATGGGGTGGAGGAGGACGTCGTGGACGATGAACGCCTACCGAATGTACGATAGGGGGTAACAACCCAAAAGAGATAGGGGGGATGTTGAGGTATGTAGAATGGGAGGGTGGTCCTGGATAGAGGGAGGAGGATGGATAAAAGGGAGGTTGTGGACAAAGGGGGGAAGCTGGATGAAAGGGGGGGCGTGGACGAATTTGGGTGGATGGATAGACAGGGGGGTGTGGATGAATGAGGGAGGATGTATAGACGGGGGGCGTGGACGAATGGGGGAGGATGGATGTAGGGGGGAGGGTGGACGGAGAGGGGAGGATGGATGGAAGGGAGGGGGTCGATGGAGGGAGGGGTTTAAAAGAAAGAGAGGGGTGCGACTCATGGGAGAGGGTGGAAACATGGGAATAAAGTGGCCTGCAGCTGTTGGTGGCCCCTGCATACAAATTTGTAATATCATAGTTTAGTAAAAAAAATAAAAAATAAACCATAGTATGTCGTAACATTTCAAATTAAAAGCATGCTTTTAACTACACATTGTACCTATGTATATGGTGATCTGTTGATCCCTGGAGGGGATGGTTGATCATCATAGTTCGTGCATACCTGTGGATACCAAAATGCATGCATGTTATGAACATATTAAACAAGTAATTATTTAGTCAATCAAAATATTAAAAAATATTGTACGAACTATCATCGTGTATGTCATAAATATAAATACATAAATAATAGAAATGCCATAAGTAATAACAATATTGTGTGAGGTACTGAAAATACCTTCATGTGAGGTGCCACAATTTTAGTTGCAGATGCCATTGATGTGTCCAGGTTGGGAGATCCTACGTTCTCCCATGACGGCGACTCGGCTCTAAATAATTGTACATTGAAATAATATTTTAAGTCAAACACAAATACTTTAAAATTACTTTATAAATGATCAAGTGATGATTAAAAACACATAAAAAAAAGTCCTAACATGCTCCATATAGCAGCCCTCGATCGCGCCAGGGAAAGTGTGCCTGTAATGGGGACAAAGATGTGGCATTGTCCCCATCGAACGAGAAGGCCGAACATGGCTACCACCAATCACAGGTCTATCCTGACTCTGTCGTGAAGGCCCTGCACCTAAGTCTCTATCAGGTTCAACCCGTCTCTCCACTGTAGTCGTTGCTACAAAGGTGGTGTGTCTAAGGAGTCCATGTGCAACACTCCTCATTGCCCCCTCGATTTGATCAAGCTTGTGGGGTAACTGAGGTGGCTGGGAGAGGGGTTGGGATCACACCTAGGAGCTGGTGGCCCTCTTAGTGGGTTCCTCCTGGCAGCAGGTCGATCTTGGGCAGAGCCACGCCCAACACCTTGGAACTCGGTTATGTCAAAATAGTTGACATGTAAGTCAAGCACAAATGCATCCCACAGTTGCCGAAGGAAGTACTTTGGAACCTCCATATTATTGCAGGGATGTTTATTGTAAACCATGAACCACCTATGCATCCAATTTTCCCTCCATGGTTGGAAATAACACCAATCCATGCAAACACGTAGCTTTATACTGTTAGGTGGTTGTTTTGTTCTTGGATCGGTGAACATATTGTATAATTGGGCCTTTGTAATATTCAATTCTTTTATTTCCTCCTTGGAAATGCCTGTGGAATAATACTCCCGCATATTAGCTCTATATTGATTCATGTCAGTCGATTGGCGATGTGCACGGATGATGGACTCAATTGAGATCTCAATTGAGGTGGCAAGGGACACTCGAGATGGTTACCATGTATTTCTTAGTTCTCGAGTGTGCACTCTCATTTCATTTACATAATAGTTCAAGTCGTCTTGGTCAAATTTTTGTTGGGGGTTTTGATTTTCTTGGGCATTTGGATTTTGTTGAGGGTTTTCATTGGTTCCTATATTTGTGTTTTATTGTGTTCCACCGGACTCCATGTTAACATTGTGTTCATCCATTGTATAGGTTTACACTCTACAATTGAAAATTTCTCTATTATTTTACTAATTTGGGAATTATAAAAAATTTAATAAACAAACAAAAATCAATAAAATGACAAAAAACATGGATCTTACCTATCCAATGCACTTGATGATCACTTGGTGGATGGATTGAGAGATGTTTTGAGTGGAAATGGTGAAAATGGTGGTCTGCAACGTCGCGCACGCAATGGGTGAGGGAGGCTCGGCCGCAATGGAAAGAATTACAACACCTCTGCCCTATTTTTTTTATTATCTTAGCAGGTGCCCGTGCGCACCTTTGAGTGTGTACATGCCAAAAACGTGCACGCACCTCAGTTCAGTACCGAACCTAGTGGCACGTGCGCACTGCCTTAGGTGCATGAATGAGTTTGCTCTTTCCCTGTTAGTGTAGCCCCGTTGCAATGCTTTTGGGGAGCATCTTTGTGCGCCCTCCCAATAAGGCTTCGTATTATCTTCTCCAATTGTAAAACATTATATGGACTATTGAAATAAATTCAAAACCTCGACGGTCAATGAACTCTAAGGTTGAATAATCAAAGTTGAAACATTACACGGTGTGACTGGAAATAGTACAATTTTTTCGCTTTCTTCAAAGTTGAAAATTTACCATGTTTTAATGGAGACTGTTGATTACTTGGTTGAATGGTCTCTTGTGAAAGTGAGGACTACATATTGTTGAGATATTGTAACTTCAAAGAATATTATATTTGTACTTTATTATTCCAGAGATGTTTCATTCCTCCGTGAAGATCTTATTGTATATCCGGAGATGTTTATTCCTCCGTCGGAATGTGGTAACTCGGGTTATTAGACTTCCCTAGTGGGGGTCGGCCCTGTATGTGTCATGTGGGTCAAAGGGTTATTAGACCACCCTAGAGGGGTCGGCCCAGTCAGTTGTAGTGGGGTATTTAACCCATTGGTTAAATACGAGCCTACGTGTACTTGTGTAAAAGATATGTCAGAGTAGTGTATAAATAGAGGAGGTGTGTTCCTCATTTGACACACACACTCACTCATTCAAGGGAGGCGCACTTTTGGAGGAGAGGTCTGCTACGGTGGAGAAGGAGATCATGTCTTTGGTTTGCATCTTTGTATATTGCTGGTCATCTATATTGAGGAAGCTTTACTGGGTTTTCTACCCCATGAGGGTTTCCCAGGATAAATCTGTGTCTCTTGTGTTTATGCTATGCTTGTTGTTTCTTCAGTGATCCTATATATGCTATCATTTTGAAATGGAATGTAATGCTGCTATTTTCTGTCTTAGCATATTGAATTTTAACACATATATTGACACCCTATTATTTCCTGGTAACTGGAAGAGAAACACATTGACCTAAATTGCATGATTTATTTCTTTAAAATGGTTACTTCTACGATTTATTGGAAACCGTGTTGCTTCTTCATGATTACAATCTCTTTAATATTGTATTTCAAAAAATCATATGTTCTAAAATTTCCCTCTAAATATCAAGCTCAAGTGGAAAGTAAACACATATCACTCCCTCTTACCATGATTTGATTGGATTACATTTTTTCTTCTCACGTGTAACATCTCTAACTAGAAAAAGTTGCTCAATTTGGACCCAATTTCAAACTTTGGATTGGCGAACCCAAGCTGCTCCAAAAGCATCCAAATGATTTCAAATTTATAGGGAGTGAAATGGGAGGTTTTAGGACATTCTAATTCAACCCTTATACCATTAGGCACTCGCTAGAAGTAATCAGAGCTTGCAATTTTCAAGGAGGAAGGAAGGGGAATAAAACTAGTTGAATTCATTGGTTGAAAACCCCACTAGACTAGTAACTTTTTGACCTTCCAAACAATGTACGACCTTCCCTATTTTATGATATGAGAATTGTATCTATTAGAGGACCTCAAGGGAAACCCATATCCAACATTAACTCAGGTTTTAGGGTCTACTATATTTCCAAAAAAACAATAGGTTGTATGACATAGAAATTGTGGGAAAATGGTCAACAAAGGACATAAGTTTATTGTACAATATTTAGCAAAAATTCAAGGTTCTACACACAACATTTTGGTCATCTATTTTGATCCATATTCATCTCAAAACATAAGCTATATCTCATAAAAATTCTGATATCAAACATATACAAATTCATTCCAAAAACACCATGAGAAACAAGTGAGGAAACTAGCTTGAATCTTGATTTTACTTGGAAACATTGCATTACATGAAATGTTTGGTATTTCGAGTTGTGGCTCTCATGTGTAGTTTATTACAATTATATACAGTAGATAACATGGCCACAGAGTCAAAATATTATTCTCCACAAACTATATGCAGCTAGGAGTGCGCCATCACACTTGTACATGAACATTAAGAGAGTTTTGAGATAGAGATAGTAGAGAAAGAAGAGAGAATATGAACTTGAACTCAAAGGGGGCTCGAACCTGCATAAAAAAATATCCATGAAGATCTATTGAGATGTATGTATGGATTCTTCTCCAACCAACTTGGATAGGAATATTTCACAAATGAAATTGGTTTTAAGGTAGGGAGGATGAACATCCACCATGTAAGGACAAGCTAAGCTCTCCAAAAGTGCAAATGAGAATGACCAAAATCTGCTCTCCTTCATCCTCCTTCTTTTTTATTAACCTCCAATGGACTCCATAGCTCAAATTCCCTCCAAGAGTCTTCACTCAACTCAATTTAGGGAGATATTCTCATAGAAGACACGTGTCCACTTCTTTTTGGCATTCCTCTTCCCCCAATTTGAATGGGGAATCTTGGCGGACCATAACTCCCCATATGCACCCTATTGGTGTTTATTTTTAGCCTTGATATGCCATATGTGTCATAGGTCTGAAATCAGGCCTAAATTTGTCATATTTGTCATAGATTCTCCATCATTGTTGTCATAGATGCCCAGGAATCTAGCTACAAGTGTCACAACTTCTCTATGATGCCTCTTCCTCTTCCATGGGAGTTACTCTTCCACTCCAATTCGACCTTCCTACATTATTTCCATGAATAATGCCTCTTCAAATCCCCCAAGAATGTTACCCTCCACCTTGGACTCGAATTGGTGAGAGAATGATGCCAAGGTTAGTGGAGAATCTTTCCACATGTGGGTCCCACACCATCCTATGTGCCCTCATGACCAAATTCCACCTTATTTTTCCCTTATTATTATTATTATTTATTTGACCCAATTAATGTGAATTTGCAATTCTAAAGTCCATTTAGGGTCTTATAGCTCCCTTATTCCAAGTTTTAATGTTTCCTCCCCAACCTAGGGAACTAGTAGATTGGTGGAAATTTTTCCTTCAAGAAATTTATTTGGATGGGGACATTACATCACGATCCAACGTTTCTTGCTAGAAATCCCAACCATATTTGCAATGGCACTGCAAGAGCAATTCTAGCTACAATGAATGGGCTCGACCTCTTGGTGGACCTATATCACCATGACCGGTAACATCCTAGGGGGAACCCTCACACTTTTCAGCGCCTACGAGGTCGTCATCAAGGCCCTCAATTCGCACAAATTCCATCCCGACATAAACATACACATGACATCTTGGAAGAAGGAAATTTTAATAGAAACAACCACATAAATATCAAAACTGAAGTGAAAATAGATCCCATTCAAGGCCTCTAATTCCGTCCAATCTGACATATCAGCATGGATATGACTTATGTTCTTTGTTTATAAAATGTATTTCTTTCAAAATAAAATCCAGTAGGTTTGAAGGGAAATTAAATTAAATTAAATACCAGTATTTCGAAAATCCGGAACCACTCGAATTGCATCAAAGATTTCCTTGACTCTATCATCGCCATCTATAGACATCAACATTGTATTGTCTAGAATGTCAATCATACTGAGGAAGAAATGGAAATCACAAGGTGGGGTGCGTGAGATTAGGGTACTCGAGCTCTAATGGAACAGTCCCATTGAAGACCCTAAAAGGTGGAAGTGTTGGAGTGGGATTGCAGATGGAAAGGGAGAGGGTGATGCATGCCGATTTCCACACTGGGACTGTTCCTTGGAGAATGATACAACACTTGCTACGGTCCTACACGCATGTAGTGCATCGACTGCAATGGAGGAGGTAGTCTACACAATGCATAGACTGCAATGGAGGATCTAACTATAGAGTTGTCAGAGCATGTCATAATGGAAAATAAACATATGTTTTCGACAATAAGAGGTTGGGTATAAAAATTAGGAAAAACTTCATAATATAAAATTAAAAATCTTAGTATAAAACCCTACGCATGAAAATACAGAGAAAGTAGGGCAGTCTTTTGTGCTTGTCCTTTGCGTAGGACATGAATTCATCCCGCTACCACTCTCTGGAAGGGAAACATGAGGATGACATCAACATCCTGCAGCCAATTAGAAACTATAGCCCAAAATATAGGCAAAACAAAAAATTTATAGGCTCTAGGCCGAGATTAATAGGGGGTCATCGATACATATATATCCCCTATAGAGACATAATAATAATAATATGTTAATATAAGTTTTCAATAATTAATAAATAGGCAATAATTAAGGTATAATCAACCTAACTTACTTAGGCACAAATGTGGAAGGAAGGTGTTGTTGCACTAGAAATCCTTACATGGTTCTAGTGAGTTACCAAGAGGGTAGTTTTGCGAGGAGATTGATGAGTCTTTAGCCTAACCTCTACTATTAGTATCACGAGCTGGAACCAGGATAGATTCTACTCATAGTCCTTTTGAAGGTATGGTGGAAGGAATGTATAATAGAAGGGTTATAAAACATAACTATGTCGATAGAAAAGGATATTAACAACATGAGTTGTATTTTTTAACCGATGACTATATTAGTCATTTAATTTCTCATTTTGTACTAGTGATATGTTCTCCTCTAGCATCATATTCCGACAAGTTTCAAAATCATGATGATGTTGAGAATCAACACCTTCCATGCCCATATTACAATGCCACACATTATATATAGACACTCTTAATTTGTGTGTGACAGATGAGGAAATATTTGATAATTAGGACATCTTACATAATTATTAACTTAGACTATGTAGTTGTATTTTATATCGCATGACTAAATTAGTCATACTTTTTATCCCATTACTAAATTAGTCATTTTTAGTTTTAATCACTTAAAATTGCTCAAATTTGGTCATATTTCACATAAAAACACTGTGGTGACCAAATTGTTTGGTGGTTTAGTCCTTTATTTCACATGGTGACCAAATTTTTTGGTTGCCTAGTCATTTATCACCCATTTTTCTATTAGTGTATGTAGTAGAAAATTCTTCAAGTTTTGAATATAAAGATGATTTTTCTATGAGTTTTTTGATTGATTCTTATGAGGATGATTATGTTGATCATCATGACGATGACTTTATAGAGGTTAGCAATCAGTTTATTCAAGAAGAATTTGTTTCTCCTCAGTGTCTTGTTGTTGATATTAGAGATTAGTTGCCATTTTTGACTTGTGATGACTTTCAGGATTTTATATTCTCAAGTTTTGGTCAAGCATTTTGTTTGCAGGATGAAAACCAACATTGTGAAGAATATTCTCTGCCTTGTTTATTTGAACCAGAAGAATTTCAAACAGAACTTTGGGAAGGACATGACGGAAATTATAAACATTTGATGGGAGAACCTCCAGATACCATTCTAAAGTTGAAACCCGATGTCATTCAAGGGGGAGGAGTTCAGAACATGCAAAAAAATATCATTCATTTTGTGTAGAAATAAAAAGTACTCTCTCGTGATTTTTATGATCCGTTGGCCATCTAAATGGAGGATTTCAATCATTTGAATTTTTAGCCATTCTTTCACTCTGAAAATCAAATTGGTGATGAAATGGTTTTCCTTGTTCAAGCTTTTATTTTGTTGAAGCATGTGCAAAGAGTTCAGTTAATCCATGGGGGATTCACTCAATAAACCGCTATCATAGCACGTTCGTTCGTGGCATTTGAAACAATACCCCTAATTTCACTAAATAATGGAAAATGCCTTCCAAAATCATTTTTTTAACCCCCTCCCAATATGCCTTCCGAATTAAAAAAAAAAAAACCCTATTTTCACTAGATATTGTATGTATCAATTTTTTCATTAGCATTTTTTATACCCCTTTATATTTCTACCTAGTATATTGATATGATACCCCTCTTTCCCCACATGCATTCTACAATGCACCTTGCTTCTTTCGATGTATATTGTGGATGCACATTACTTCACCCACAATGCAATTACTCAACCACATATCATTATGATTTGCAACATCTAATGGTCTAATGAAGAGATAGGAGATCACTTCTTGCATGTCACTAGAGCCAATGCACATAGTACAACATTTAGATTGCATGTTGTCGTTCCCCAATTGCTGACTAAGCCTCTTGTGGGCTAGGTATCCAATCCCCCTCGGGCCTGTAACAAGCTCTAGGAGGCTTACTAAACCTCCCAAGGCTTGTAATAGGCACGAATGGTTGGGTATTCAAGCCCCCAAGGCCTATCGAGAGCCTATAACAGGCCCTGGAGGCTTAGAGCCTCCCAAGGCTATTGGTAACAACTGGTTGAGTGTTATTGGTACCAATTGGCTATCAGTGACCACTGTCTCTCGACTATGATCGACTAGAAACCCACTTCACCACGAAACCCCTAGCCTTAAGCATGCCTCAAGACATGATTTCCCTGCGTACTAGTAAGCTCGAGCCTTTCCTCAACCGGATTTCTCATCCGGTCGTGATCCCGCCATCTCCATTTGGCAGATATTTGTCAGCCCACCCATATAAAAAATACCCCGAAGTATTTTTTTATTGTTACATTAAATAATAATAAAAAATTTCCCCTTAATATATAAGCAATATAATTTTTAGGTTTTCATGAATATTTAATACCGCAATATGAATGAACGTGGTATTATATTGCCTTCTAGTGAAGCCCCCGTGAGTTAATCATCCAGTTTCTTGAATGGTTGAATTGGAAATTTGTATATAAATGATCAGCTTGGTGTTTGCAAGTTAGTGTAGGATTTGTAAATAAATAAGCTTGCTTCTCGAGCGTTGGACTTCAGTTTACAATGCAAGAATTAGTTTCAGCATTTTTTTTTTAACAGTTATCTTTTTCAGCTTGTTATGGTGTGCATTAGTTTGGATCGTTAATAAGACTCCATGCCAATGAAGTATTGGTACTTCTCATTCTTAGTTGCAAGGCAGCTTTGAATTGTAGAGAAGGATCATTTGATAGCTTGATGAGAAGAATAGATGGTGGATTTGATTTGCAGAGCAGGGTAAAAAAGACAAGTTTCAGATATCATAAATGGTTTTATGAAGAAGGCACTTGGTTTACATTTTCTTGGAGCCTCGCAGGGAGGAATCCATCCCTAGCTGGAGCTATATGTTGATACTAGAATCTGCCCCATCAAAAATTTTAGAGGGACCTGATTTTCGCTGTCGGAAATTCCACTAGCATTTTTTCCAAAGCCTTGAGTTTTGGTGTCAACCTGGTCAGTTTCTTATCGCCTCAAACTTTGATCTTAGTCGATTTGGTATGTATGTATAGCCTTGTTAGCTTTGTTTTCTCAGAAATACATTCATTTTCTACAACTCGTATCCTTCTGACATTGTGCCATAAGTTAACCTGGGTATTATTATTATTATAATCTTTATTAAAAAGAAAAAAATACATTATAAAAATACTCCTTTACCTTTTAATCCATTAATTTTCATTGTCATACATGATACATGAGTGGGTAATGTTTAGTAAAAGGATAAATTTTGGTAAAAATATGGATCGTTTATCATTTACCAAGACATGTCAAGCAAGGCCATAAGTTCCCACTAGGCGTCCAAACCATGCATTCGGGAGTCTGAGCCTACCCACAATGTAGTCCATGAGTCACCATAGCAAATCATGGTTAGTTCAACTAGCCACTGGAACTAAGAGGAAAGTTAGTGAGATCATGGATAAATTTCCATTGGAAATGGATGGACTATCCACTTTTGCAAATCTAAATGTATTCCCACTTGGTTCCTATGTTATTCTCATTGGAATGGACTGGTTGGAAGCTCATAGAGTTAAACTCGATTGCTATAGAAAGAATTTTGAGTGTAGTGATCAAGAATGAATCCCAAGGGTTGTAAAGGGTATTCCAAAGGTAGTTTCTGTTAGGCACATTTCAACTGTGCAGTTGAATAAATTTTGTAGTAAAGGCTGCCAATTATATGCAGCCCATATTTTGGAGAAAACAGAAAATGAAATTTCCAAGTTTGAACACCATTTTGTTTTGCAAGAATTCAAGGATGTCTTTCTCGATGAAGTTCCAGGACTTCCTCCAAAGAGGGACATTGATTTTACAATTGATCTTATTCCAGGAGCTGCTCCAGTTTCCAAAACACCTTACAGGATGAGTACACCAGAATTATTAGAGTTGAAAATGCAACTACAAGAGTTGTTGGAAAAGAAGTACATAAGGCCAAGTGTGTCTCCATGGGGAGAACCCGTAGTTGTGAAAAAATAAGGATGGAACTCTCAGGTTATGTATTGATTACATACATCTTAACAAGGTTACAATGAATAACAAGTACCCCTTGCCTTGAATTGATGATCTTTTTTATCAAATGAGAGGAGAAAAGGTATTCTCCAAGATTGACTTGAGGTCTGGTTATAATCAAGTGAGAATCAAAGAAGAAAAAATTCACAAGAAAACCTTTAGAACAAGGTATGGGAACTATGAGTTTGTGGTGGTGCCATTTGGTATCACCAATGCACCCGCTACATTCATGTGATAGTCTCATGAATAGTTTTTTTAGCAAGTATTTGGACAAGTTTGTTCTTGTATTTCTAGATGACATTCTTATTTATTCCAAGAATGAAGAAGAGCACGAAGAACACTTGAGAATGGATTTGCAATTGCTAAGGGAGCTAATAAAATGTGACTTTTATAAAAATAAAATTCATTATTTGGGTCACATTATTTTCGAGGAGGGAATATCGGTGGATCCCGAAAAGATTGATGCCATCATGAATTGGTCAACTTCAAGAAATGTGACAGATGTGAGATCTTTTATGGGTCTTGTTGGTTACTACAGGAGGTTCATTGAAGGATTCTCCAAGGTTGCACACCCAATCACTTCTTTGCAAAAGAAGGGGATAAAGTTTGTGCGGACATCGAGATGTGAAGAAGGCTTCCAAGTGTTGAAAAAGCTTCTCACAAGTGCTCCAATTCTAAAGATTGAAAATCTGAAAAAATACTTTTTGGTATCCACAAATGCATGTAAAATGGACTTGGAGGAGTTCTTATGCAAGATAACCATGTGGTATGCTACGAGTCAAGGAAGTTGAAAGAGCATGAGAAGAACTATGCTACTCATGATTTAGATCTTGCAGCCATAGTGCACACTTCGAAAATGTGGAGGCACTATTTAATGGGAAGACAATTTGAACTAAGGACGGACCATTGTGATATGAAATATTTGTTTGAGCAGCCCACCTTAAATGCTAGACAAGCTAGATGGCTGGAATTTTTATGTGAGTTTGATTTTGAAATCAAACACATAAAAGGTAAAGAAAATAAGGTGGTTGATGCACTTAGCAGAAAAGTACATGAGATGCATGTAGCAGCCATTAGTACCTGCCAATCAGATTTGAGGCAACAGATTACTAACTATATTGCTGAAGATGATCTGTATATGCAAATAAAGAAAAAATTGCAACAACAGAAATTGGAAAAGAGGTATGAAGGTTACCATTTGGAAGGTGATGGACTTCTTGTTTATAAAAACAGAATTTATATTCCTAATGTGACATATTTGAGAAGGATTGTTGTGGATGAAATACATAAAATGCCATATTCTCGTCACCCAGGATACCAGAAAATAGTTGCTACAGTGAGAAAGCAATATTTTTGGCTGGGAATGAAAAAGGACATTGCTGAGTATATTTCTAAGTGTATGAAATGTCAACAAGTAAAGATTGCACATCAACACCCAACAGGTTTGTTGCATCCTTTTCCAATTCTGGAATGGAAATGGGATGTGATTTCCATGGATTTTATTACAGGTTTTCCAATGACAGTGAGGCAGCATGATTCCATCATGGTTGTGGTGGATAAATTATCTAAGGAAGCACACTTTATACCGGTTAAATCCACGTATAAAACAAATGTGATGCAAAACATTTTATGTAGGAAATTTTCAAGTTGCATAGTTTTCCTAAAGCAATAATTTCAGACAAGGATACTAAGTTCACCTTGAATTTCTGGAAAACTCTTTTTGCTAATTTGGGTACGCAGCTGAAATTTAGTACTGCCTACCATCCACAAACAGATGGGAAAACAGAAATGGTAAATCAGGTGCTTGAAGACATGCTACGCATGTATGTGATGGACAAACCATCCAAGTGGGAGGATTATCTACACTTGGTAGATTTTTCTTATAATAATGGCAACAAGCATCATTGGGTATGAGTGCATTTGAAGCTTTTTATGGCAGGAGGTGTAGAACATCAGTTACTTGGGATAACCCAGTGAACAAAATTGTACTTGGGCTAGAATTGATTAAGGAAATGGAACAAGAGGTTGTAACCAGCCTAGATCCAAATGCTAGGCTCTATCAAGCGTCGAGAGGGATCAAATATCCCGAGGTGCAAACCTCTCCTCGAAAATATCCTTGAGTGCAATACCTAAGAAGAGGTTTGCACCTAGGGAGATTTGATCCCTCTCGGCACTTGATAGAGCCTAGGATTTGGATCTAGGATGGTTCCAGTCATGGGCGGTGACACAAAACTGGATTTTGATCAGCATTGTAAGGAACAGGTTAAGTTGAAAACATAGATAGAATTATGAGGATTATCATAATGTAAGTAATAAGTATGAGTAAATTGTTAAACTGGAAACTAGAGACAATAATTTTGTAAGGATTAAATAAATGAAAATATGGTTCACATCGTGATCATTCTCAATCTATCTTCTTCATCTTTTCTTATCTTCACACACGGTAGTTTTGACATCTTCTCATATCGATCATATGAGAATCTACATTGGACCTGTACTTGTATTACGAGTTTGTATTCCAGCATATGACTCTTGGAATACATGACACATTTTAACTTCTGCTAATTGATCAATTCGTTCATGAAATTTTCCATGTCTAGTATACATTTCTTCAGATGGTACCGATATATTATCGTCAATTTCAATATCCTTATCTTGGACCATATTAGTAATTGGAGCTACTTGAAATTGGACAATGTCATCAACACGTCGCTCTCTGACCGTTACACGTTGAGCATCTCCCATAGTTGTTTCTATGGGTATATTGGTTGAATATTGTCTTTGTTGTTCTACATTTTGATTTCTTTGTTGTTCTACAAATTGATTTCTTTGTTCTTCCAATTGCTTCAACTTTCTCTCTCGATATGCTCTTTGTTGGTCAATGTTTCATTTTCTTTGTTATTCTCGTTCTTCTACTGTCAATTCGTCTAAATTTCTTTTTCGATATTCTTTTTTTCGATCCATGTTTCATTTTATTCGTTCTTCTGTTTTCATTTCATCCAACTTTATTTTTCGATATTCTTTTTGTTGTTCTGCTTTTCATTTCAAGTCTTATTCTCGTTCTTTTGTTGTCATTGTTAGTTTTTCAGAATTTACTTCAATCTGATCTAGGATCTTAACTGAGAGAACAACATGTACAACATATCTACAGCATATCAATCATGGACACAATAATGCAAGCACACAAGAGACACAGAGTTTACTTGGGGAAAACCATAAAGGTGAAAAACCCCAATAACTACCTCATAGATAGATAGAGCAATGATACAACCCAAGCATAAGAGATATCCTAGCAGCAGATTCTCCTCCTCCACAAGTATGCCACTCTCCAAAGAGTGTGTGTGAGAATATAATGATCAAATAGAGTGCCTCCTGCACTCTATTTATACGTGACGTGCCTAATAACCTTTACTAGGTCGGCCTTAACATAACCACATAACATAATGCTGACTGGGACGACACCCAATAGGGTGGTCTAATAACCCTTTGACCCACATGGATGACCCCCAATAGGGTGGTCTAAGAACTCTTCGACCCACGTGACTTATACAGGGCCGACCCCGACAAGGTGGTCTAATAACCCATCAAGTATAAGTTACGACACTTACAATATAAATGACGACACTTCCATATAGAGGAATAATAACATCTCTATAGGAATACAAACAATTCCGTATAGAGGAATAATAACATCTCTATAGGAGTACAATATACATAGATGAAATACATGGGTGAAATACATTCCGAAGTTACATATACATCAACACTCCCTCTTAACTAGGAAGGTATTTCTCAACACAGATCCGCTAGCACAAGTCTTCTTCTCTGGATCATCATCAACGAATCATCATCCTTGAATCATCTTCATCATCACTGCTGTTGCTATTTCAATCAATCTCTAAATCTACTCGTCATAGGAAGTTCTACAGAGCCAGTCCTTTTTCATACTAGATGTAGGCCCACCATCTGCAGGTCTTCATCATCACTGGACATACTATGGAATCCTTAGTACTTATTACGTGCGTCACAAAACCTCGCAAGAGCATCCCAAAACTGATTATGAGCACATGGCCCAACCTATCGGATCTCCCAGGGAGCTATTACATGTGACTGTCACAAAACCTTAAGAGAGTCTCTTGACTAGCAAGAACCCTAAAGAGCATCTGAGGCCTTTTTCATCCTATCTAGATCTCCAGGACTTATTACATGTGACCCCCACCACAAAACCTTAAAAGAGTGTCTTGTCAAGCAAGAACCCTAAAGAGCATCTGAGGCCTTTTTCATCTTGTCTAGATCTCCCAGGTCTACTTACATGCCATAGGACGAAACCTTGAAAGAGCGTTTGCCAGATCTCCCAGGGAGCTATTATATGCCAGCGAAAAAACCTAGCAAGAGAATCTGCAAACCTCCCAGGGCGCTATTATATGTCCTCCCAAAGAAAAACCTCAAAAGAGCATTTTCCTGATCTCCCAGGGAGCTATTATATGCCAGTGGCAAAACCTAGCAAGAGAATCTGCAAACCTCCCAGGGCGCTATTATATGCTTATCTGCACAACCTGTCCACGGCCACAGAGTACCAGCCTGATACTCACCATACATCATCCTGATGTACACATGATCATCCTGATCATTATCACTGCATCGTCCTGACGCATGTCATCTGTAGCAACATCCTGAAGCTCATCATCCATGATCATCCTGATCATACAATGCATCCACCTGATGCATACACAGTATCTGCCTAATACATATCATCATACATGATCTAACTGATCATACAATGTATCCACCTGACACATATACAAATACATGATCCACCTGATCATACCTGATACATATCAACATAAATGATCTACCTGATCATACAATGTATCCACCTAATACATATACAAATACATACACATGATCCAACTGATCATATCCAGCATCAAACATGATGCATACATACATAAATGATCCAACTGATCATATCTAGCATCCAACATGATGCATACATACATAAATGATCCAAATGATCATATCAAGCATCCAACATGATGCATATACATATACAGAGCAGTAACTGGAGCATCGTCCTGATGCTCATCATCCAACGCTTACATCCACAGCCATGCAAAGGATCCTCCTTCCAACATGCTTGGAATGGCTTTAGCAAATGTCTCCATTACTTCTTCCTCGAAGTGTCATCGATTTGAAGAACACCAAGCCTCTCTCTGAAGTACTCAAACTTCACTCTGGCTAGTGGCTTCGTCAGCACATATGCAATCTGCTCATCCGTCGCAACATACAGAAGCTTCACTGCTCCTCTCTGCACCATATCCTTGATATAGTGATATTTGATCTCTATGTGTTTCGACCTGTCGTGGAACACCGGGTTCTCAGATAGCTTCACACAACTCTGGTTGTCACAAAAGATACCATTAGCCTCCAGCGGGAGATCAAATAACTCAAACAGTATCTTCCTAATCCATACTGCCTCACAACTAGCCGAACAAGCTGCAACATACTCTGCTTCGGCTGTACTCAGTGCTACGCAGGACTGCTTCCTGCTAAACCAAGAGATCACACCTGATCCCATACTGAAGCAGCACCCAGAAGTGCTCTTCCTATCTGCAGCACTGCCTGCCCAATCTGAATCAACATAACCCTGCAAGTTAAACTTTTGATTCGCATCATACTTGAGCCCATAGTCAACCGTACCCTTCAGGTACCTCAGAATATGCTTTACAGCAACCAAGTGAACACCTCTGGGATCCGTCAGGAACTGGTTCAATGTGTTCACCGCAAAGCAAATATCTGGTCTCATTTTTGTCAGGTACATCAAGGACCCAATCATCTGACGATACACAGTGGCATCAACCGGATCAGATGAAGCATCACACAAAAGGTTCAGGTTCAATGCCATAGGTGTGGCCATGGCCTTGTAGTCCATCATCCCGAACCTCTTCAGGATCTCTACTACATACTTCCCTTGTCCAAGGAAGATTCCATCTGCACTCTGCCACACCTCCATGCCTAGAAAGTAGTGCATCATCCCCAAGTCCTTCATCTCGAACTTGGCAGCAAGCTTACGTTGCGTGTCGGCAATCAATCTATCCTCACCTGTAAAAAACAGGTTATCTGCATACAAAAGTAGTATCACTGGATTTCCTTCCTCAACCTTGTAGTAAAGGTTGGAATCCACTTTACTCTTGGTAAAGCCCAAACTGGATAGAAATTTGTCTACCCTACCATACCAAGTTTTGCACATATATGACTCAAACCCGAGTGGTTGCTCCACATACACTTCCTCTTCGACTACACCATTCAAGAAATCTGTCTTGAAATCCATCTGGTGTATCTTCCATTTTATCACTGCAGTCAGAGCAAGTACTAATGGAATTGTATCTGGCTATAGGAGCAAAAGTCTCTTCATAATCAATTCCTCTTTCTGGGAGAAGCCACAAGATACAAATCTCACTTTGTATTTCTCTATGCTACCACATGCAGCATGCTTGATCTTATAGATCCATTTGGAAGTCACAACAGACTTCCCTTTAGGTCTTGCGACTACATCCCAAACATCATTCTTCTTGATCGACTGATCATGGCATTCTTCCATTACTTCATCCCAGATCCTGGGAACTTCAATATCTTCAATAGATATCTTTGTTGCTAGAACAAATGTTGTAGTCCTTTTGTAGGTGAAGGTATACGATCTTTCCTACAAAACAAGTTAAATTGCATGATTAGAAACATCTCATAATTTTCAGAACAAATTCTTACACATAAATAAATATGTCATACAGTCATGCAATTATTTTAGCCAATGCTTCAATACAACATTCATCCATATCCTGTAACTTTCTAGATGCCTTCCAATCTCTACCAGAACATTGTTAAGAGTGTGCACAACTCCCAAAATGTCAGCAAAGAGCTTTCATTCTAGATAAGTAGCAATGGAATGTTGTACAGTGCCATAGGCCACTTACCCATTAGATGCATATTAGTAGTATATTGTTCATTAATGCAATTATTCTAATATGCATAATACACACCCTAAGTCTAGGAACATAAGCATATACATCATTGAACAATATTATTTAAACAAACAAATATGCAAGAAATGACAATTCAAATACTTATCTTTGTTTGGTTTTAGGGTGGACTCCCTCTTAGTCTTTGCTTCCTTTTTGCAACACCATTCTGATGTAGATTGTGAGAAGTGGTCGACTCCCTCTGAATATCTACATCCTTGCAAAAACTACTGGAGTGTGCTCCGTCTTGATCTTTGCTTCCTAGATTACTTGTCCTTGAACTTATATCCATCCTCGATCACTATGCATGCTTGCAAGTATCATTATTGTGATATCCTCGAGATCTCATACATAATCATACATTTATTAGTATATTATCAATACTATCAAAACACAATGATCTTAAGCATGTATAGTCATGATCATTTCAAACAGAAATAATAAGCATTAGTATTCAAGGACTCTTATGGTTAGTCATATCATAAATTAAAGTAAGAAACATAATATGCCTAAACCCATGATTACTCAAACCTATACTTTCATGACTCTTCTGGTTAGTCATATCATCAATTAAGGTAAGAAACATAATATGCATACACCCATGTTTATTCAAACCTATTAATAATCATTATCAATCATGCCATGTATACTTATATAAGAGATCCTATCACAAGGTAGGATTCTAACTTGATATAGGAAAAACATACCTGGATTAGTATGTTAGATAGTTATGTCTAACATACCCACATGATGTCTTCTTGTTCTCTTCAATGACTTGTGCTAGTAACTTGCATATCTCATAAGTTAAACATTATAGAACCAAGTTATAAATACCTTGTAAGCAGATTTTCTATGTGATCCATGGCAATGGATGAACCTTTGTCTTCATGTCACCATGGTCATATGTTCTTGAAATAGAACATGATTTGTCTTTCTTGGTGTACCTTTCATGTTAGCGAACAACATAAAACTCATACAACACCATAATGCATTAGTACAATCATAAGTGTCAAAACCTTAATCAATGAATATCTTCTATAATGTATTCATAATTTTATTAAGGTGATGCGACAAGTCTAGTAATTAATCAAGATTGTACTAACCGCAATGATATGAAGAGAAGCATATCATAAACTTAACCATGAACAGAATTCGAAACATACCTGTAAGTCATACCTGTCGATATTGCTTGTAATCTTCTTATGTAAGGTCTTAGCCTCATCTCCCTCTGAAATAGGAACTTCTTCACTTATGCAGTTGACCAATCCATTTTCTTCTAGGATTAACCCAATCCACTTGATTTGCAGGAATTGGATCTGGAGCTGGATTAGGGTTTGTCAGAGAAACCCTAAAAATTCAAACTTTGATGTTCAAACTTCTGAAAGGATAGAAAGATGTGCCTTGATGAGCTGATCAAGCCGGTATACTCAGAATTTGAAAACTGCAAAGTTTCACCCCTCAAAATTGCCTTTGAACCTTTCGGATCTTCTAGACAAGATCCTGAACTAGGTTTTGATAAATCCCATCCTTCTTCCCAACCAAAAGGTTCGATCCAAAGCTCTAAACTTCCATTTTTCTGAGGAGCTTCCAGCCATGGTCACAAACTTCCAAAATTCCAACTTTTGCAGAAGCCTTAATTTTCCATCTTTCTGATCAAAGTCCCAAACTGGGGTTTGATCAAGCCCGGTCTTCTTCCCAACCAAAAAATATGATCTTGGTCTCTAAATTTCAATTTTGATGAGTAGCACCCATCCTTGGTATCCAATTACAAAAATTCCAACTTTCTCCGAAACCCTAAATTCCCAAAGCCATGAATAAAAGTGCTCAAACAATAATTCTGTTTTGATAGAAATATGTAACTGATTGTTTCCGGTGTAACTCTGAACTTTCCAATCAACGGGGTTTGAAACTTCTAGCTATGGTATCCCGACTTGTCATATTTCCAACCCCACAGGTCTGACCTCAATTGGATTCTCTGAAAGAGAGTTATGCCAAGTGTTGCAACATGACCTGTTTATGGGATAAAAGAGGAGAGCAAACTTGTACGGCGTGCCACGTGTCACTGGTTCATTTTCGGCCTCTGAAAAAGTTACCTGAGAAATTACAGTCCATGCACTACTTGTCACTTTTCACTAAATTTCATTTGAATCTTCCTAGCCCAAGTTATGACCTTTTTTCCTAGGTCACTTGTTTATTACTCAATTCTGGAAGAGGCAGAAACCCTAGATTGTACAGATCATAAAACACAAAGTACAACGAATTAGAAGTTTTCATTTAGACACAAGGTACATGGGGATCTGATCTTCGACCTGTAAAAGTTTCAGATCCGAAAACTTTTCCAAAATGTATTTATAGCTAAAGTTCTACGATGACTGGTTTTTTGCTATATCAAGCCCTAGCATCGCAAGTGCAACAAGTGTCATACATGCCATACCATGCCTTCTTTCAGGATAGCTCTGATACCATGTTAGTTTTTCAGAATTTACTTCAATCTAATCTAGGATCTTAACTGAGAGAACAACATGTGCAGCATATCTACAGCATATCAATTATGGACACAATAATGCAAGCACACAAGAGACACAGAGTTTACTTGGGGAAAACCATAAAGGTGGAAAACCTCAATAACTTCCTCAGAGATAGATAGAGCAATGATACAACCCAAGCATAAGAGATATCCTAGCAGCAGCTTCTCCTCCTCCACAAGTGCACCACTCTCCAAATAGTGTGTGTGAGAATAGAATGATCAAATAGAGTGCCTCCCGCACTCTATTTATACTTGACTTGCCTAATAACCTTTACTAGGTCGGCCTTAACTTAACCACATAACATAATGCCCACCGGGACGACACCCAATAGGGTGGTCTAATAACCCTTTGACCCACATGGACGACCCCCAATAGGGTGGTCTAATAACCCTTCGACCCACATGACTTATACAGGGCCGACCCCAACAAGGTGGTCTAATAACCCATCAAGTATAAGTTACGACACTTCCATATAGAGGAATAATAACATCTCTATAGGAATACAAACACTTCCGTATAGAGGAATAATAACATCTCTATAGGAGTACAATAGACATAGATGAAATACATGGGTGAAATACATTCTGAAGTTACATATACATCAATAGTCATTTCGTTAGATTTTCTTCCTTGATATGCTTTATGACATTCGACGTTCTATATTTTTTGTTCTTCTCCTGTTTGTCTGATAGCATCTTCTGCATGAACATCTTCCATTTCTAGTTTAGACTCTATATAAAACATGTCAAGCATTAAAATATACACTGAAATTTATACAACTATGAAATCCACACTAAAATTTATGCATCCATGAAATCTACACTGAAATCTATGCATCCATCGATTAACAGCTACACTGAAAATTATGCAATGATAAAACACCATACACTGAAATCTATGTAAGTATAAAACTCACTTTACATGATAATGAAATTCAATATCCACATAAATTTTGGTTCTGTGGTATAAACCTTTATCCTTCTCATTCTTTTGCTGTCATTTTGTTAGATTTTCTTCCTTGATATGCTTTCTGACGTTCGACGTTCTTATTTGTTAATTTTTTAGCATTAATTCAATATACTCTAGGATCTTTACTGATATAATAACATGTACAACATATCAAGCATATCAAGCATGTCAATCATGTCAATCACAACAAGAGGCAAACATAAGAGACAATAGACACACAGAGTTTTCGTGGGGAAAACCCTAAGGTGAAAAATCCCACAACTTCCTCAGAGATAGATAGAGCAATAATACAACCAAGGTACAACCAAAGTACAAGAGATAGTCTTCTACTAGCATCTCCTCCTCCTCCTCAACTAGTGCGCCACTTTCCGAGTGATGTACAAGTGAATAATGAGATGTCCAAATAGAGATCTCCCGATCTCTATTTATACTTGTCCTATCCTGCCCAATAAACTAATGGGGCTGACTTGTCTAGCTTAGCCTAATAACCCATGGTTAACTTAATCAGGGTCGACCCCACACATGGTGGTCTAATAACCCATCAACAAGTTACGACACTTGTCAATATAAATGACGACACTTCCTTATAGAGGAATAACACATCTCTATAGGAGTATAATATACATAGATGAAATACATAGGTGAAATACATTCCGAAGTTACATATACATCAACACTCCCTCTTAACTAGGAAGGTATTTCTTAACACAGATCTGCTAGCACAAGTCTTCTTCTCTGGATCATCATTAGCGAATCATCATCGTCATTGTCACGGCTGCTGCTATCTCAATCAATCTCTGAATCTACTCGTCATAGGAAGTTCTACAGAGCCAGTCCTTTTTCATACTGGATGTAGGCCCACCACCTACAGGTCTTCATCATCACTGGCCATACTGTGGAATCCTCAGGACTTATTACGTGAGTCAACAAAACCTCGAAAGAGCATCCCAGGACTGATTACGAGCACACAGCTCAACCTATCGGATCCCCCAGGACCTTTTACATGCTACTACACAACCTGTCCACGGCCATAGAGTATCACGAAGCACAGCCCAAATGCACATCACACAACACTTACATCTACACCATGGGAGAACACATCTACAACCATGCGAGAATGGCACAGCACTTATATTGCTGCCATGGGAGAACACATCTACAACCACGCTCAAATGTCCCAGCACTTATATCGCAGCCATGGGAGAACACATCTACAACCATGCTCAAATGGCCCCAGCACTTATATCGCAGCCATAGGAGAACACATCTACAACCATGCTCGAATGGCCCTGGAAATTACATCATGACCATGGGAGAACACATTTGCCACCATGTCGGAAAATCCTAGCATTTACATCGCGACCATGGGAGAACACATCTACAACCATGTCTGAAAAGATCATGTGCATCTGTGTCTTCGGAACTCATCACACATAATCCAACTGATTATGTAATGTATCCACCTGATACATGTCACCACATATGATCATCTTGATCATCATCACTGCATCATCCTGATGCATGTCATCTGGAGAAACATCCTGAAGCTTGTCATCCATGATCATCCTGATCATACAATGCATCCACCTGATGCATACCAAGTATCTATTTGATACATATCATCATACATGATCCACCTGATCATACAATGTATCCATCTGAGACATACACAGATACATGATCCACCTGATCATACAATGTATCCACCTGATATATATCAACATACATTATCTACCTGATCATACAAACGTATCCACCTGATACATATACAGATACATGATCCATGCATCCAACATGATGCATATACATATACATGATCCAACTAATCATAACAAGCATCCAACATGATGCATACATACATACATATAAATGATCCAACTGATCATATCCAGCATCCAACATGATGCATACATATAAATGATCCAACTGATCATAACAAACATCCAACATGATGCATATAGAGAGCAGTAACTGGAGCATCATCCTGATGCTCATCATCCAGCGCTTACATCCACAGCCATATGAAGGATCCTCCTCTCATCATGCTTGGAATGGTTCCAGCAAATGTGTCCATCACTTCTTCCTCGAAATGTCGTTGATCTAAAGAACACCAAACCTCTCTCTGAAGTACTCGAACTTCACTCTGGCTAGTGGTTTCATCAACACATCCGCAATCTTCTCATCCGTCGCAATATACAGGAGCTTCACTGCTCCCCTCTGCACCATATCCTTGATATAGTGATATTTGATCTCAATGTGCTTCGACCTGTCATGGAACACTGGGTTCTCAGACAGCTTCACACAACTCTGGTTTTTAGTTTTTAATTTGTTAATCATAAGAATTATTTTCCATTCATGCAGATAATGAGACATTCATAATATTTAGATTTGGATTAGTAATAAGTATCTTTATCAAGTTTTCTACTTGCTTCTATATTCATATCTTTATCAAGTTTTCTACTTTCTTCTAGTCTCATTAGTTTCATGGAAAGTAGATAGATCAACATGTTTAAAGTTAGTTGTAGTTTCTCGCTTTGTAGTTTACATCTCTTTATTGAAGTTAGATTAGATTTACTTCCGTTTTATTTTGCTATTACATTTGAAAGTCATTACGATACATTCACTCTGGTTCCTGATACATGGGAATAGATGTTTCTTCTTGAATTAGTTGTTGAAATTATTTAGCTTGTAATTTACTTTGATTAGCATAGATCCTGTTTATGTAATTTATCATCGAATTCAATTATCACATAGATAGTTTATTTTTGTTCTCTATCTGAAGTTATCAGTTCAGTTTTAGAATTATTTACATTTACAAGTTCTCCCTAGTAATTTCTATTTGGTTATCAGTTATTTTTCTATTTCTTTCCATCATTTAAATATGCAGTAGAGTAGTATGATTTGATACTATTCTAGTCGGTTGTTTAGTTAGATTTGATTTAGTTCACTTA
Organism: Larix kaempferi; assembly: GCA_027924585.1. Lineage (NCBI taxonomy): Eukaryota > Viridiplantae > Streptophyta > Pinopsida > Pinales > Pinaceae > Larix > Larix kaempferi. The sequence goes on along the minus strand of BSBM01000271.1, from coordinate 1,546,801 downwards.
TTATTTTTCTAAAGTTTGACTCGGTTTTTCATTTTGAAAGATCTTTCGATCTTTTCTTTATTAAATATTTTGATGGTCTGACAAGCCGAAAAAATTAGGTACTATTCTACCTTAGCATATATTTTTCCTCAACGCTAAGATTACCAATCCTGGTCGGTAATTAAATATTAGGTGTCTTATTTGAGATAGCTCACACACCCAACACTTGGATCCTATCCTATAAACACGAGAGACTAGCCTAAAAACCCTAGTTGGTAGCGTAAACCCTAGTTTGTATTCTAATCACAATGAAACCCTATTATGTAGCCTAATCCCTTGCCTAAATTATAATACATATAAAAATTAAATTTTCATTGTACATCATGTGCATACATTTGAATCCAAATCACTATACACATATATGCATAGTTTCTCATCTATATGGCAAGGGTACATACAACTAGAAAAACCTTGTACCTAGCACTAGGAAACTAATTATTTATTATATGATTGAAATCTTGTTATGGCATGGTTGACAATTTTGTTGCAAATGATCATGCTTGATTCTAGGACCATAACTAGTATTTATTGCAGATAATTGATTTGGTTGAGTTGTAAAGGGTGCATGGTGTATGTTCATCCCCTCAATGGTTTGAAATTAATTGTAGTATGAAATTTTTTATATGATGGATATGTACACTTGTGACAACCTTCTCAATGGATGGAAAACCTAATATGATCATAATGTTAGATTTTAATCATTAATTCAATATGCTATAGGATCTTCACTGAGAGAATAACATGTACAGTATTTCAATGAATAACAATCATATCAAGCATGTCAAGCATCACAAGAATCAAAAGTATGAGACAATGGACACACAGATTTTTCCGTGGGGAAAACCCTAAGATGAAAAACCCCACAACTTCCTCAGAGATAGATAGAGCAATGGCTCAACCAAAGTACAACCAAATACAATAGATAGTCTCCTACTATGCAACTTGATCCTCCTCCTTCAATGTGCGCCACTTTTCGAGTGAGAGAAGAGTGAGTTCTAAGATGATCAAAATAGAGAATCCCGACTCTCTATTTATACTTGTCCTAACCTGCCTAATTACTTATGGGTCTGAATTGTCTAACTCAGCCTAATAACCCCAGTTACATATATATCGGGCTGACACCCACATCAGGTAGTCTAATAACCCATCGGCAAGTTAATCTACTTGCAACACTTGTCAATACAAATGACAACACTTCCTTATAGAGGAATAACACATCTCTTATAAGGGTACAATAAATATATATAAGAAATACATTCCAAAGTTACATATACATCAACACTCCCTCTTAACTAGGAAGGTATTTCTTGACACATATCATCGGGCACAAGTCTTCTTCTCTGGATCATCATCATCGAATCATCATCATCGTCACAGCTACTACTATCTCGTCCAATCTCTGAATCTACTCGTCATAGGAAGTTCTACAGAGCCAGTCCTTTTTCATACTGGATGTAGGCCCACCACCTGTAGGTCTTCATCATCACTGGTCATACTATGGAATCCTCGGGACTCATCACGTGCGTCTGCAAAACCTCGCAAGAGCATCCCAGGCCTTTTACAAGCACACAGCTCAACCTCTCGAATCTCTCAGGATCTTTTACATGCCACTGTCCACGACCACAGAGTATCAAACTTACTTCACCATACATCCAACTGATGTATATCATCACATGATCAACCTTATCATCATCATCATCTACAAGCAAGCCATCAAGTAGGTACACCTCAGGACTGATTACACTGCCTCTGCAAAACCTGCAAGATCTCTCAGGACTGATTACACTGCCTCGGCAAAACCTGTAAGAGCATCTCAGGAATGATTATATGCCTTTGCAAAAACTGTGTACCAAACTGTCATATCAATGTATTCAGATCACCGCGTAGTCCACAGAGCACAACCCAGATGCACACACACAACACTTACACTCACCATGGGAGGACTAACCTGCCACCATGTGAAAGGCTCACAGCACTTACACTCACTAGCATGGGAGGAGCAAACTACTACCATCTGGGAAAGGCTAACAGCACTTACATCAAGGACCATGGGAGGACCAACCTACCACCATGTCGGAAAGGCACAACACTTACATCATGACCATGAGAGGACCAACCTACCATCATGTCAGAATGGCCCAGCACTTACATCTCACCATAGGAGGACTAACCTGTCACTATGTGAGAATGGCCCAGCACTTACATCTGACCATGGGAGGACTAACCTACCACCATGCAAGAATGGATTGGCCCTTACATCCTGCCATGGGAGGACCAACCTACCACCATGCAAGAATGGCCCGGCCCTTACATCCTGCCATGGGAGGACCAACCTACCACCATGCAAGAATGGCCCAGTGTGCATCTGTGTCTCCGGACTTCATCACTTCCCTCTGGAAGGCATCTCGATCTGAAGTACACCAAGTCTCCCTCTGAAGTATTCAAACTTCACTCTGGCAAGTGGCTTGGTCAACACATCGGCTATCTGCTCATTTGTCGCAACATACAGGAGCTTCACAGCTCCCCTCTGCACCATATCCCTAATATAGTGTAACTTGATCTCAATGTGCTTCGACCTATCATGGAACACTGGGTTCTTTGACAAGTTCACACAGCTCTGGTTGTCGCAATATATACAGGTAGCACTCAACTGGAGATCAAACAAATCAGACAGTAGCTTCCTAAGCCATACTGCCTCACAACTAGCTGAACAAGCTGCGACATACTCTGCTTCAACTGTACTCAGTGCCACACAGGACTGCTTCCTGCTAAACCAATAGATCACACCTGATCCCAGACTGAAGCAACACCCCGAAGTGCTCTTCCGATCAATGGCACTACCTACCCAATCCGAATCAACATAACCCTCCAGGTTAAAATTTTGATTCGCCTCATACTTGAGCCCGTAATCCATTGTACCCTTCAGGTACCTCAAAACATGATTTGCACCTATCAGGTGAACATGTCTCGGATCTATCAGATACTGGCTCAAGGTGTTCACCGCAAAGCAAATGTCTGCCCTCGTATTCGTCAGGTACATCAAGGACCCAATCATCTGACGATATATTGTGGCATCAACCGGCTAAGAAGAAGCATCACACAGAAGCTTCAGGTTCGATGCCATAGGTGTGGCCATGGCCTTGCAGTCCATCATCCCAAAGGTTTTCATGATCTTTACTACATACTTCCCTTGTCCAAGGAAGATCCCATCTGCACTCTGCCACACCTCCATACCAAGAAAATAGTGCATCATACCCAAGTCCTTCATCTCAAACTCAGCAGCTAGCTTCCTCTTCGTGCCAGAAATGAATCTATCCTCACCTGTCAGAAACAGGTCATCCACATACAATAGTAGAATCACTGGATTTCCCTCCTCAACCTTGTAGTAAAGGTTGGAATCCGCTTTACTCTTGGTAAAGCCCAAACTGGATAGGATGCCATCTATCCTGCCATACCAAGTCCTGGGTGCCTGTTTCAAACCATACAGGGCTTTCTTCAATTTGCACACATGTGTTCCTCTATCATGTGTCTCAAACCCGAGTGGCTGCTCCACATATACTTCCTCTTCAACTACACCATTCAAGAAAGAAGTCTTGACATCCATCTGGTGTACCTTCCATTTCATTACTACATCCAGAGCAAGTACTGATCTAATGGAAGTGTATATGGCCATAGGAGCGAAAGTCTCTTCATAATCAATTCCTTCTTTCTGGGAGAAGCCACGAGCTACAAACCTAGCTTTGTATTTCTCGATGCTACCATCTGCAGCATGCTTAACCTTATAGATCCACTTGGAAGTTACCACAGACTTCCCATCTGGTCTTGGGACCACATCCCAAACATCATTCTTCATAATAGATTGGTATTCTTCAATCATAGCATCCTTCCACTCTTTCTTTTTTGTAGCTTCTTCATAACTGGAAGGTTATTTATCCATGATGTCACAGAGTAAAGCGACATAACTTGTATGTGACCTTGTCCTTTTTCTTTCTCTGTGTTCTTCTTCTGGAATGCCAAATCTCTCTGCATCTTGGATGAGCTCTCTAGCCCATGTAGGTTTCCTCTTGTGAGGATTCTTCTCACGAGGTGTATCCACAGGTTCTTGTGGATCTTCCATTTCTCGATCTTCTTCAGGAACTGCTTCATTCATTGTGGTGTCTTGTGTTCTGGATATTCTGGGTTCTTCATTGTCTTCAACAGGTGTCTTTCTCGATTTGTGATAAGCTGAACTTTCATCAAATGTTACATCTCTGCTGATGTCAATCTTCTTGAATCCAGAGAAGTAGATTCTGTATGCTTTTGAGCTTTCACTGTAACCCACGAATATACCCTTGTTTCCTTAAGGATCCAACTTTGACCTTTTCTCTTTTGGGATGTGAGTGTATACTGGACAGCCAAATATTCTGAGATGGATCACTTCTGGTTTCTTACCAGTAAACACTTCTTCTAGTGTTTTGTTGTCAAGTATCTTATGGGGCGTTCTGTTCTGCACATATACAGCTGTCCTTGTTGCTTCAGCCCATAAGTGCATAGGTAAGTCTTGGTCATGAAGCATTGCCCTTATTGCTTCCATTATTGTTTTATTCTTTCTCTCGGCAACCCCATTCTGCTGTGGATTGTAAGGAGTAGTCAACTCCCTCTTAATCCCTGAATCACTGCATAACTTCTTGAAGTCTCCTGAAATAAATTCTCCGCCATTGTCAAATCTGAAGATCTTGATCTTCAAGTCAGTTTGGTTTTCTATCAAGGCTTTGAATTCCTTGAAATTGTTAAATAATTCATCTTTGTTCTTCAAGAAGTAGATCCAAGTCTTCCTAGAGAAATCATCAATAAAGGAGACATAGTATACATACCCACTCAGAGAACTAGATGACATGGGACTACATACATCAGAGTGGATAATCTCCAAGATTCTTTTTGCCTTGCTTTCACTGCTTGGAAATGTCTTCTTTGTATTCTTTCCCTTTGCACAACCTTTGCAAATGCCTTCATGCTTTGTCTGGATTTCAGGAAGACCTTCTACCGCTTTGCTTGCAATTGGTAATGCCCTATAATGCATGTGTGCAAGCCTTCTGTGCCAAATTTCACTTGGCTCTACAGAATCATGGACCATGGCTTGTTCTGGATGGCCCTTCAATTTGTACAATCCTCCCTCTTACTCTCCAATCACCACTGCATCATCTATAGTCTTACCCTTAGGCCACACTAAGACTTGGCCATCTATAAATGCAACCCTCGTGCCTTTTGCATCCAATGCATATACTGAGAGTAGATTCTTCTTGAGACCTGGAACATAGAGTACATCTTTCATCTTCATAGACTTTCCAAAGTCTAGTTGATATGAGGCTTCACCACTCCCTTTTATGGGATACTGGTAATCATCTCCAAGCTTCACCTTGTGGGGTGAATCACGTTCAAATAGATTCACAAAGGATTCTTTGAATCCTGTCATATGTTTGGAAGCCCCACTATCTATGAGCCAATCATTACTTCCATGAGTAATGGTTCCGGTGAGAGCAGAAATCAAAACATATTCTTCATCACTTGAAGAATCTTCACTATCTTCTCTAGCCCTCTTCCTGGGAGGTTCATCATCCTCTGCAACATGAGCATGATGTCTTCTTTTGAAGTTCTTCTTCTTGTGAGTACCCTCTTTCTTATTCTTAGGGAAATCTCTGGCATAGTGTCCCTTATCATCACATGTATAGCAACAAACATGGGTCATGTCCCTTCAATGTCTGGGACTACCTCTTTGATTCTGATATTTTCCTTTCTTTCCATGATGGTGAGCTTTCTTGTCACCATGTCTTTTGGAGGGAGTTGTGAGTGCTTGGTCTTCACTCCCCATCTTCTCTTCTCTGGCTACAATTCGAGCTTCTTCCTGTGAGCATTCTTCCCATAGTCTAGCAAAAGAGATAAGTTTCTTTCTAGCACAAATTCCTTGGATGAAGGAATCCCATGACCTAGGGAGGCCATTAAGAGTGTTCATCACCACTTCTCCATTTTCTATATCTTCACCCACAGCTTCAAGTTGTTCTTTTATCTGGGAGACCCTTGAGAAATATGACTGCATAGTCTCTGCATTCTGGATCTTGATATTCATCAATTGATTCCTCAGGGTCATCTTCCGATTTATGTTCTTGCCTTCAAATAGTTTAGTCAAGGAATCAAACATCTCTTTTGGTGTCTTTAGGGATGACACATGAGGGATGAGATGATCTTTAATAGAATCAGCAATGATCCTCTTTGCCTTAACCAAATTCCTTTTGTGAAGAGCCTTAGCCTCTTCTCCCTCTGGGACAGGGACCTCTTCACTTATATAAGTATCCAACTCATTTTCTTCAAGGATTAACCCAATCCTGTACTTCCATGCTCGGAAGTTATCAACTCCTTCAAGCTTATCCTCAAGCTTGGTGTGGTGAGACATCTTAAGAGTACTTCAAATGGAAATAGAAAAGATTTAGGTCTTACCACTTGTTTGCTAAAAACTAGATCTAGTGCCAGATTAGGGTTTGAGTTTCTCGGAGATCTACACAACCAAAAATCTTGAACCAAAGATCCAAACTTATGATTTTCCAAGGAGCTTCCAGCGGTGTCTTCAGATTTCAGAAATTCCTATTTTTGAGGAAACCCTAATTTGTAGGGCCAAAACTGAAAGTGCTCAGAATTGAATTCTGATTGGACAGATAGATTCACCTTGCTGAGGAGAGTCAATCCATCATATTACTTTTCCAAAATCTGTGGAGAGAAACCCAAAAACAAGAAGCCCTAGCTTCCGCAACTGCACAGTGTCTTCTTCTCAGGTTAGCTCTGATACCATGTTAGATTTTAAGCATTAATTCAATATCCTATAGGATCTTCACTGAGAGAATAACATGTACAGTACATCAATGCATAACAATCATATCAAGCATGTCAAGCATCACAAGAATCAAAAGCATGAGACAATGGACACACAGATTTTTCCATGGGGAAAACCCTAAGGTGAAAAACCCCACAACTTCCTCAGAGATAGATAGAGCAATGGCTCAATCAAAGTACAACCAAATACAACAGATAGTCTTCTACTATGCAGCTTGATCCTCCTCCTTCAATGTGCGCCACTTTTCGAGTGAGAGAAGAGTGAGTTCTGAGATGATCAAAATAGAGAATCCCGACTCTCTATTTATACTTGTCCTGACCTGCCTAATTACTTATGGGGCCGACTTGTCTAACTCAGCCTAATAACCCCAGTTACATATATATTGGGACGACACCCACATCAGGTAGTCTAATAACCCATCGGCAAGTTAATCTACTTGCGACACTTGTCAATACAAATGATGACACTTCCTTATAGAGGAATAACACATCTCTTATAAGGGTACAAAAAATAATATAAGAAATACATTCTGAAGTTACATATACATCAACACATAACATTAGTAAAAAAAACAACATGTACATTCTGCCATATTGCCAAATCCATGAGATAAAACCATAGTGGAACAAAACTCAAACAAACATATAAAATATCAGGAAAATAGTGGAAGATATTGGTTCCCAATGTACATATGATGGCAACTCATGTCGTAGATCCAAAATACATGGCAACTTGTGCCCTATACAAAATCCGGTAACTCGTGCCATAGATCCAAAATACGTGGCAACATGTGCCATAGATACAAAGTACATGGCAATTGGTGCCCAAAAGTGACACGTCGTGGCTAATGTACATAACATGGTGTGCCAAGCATTGTGACCACCCCAGTCACTCCTAGGCGCATCTCCAAAATCAATCTTCCTCTTCTTGGAGCTACTGGTATCTCGAGTCTTCTTTCATCTAGGAGTAGACCGTCTCTCCAGGCTATGAAACAAATGATATAAGATACCATCATTTTCAAGCATTTGTAACATTTACCACATTTATAAAATGAATGTACAATTCAAATCTTAAATAAATCACTGTTGATGTGAGTGGGCGACGTGAGGCAGGTGTCCTAGATCTGCTGAGCCTCTCAACAATTCCACCCTACAACATTTACGACAATAATTTCATTGAAAAATAATAATTGCTTAAATTAATTTTGGTTAATGCATCAAAACATTTTCATAAATTAACTTGATTCTCACTATAAACACCTCCAAAAATGGACATGCTTAGGCTTCAGGGCTAGCAGGTGGAGCAGTTAACTGGACAACCTGCTCCGATGCAGTCATGGGGGGGCGCAGATGTAGATGCAGCAACTATGGGTGCAACCATTGTAGATACATGGCAAGATACTGGAATAGTAGTTTACACAATAGTGGCGGGAACTGGAGAAGATATGGTGGAAGAATACATGGTGGTATGGGGTGGAGGAGGACGTCGTGGACGATGAACGCCTACCGAATGTACGATAGGGGGTAACAACCCAAAAGAGATAGGGGGGATGTTGAGGTATGTAGAATGGGAGGGTGGTCCTGGATAGAGGGAGGAGGATGGATAAAAGGGAGGTTGTGGACAAAGGGGGGAAGCTGGATGAAAGGGGGGGCGTGGACGAATTTGGGTGGATGGATAGACAGGGGGGTGTGGATGAATGAGGGAGGATGTATAGACGGGGGGCGTGGACGAATGGGGGAGGATGGATGTAGGGGGGAGGGTGGACGGAGAGGGGAGGATGGATGGAAGGGAGGGGGTCGATGGAGGGAGGGGTTTAAAAGAAAGAGAGGGGTGCGACTCATGGGAGAGGGTGGAAACATGGGAATAAAGTGGCCTGCAGCTGTTGGTGGCCCCTGCATACAAATTTGTAATATCATAGTTTAGTAAAAAAAATAAAAAATAAACCATAGTATGTCGTAACATTTCAAATTAAAAGCATGCTTTTAACTACACATTGTACCTATGTATATGGTGATCTGTTGATCCCTGGAGGGGATGGTTGATCATCATAGTTCGTGCATACCTGTGGATACCAAAATGCATGCATGTTATGAACATATTAAACAAGTAATTATTTAGTCAATCAAAATATTAAAAAATATTGTACGAACTATCATCGTGTATGTCATAAATATAAATACATAAATAATAGAAATGCCATAAGTAATAACAATATTGTGTGAGGTACTGAAAATACCTTCATGTGAGGTGCCACAATTTTAGTTGCAGATGCCATTGATGTGTCCAGGTTGGGAGATCCTACGTTCTCCCATGACGGCGACTCGGCTCTAAATAATTGTACATTGAAATAATATTTTAAGTCAAACACAAATACTTTAAAATTACTTTATAAATGATCAAGTGATGATTAAAAACACATAAAAAAAAGTCCTAACATGCTCCATATAGCAGCCCTCGATCGCGCCAGGGAAAGTGTGCCTGTAATGGGGACAAAGATGTGGCATTGTCCCCATCGAACGAGAAGGCCGAACATGGCTACCACCAATCACAGGTCTATCCTGACTCTGTCGTGAAGGCCCTGCACCTAAGTCTCTATCAGGTTCAACCCGTCTCTCCACTGTAGTCGTTGCTACAAAGGTGGTGTGTCTAAGGAGTCCATGTGCAACACTCCTCATTGCCCCCTCGATTTGATCAAGCTTGTGGGGTAACTGAGGTGGCTGGGAGAGGGGTTGGGATCACACCTAGGAGCTGGTGGCCCTCTTAGTGGGTTCCTCCTGGCAGCAGGTCGATCTTGGGCAGAGCCACGCCCAACACCTTGGAACTCGGTTATGTCAAAATAGTTGACATGTAAGTCAAGCACAAATGCATCCCACAGTTGCCGAAGGAAGTACTTTGGAACCTCCATATTATTGCAGGGATGTTTATTGTAAACCATGAACCACCTATGCATCCAATTTTCCCTCCATGGTTGGAAATAACACCAATCCATGCAAACACGTAGCTTTATACTGTTAGGTGGTTGTTTTGTTCTTGGATCGGTGAACATATTGTATAATTGGGCCTTTGTAATATTCAATTCTTTTATTTCCTCCTTGGAAATGCCTGTGGAATAATACTCCCGCATATTAGCTCTATATTGATTCATGTCAGTCGATTGGCGATGTGCACGGATGATGGACTCAATTGAGATCTCAATTGAGGTGGCAAGGGACACTCGAGATGGTTACCATGTATTTCTTAGTTCTCGAGTGTGCACTCTCATTTCATTTACATAATAGTTCAAGTCGTCTTGGTCAAATTTTTGTTGGGGGTTTTGATTTTCTTGGGCATTTGGATTTTGTTGAGGGTTTTCATTGGTTCCTATATTTGTGTTTTATTGTGTTCCACCGGACTCCATGTTAACATTGTGTTCATCCATTGTATAGGTTTACACTCTACAATTGAAAATTTCTCTATTATTTTACTAATTTGGGAATTATAAAAAATTTAATAAACAAACAAAAATCAATAAAATGACAAAAAACATGGATCTTACCTATCCAATGCACTTGATGATCACTTGGTGGATGGATTGAGAGATGTTTTGAGTGGAAATGGTGAAAATGGTGGTCTGCAACGTCGCGCACGCAATGGGTGAGGGAGGCTCGGCCGCAATGGAAAGAATTACAACACCTCTGCCCTATTTTTTTTATTATCTTAGCAGGTGCCCGTGCGCACCTTTGAGTGTGTACATGCCAAAAACGTGCACGCACCTCAGTTCAGTACCGAACCTAGTGGCACGTGCGCACTGCCTTAGGTGCATGAATGAGTTTGCTCTTTCCCTGTTAGTGTAGCCCCGTTGCAATGCTTTTGGGGAGCATCTTTGTGCGCCCTCCCAATAAGGCTTCGTATTATCTTCTCCAATTGTAAAACATTATATGGACTATTGAAATAAATTCAAAACCTCGACGGTCAATGAACTCTAAGGTTGAATAATCAAAGTTGAAACATTACACGGTGTGACTGGAAATAGTACAATTTTTTCGCTTTCTTCAAAGTTGAAAATTTACCATGTTTTAATGGAGACTGTTGATTACTTGGTTGAATGGTCTCTTGTGAAAGTGAGGACTACATATTGTTGAGATATTGTAACTTCAAAGAATATTATATTTGTACTTTATTATTCCAGAGATGTTTCATTCCTCCGTGAAGATCTTATTGTATATCCGGAGATGTTTATTCCTCCGTCGGAATGTGGTAACTCGGGTTATTAGACTTCCCTAGTGGGGGTCGGCCCTGTATGTGTCATGTGGGTCAAAGGGTTATTAGACCACCCTAGAGGGGTCGGCCCAGTCAGTTGTAGTGGGGTATTTAACCCATTGGTTAAATACGAGCCTACGTGTACTTGTGTAAAAGATATGTCAGAGTAGTGTATAAATAGAGGAGGTGTGTTCCTCATTTGACACACACACTCACTCATTCAAGGGAGGCGCACTTTTGGAGGAGAGGTCTGCTACGGTGGAGAAGGAGATCATGTCTTTGGTTTGCATCTTTGTATATTGCTGGTCATCTATATTGAGGAAGCTTTACTGGGTTTTCTACCCCATGAGGGTTTCCCAGGATAAATCTGTGTCTCTTGTGTTTATGCTATGCTTGTTGTTTCTTCAGTGATCCTATATATGCTATCATTTTGAAATGGAATGTAATGCTGCTATTTTCTGTCTTAGCATATTTAATTTTAACACATATATTGACACCCTATTATTTCCTGGTAACTGGAAGAGAAACACATTGACCTAAATTGCATGATTTATTTCTTTAAAATGGTTACTTCTACGATTTATTGGAAACCGTGTTGCTTCTTCATGATTACAATCTCTTTAATATTGTATTTCAAAAAATCATATGTTCTAAAATTTCCCTCTAAATATCAAGCTCAAGTGGAAAGTAAACACATATCACTCCCTCTTACCATGATTTGATTGGATTACATTTTTTCTTCTCACGTGTAACATCTCTAACTAGAAAAAGTTGCTCAATTTGGACCCAATTTCAAACTTTGGATTGGCGAACCCAAGCTGCTCCAAAAGCATCCAAATGATTTCAAATTTATAGGGAGTGAAATGGGAGGTTTTAGGACATTCTAATTCAACCCTTATACCATTAGGCACTCGCTAGAAGTAATCAGAGCTTGCAATTTTCAAGGAGGAAGGAAGGGGAATAAAACTAGTTGAATTCATTGGTTGAAAACCCCACTAGACTAGTAACTTTTTGACCTTCCAAACAATGTACGACCTTCCCTATTTTATGATATGAGAATTGTATCTATTAGAGGACCTCAAGGGAAACCCATATCCAACATTAACTCAGGTTTTAGGGTCTACTATATTTCCAAAAAAACAATAGGTTGTATGACATAGAAATTGTGGGAAAATGGTCAACAAAGGACATAAGTTTATTGTACAATATTTAGCAAAAATTCAAGGTTCTACACACAACATTTTGGTCATCTATTTTGATCCATATTCATCTCAAAACATAAGCTATATCTCATAAAAATTCTGATATCAAACATATACAAATTCATTCCAAAAACACCATGAGAAACAAGTGAGGAAACTAGCTTGAATCTTGATTTTACTTGGAAACATTGCATTACATGAAATGTTTGGTATTTCGAGTTGTGGCTCTCATGTGTAGTTTATTACAATTATATACAGTAGATAACATGGCCACAGAGTCAAAATATTATTCTCCACAAACTATATGCAGCTAGGAGTGCGCCATCACACTTGTACATGAACATTAAGAGAGTTTTGAGATAGAGATAGTAGAGAAAGAAGAGAGAATATGAACTTGAACTCAAAGGGGGCTCGAACCTGCATAAAAAAATATCCATGAATATCTATTGAGATGTATGTATGGATTCTTCTCCAACCAACTTGGATAGGAATATTTCACAAATGAAATTGGTTTTAAGGTAGGGAGGATGAACATCCACCATGTAAGGACAAGCTAAGCTCTCCAAAAGTGCAAATGAGAATGACCAAAATCTGCTCTCCTTCATCCTCCTTCTTTTTTATTAACCTCCAATGGACTCCATAGCTCAAATTCCCTCCAAGAGTCTTCACTCAACTCAATTTAGGGAGATATTCTCATAGAAGACACGTGTCCACTTCTTTTTGGCATTCCTCTTCCCCCAATTTGAATGGGGAATCTTGGCGGACCATAACTCCCCATATGCACCCTATTGGTGTTTATTTTTAGCCTTGATATGCCATATGTGTCATAGGTCTGAAATCAGGCCTAAATTTGTCATATTTGTCATAGATTCTCCATCATTGTTGTCATAGATGCCCAGGAATCTAGCTACAAGTGTCACAACTTCTCTATGATGCCTCTTCCTCTTCCATGGGAGTTACTCTTCCACTCCAATTCGACCTTCCTACATTATTTCCATGAATAATGCCTCTTCAAATCCCCCAAGAATGTTACCCTCCACCTTGGACTCGAATTGGTGAGAGAATGATGCCAAGGTTAGTGGAGAATCTTTCCACATGTGGGTCCCACACCATCCTATGTGCCCTCATGACCAAATTCCACCTTATTTTTCCCTTATTATTATTATTATTTATTTGACCCAATTAATGTGAATTTGCAATTCTAAAGTCCATTTAGGGTCTTATAGCTCCCTTATTCCAAGTTTTAATGTTTCCTCCCCAACCTAGGGAACTAGTAGATTGGTGGAAATTTTTCCTTCAAGAAATTTATTTGGATGGGGACATTACATCACGATCCAACGTTTCTTGCTAGAAATCCCAACCATATTTGCAATGGCACTGCAAGAGCAATTCTAGCTACAATGAATGGGCTCGACCTCTTGGTGGACCTATATCACCATGACCGGTAACATCCTAGGGGGAACCCTCACACTTTTCAGCGCCTACGAGGTCGTCATCAAGGCCCTCAATTCGCACAAATTCCATCCCGACATAAACATACACATGACATCTTGGAAGAAGGAAATTTTAATAGAAACAACCACATAAATATCAAAACTGAAGTGAAAATAGATCCCATTCAAGGCCTCTAATTCCGTCCAATCTGACATATCAGCATGGATATGACTTATGTTCTTTGTTTATAAAATGTATTTCTTTCAAAATAAAATCCAGTAGGTTTGAAGGGAAATTAAATTAAATTAAATACCAGTATTTCGAAAATCCGGAACCACTCGAATTGCATCAAAGATTTCCTTGACTCTATCATCGCCATCTATAGACATCAACATTGTATTGTCTAGAATGTCAATCATACTGAGGAAGAAATGGAAATCACAAGGTGGGGTGCGTGAGATTAGGGTACTCGAGCTCTAATGGAACAGTCCCATTGAAGACCCTAAAAGGTGGAAGTGTTGGAGTGGGATTGCAGATGGAAAGGGAGAGGGTGATGCATGCCGATTTCCACACTGGGACTGTTCCTTGGAGAATGATACAACACTTGCTACGGTCCTACACGCATGTAGTGCATCGACTGCAATGGAGGAGGTAGTCTACACAATGCATAGACTGCAATGGAGGATCTAACTATAGAGTTGTCAGAGCATGTCATAATGGAAAATAAACATATGTTTTCGACAATAAGAGGTTGGGTATAAAAATTAGGAAAAACTTCATAATATAAAATTAAAAATCTTAGTATAAAACCCTACGCATGAAAATACAGAGAAAGTAGGGCAGTCTTTTGTGCTTGTCCTTTGCGTAGGACATGAATTCATCCCGCTACCACTCTCTGGAAGGGAAACATGAGGATGACATCAACATCCTGCAGCCAATTAGAAACTATAGCCCAAAATATAGGCAAAACAAAAAATTTATAGGCTCTAGGCCGAGATTAATAGGGGGTCATCGATACATATATATCCCCTATAGAGACATAATAATAATAATATGTTAATATAAGTTTTCAATAATTAATAAATAGGCAATAATTAAGGTATAATCAACCTAACTTACTTAGGCACAAATGTGGAAGGAAGGTGTTGTTGCACTAGAAATCCTTACATGGTTCTAGTGAGTTACCAAGAGGGTAGTTTTGCGAGGAGATTGATGAGTCTTTAGCCTAACCTCTACTATTAGTATCACGAGCTGGAACCAGGATAGATTCTACTCATAGTCCTTTTGAAGGTATGGTGGAAGGAATGTATAATAGAAGGGTTATAAAACATAACTATGTCGATAGAAAAGGATATTAACAACATGAGTTGTATTTTTTAACCGATGACTATATTAGTCATTTAATTTCTCATTTTGTACTAGTGATATGTTCTCCTCTAGCATCATATTCCGACAAGTTTCAAAATCATGATGATGTTGAGAATCAACACCTTCCATGCCCATATTACAATGCCACACATTATATATAGACACTCTTAATTTGTGTGTGACAGATGAGGAAATATTTGATAATTAGGACATCTTACATAATTATTAACTTAGACTATGTAGTTGTATTTTATATCGCATGACTAAATTAGTCATACTTTTTATCCCATTACTAAATTAGTCATTTTTAGTTTTAATCACTTAAAATTGCTCAAATTTGGTCATATTTCACATAAAAACACTGTGGTGACCAAATTGTTTGGTGGTTTAGTCCTTTATTTCACATGGTGACCAAATTTTTTGGTTGCCTAGTCATTTATCACCCATTTTTCTATTAGTGTATGTAGTAGAAAATTCTTCAAGTTTTGAATATAAAGATGATTTTTCTATGAGTTTTTTGATTGATTCTTATGAGGATGATTATGTTGATCATCATGACGATGACTTTATAGAGGTTAGCAATCAGTTTATTCAAGAAGAATTTGTTTCTCCTCAGTGTCTTGTTGTTGATATTAGAGATTAGTTGCCATTTTTGACTTGTGATGACTTTCAGGATTTTATATTCTCAAGTTTTGGTCAAGCATTTTGTTTGCAGGATGAAAACCAACATTGTGAAGAATATTCTCTGCCTTGTTTATTTGAACCAGAAGAATTTCAAACAGAACTTTGGGAAGGACATGACGGAAATTATAAACATTTGATGGGAGAACCTCCAGATACCATTCTAAAGTTGAAACCCGATGTCATTCAAGGGGGAGGAGTTCAGAACATGCAAAAAAATATCATTCATTTTGTGTAGAAATAAAAAGTACTCTCTCGTGATTTTTATGATCCGTTGGCCATCTAAATGGAGGATTTCAATCATTTGAATTTTTAGCCATTCTTTCACTCTGAAAATCAAATTGGTGATGAAATGGTTTTCCTTGTTCAAGCTTTTATTTTGTTGAAGCATGTGCAAAGAGTTCAGTTAATCCATGGGGGATTCACTCAATAAACCGCTATCATAGCACGTTCGTTCGTGGCATTTGAAACAATACCCCTAATTTCACTAAATAATGGAAAATGCCTTCCAAAATCATTTTTTTAACCCCCTCCCAATATGCCTTCCGAATTAAAAAAAAAAAAACCCTATTTTCACTAGATATTGTATGTATCAATTTTTTCATTAGCATTTTTTATACCCCTTTATATTTCTACCTAGTATATTGATATGATACCCCTCTTTCCCCACATGCATTCTACAATGCACCTTGCTTCTTTCGATGTATATTGTGGATGCACATTACTTCACCCACAATGCAATTACTCAACCACATATCATTATGATTTGCAACATCTAATGGTCTAATGAAGAGATAGGAGATCACTTCTTGCATGTCACTAGAGCCAATGCACATAGTACAACATTTAGATTGCATGTTGTCGTTCCCCAATTGCTGACTAAGCCTCTTGTGGGCTAGGTATCCAATCCCCCTCGGGCCTGTAACAAGCTCTAGGAGGCTTACTAAACCTCCCAAGGCTTGTAATAGGCACGAATGGTTGGGTATTCAAGCCCCCAAGGCCTATCGAGAGCCTATAACAGGCCCTGGAGGCTTAGAGCCTCCCAAGGCTATTGGTAACAACTGGTTGAGTGTTATTGGTACCAATTGGCTATCAGTGACCACTGTCTCTCGACTATGATCGACTAGAAACCCACTTCACCACGAAACCCCTAGCCTTAAGCATGCCTCAAGACATGATTTCCCTGCGTACTAGTAAGCTCGAGCCTTTCCTCAACCGGATTTCTCATCCGGTCGTGATCCCGCCATCTCCATTTGGCAGATATTTGTCAGCCCACCCATATAAAAAATACCCCGAAGTATTTTTTTATTGTTACATTAAATAATAATAAAAAATTTCCCCTTAATATATAAGCAATATAATTTTTAGGTTTTCATGAATATTTAATACCGCAATATGAATGAACGTGGTATTATATTGCCTTCTAGTGAAGCCCCCGTGAGTTAATCATCCAGTTTCTTGAATGGTTGAATTGGAAATTTGTATATAAATGATCAGCTTGGTGTTTGCAAGTTAGTGTAGGATTTGTAAATAAATAAGCTTGCTTCTCGAGCGTTGGACTTCAGTTTACAATGCAAGAATTAGTTTCAGCATTTTTTTTTTAACAGTTATCTTTTTCAGCTTGTTATGGTGTGCATTAGTTTGGATCGTTAATAAGACTCCATGCCAATGAAGTATTGGTACTTCTCATTCTTAGTTGCAAGGCAGCTTTGAATTGTAGAGAAGGATCATTTGATAGCTTGATGAGAAGAATAGATGGTGGATTTGATTTGCAGAGCAGGGTAAAAAAGACAAGTTTCAGATATCATAAATGGTTTTATGAAGAAGGCACTTGGTTTACATTTTCTTGGAGCCTCGCAGGGAGGAATCCATCCCTAGCTGGAGCTATATGTTGATACTAGAATCTGCCCCATCAAAAATTTTAGAGGGACCTGATTTTCGCTGTCGGAAATTCCACTAGCATTTTTTCCAAAGCCTTGAGTTTTGGTGTCAACCTGGTCAGTTTCTTATCGCCTCAAACTTTGATCTTAGTCGATTTGGTATGTATGTATAGCCTTGTTAGCTTTGTTTTCTCAGAAATACATTCATTTTCTACAACTCGTATCCTTCTGACATTGTGCCATAAGTTAACCTGGGTATTATTATTATTATAATCTTTATTAAAAAGAAAAAAATACATTATAAAAATACTCCTTTACCTTTTAATCCATTAATTTTCATTGTCATACATGATACATGAGTGGGTAATGTTTAGTAAAAGGATAAATTTTGGTAAAAATATGGATCGTTTATCATTTACCAAGACATGTCAAGCAAGGCCATAAGTTCCCACTAGGCGTCCAAACCATGCATTCGGGAGTCTGAGCCTACCCACAATGTAGTCCATGAGTCACCATAGCAAATCATGGTTAGTTCAACTAGCCACTGGAACTAAGAGGAAAGTTAGTGAGATCATGGATAAATTTCCATTGGAAATGGATGGACTATCCACTTTTGCAAATCTAAATGTATTCCCACTTGGTTCCTATGTTATTCTCATTGGAATGGACTGGTTGGAAGCTCATAGAGTTAAACTCGATTGCTATAGAAAGAATTTTGAGTGTAGTGATCAAGAATGAATCCCAAGGGTTGTAAAGGGTATTCCAAAGGTAGTTTCTGTTAGGCACATTTCAACTGTGCAGTTGAATAAATTTTGTAGTAAAGGCTGCCAATTATATGCAGCCCATATTTTGGAGAAAACAGAAAATGAAATTTCCAAGTTTGAACACCATTTTGTTTTGCAAGAATTCAAGGATGTCTTTCTCGATGAAGTTCCAGGACTTCCTCCAAAGAGGGACATTGATTTTACAATTGATCTTATTCCAGGAGCTGCTCCAGTTTCCAAAACACCTTACAGGATGAGTACACCAGAATTATTAGAGTTGAAAATGCAACTACAAGAGTTGTTGGAAAAGAAGTACATAAGGCCAAGTGTGTCTCCATGGGGAGAACCCGTAGTTGTGAAAAAATAAGGATGGAACTCTCAGGTTATGTATTGATTACATACATCTTAACAAGGTTACAATGAAGAACAAGTACCCCTTGCCTTGAATTGATGATCTTTTTTATCAAATGAGAGGAGAAAAGGTATTCTCCAAGATTGACTTGAGGTCTGGTTATAATCAAGTGAGAATCAAAGAAGAAAAAATTCACAAGAAAACCTTTAGAACAAGGTATGGGAACTATGAGTTTGTGGTGGTGCCATTTGGTATCACCAATGCACCCGCTACATTCATGTGATAGTCTCATGAATAGTTTTTTTAGCAAGTATTTGGACAAGTTTGTTCTTGTATTTCTAGATGACATTCTTATTTATTCCAAGAATGAAGAAGAGCACGAAGAACACTTGAGAATGGATTTGCAATTGCTAAGGGAGCTAATAAAATGTGACTTTTATAAAAATAAAATTCATTATTTGGGTCACATTATTTTCGAGGAGGGAATATCGGTGGATCCCGAAAAGATTGATGCCATCATGAATTGGTCAACTTCAAGAAATGTGACAGATGTGAGATCTTTTATGGGTCTTGTTGGTTACTACAGGAGGTTCATTGAAGGATTCTCCAAGGTTGCACACCCAATCACTTCTTTGCAAAAGAAGGGGATAAAGTTTGTGCGGACATCGAGATGTGAAGAAGGCTTCCAAGTGTTGAAAAAGCTTCTCACAAGTGCTCCAATTCTAAAGATTGAAAATCTGAAAAAATACTTTTTGGTATCCACAAATGCATGTAAAATGGACTTGGAGGAGTTCTTATGCAAGATAACCATGTGGTATGCTACGAGTCAAGGAAGTTGAAAGAGCATGAGAAGAACTATGCTACTCATGATTTAGATCTTGCAGCCATAGTGCACACTTCGAAAATGTGGAGGCACTATTTAATGGGAAGACAATTTGAACTAAGGACGGACCATTGTGATATGAAATATTTGTTTGAGCAGCCCACCTTAAATGCTAGACAAGCTAGATGGCTGGAATTTTTATGTGAGTTTGATTTTGAAATCAAACACATAAAAGGTAAAGAAAATAAGGTGGTTGATGCACTTAGCAGAAAAGTACATGAGATGCATGTAGCAGCCATTAGTACCTGCCAATCAGATTTGAGGCAACAGATTACTAACTATATTGCTGAAGATGATCTGTATATGCAAATAAAGAAAAAATTGCAACAACAGAAATTGGAAAAGAGGTATGAAGGTTACCATTTGGAAGGTGATGGACTTCTTGTTTATAAAAACAGAATTTATATTCCTAATGTGACATATTTGAGAAGGATTGTTGTGGATGAAATACATAAAATGCCATATTCTCGTCACCCAGGATACCAGAAAATAGTTGCTACAGTGAGAAAGCAATATTTTTGGCTGGGAATGAAAAAGGACATTGCTGAGTATATTTCTAAGTGTATGAAATGTCAACAAGTAAAGATTGCACATCAACACCCAACAGGTTTGTTGCATCCTTTTCCAATTCTGGAATGGAAATGGGATGTGATTTCCATGGATTTTATTACAGGTTTTCCAATGACAGTGAGGCAGCATGATTCCATCATGGTTGTGGTGGATAAATTATCTAAGGAAGCACACTTTATACCGGTTAAATCCACGTATAAAACAAATGTGATGCAAAACATTTTATGTAGGAAATTTTCAAGTTGCATAGTTTTCCTAAAGCAATAATTTCAGACAAGGATACTAAGTTCACCTTGAATTTCTGGAAAACTCTTTTTGCTAATTTGGGTACGCAGCTGAAATTTAGTACTGCCTACCATCCACAAACAGATGGGAAAACAGAAATGGTAAATCAGGTGCTTGAAGACATGCTACGCATGTATGTGATGGACAAACCATCCAAGTGGGAGGATTATCTACACTTGGTAGATTTTTCTTATAATAATGGCAACAAGCATCATTGGGTATGAGTGCATTTGAAGCTTTGTATGGCAGGAGGTGTAGAACATCAGTTACTTGGGATAACCCAGTGAACAAAATTGTACTTGGGCTAGAATTGATTAAGGAAATGGAACAAGAGGTTGTAACCAGCCTAGATCCAAATGCTAGGCTCTATCAAGCGTCGAGAGGGATCAAATATCCCGAGGTGCAAACCTCTCCTCGAAAATATCCTTGAGTGCAATACCTAAGAAGAGGTTTGCACCTCGGGAGATTTGATCCCTCTCGGCACTTGATAGAGCCTAGGATTTGGATCTAGGATGGTTCCAGTCATGGGCGGTGACACAAAACTGGATTTTGATCAGCATTGTAAGGAACAGGTTAAGTTGAAAACATAGATAGAATTATGAGGATTATCATAATGTAAGTAATAAGTATGAGTAAATTGTTAAACTGGAAACTAGAGACAATAATTTTGTAAGGATTAAATAAATGAAAATATGGTTCACATCGTGATCATTCTCAATCTATCTTCTTCATCTTTTCTTATCTTCACACACGGTAGTTTTGACATCTTCTCATATCGATCATATGAGAATCTACATTGGACCTGTACTTGTATTACGAGTTTGTATTCCAGCATATGACTCTTGGAATACATGACACATTTTAACTTCTGCTAATTGATCAATTCGTTCATGAAATTTTCCATGTCTAGTATACATTTCTTCAGATGGTACCGATATATTATCGTCAATTTCAATATCCTTATCTTGGACCATATTAGTAATTGGAGCTACTTGAAATTGGACAATGTCATCAACACGTCGCTCTCTGACCGTTACACGTTGAGCATCTCCCATAGTTGTTTCTATGGGTATATTGGTTGAATATTGTCTTTGTTGTTCTACATTTTGATTTCTTTGTTGTTCTACAAATTGATTTCTTTGTTCTTCCAATTGCTTCAACTTTCTCTCTCGATATGCTCTTTGTTGGTCAATGTTTCATTTTCTTTGTTATTCTCGTTCTTCTACTGTCAATTCGTCTAAATTTCTTTTTCGATATTCTTTTTTTCGATCCATGTTTCATTTTATTCGTTCTTCTGTTTTCATTTCATCCAACTTTATTTTTCGATATTCTTTTTGTTGTTCTGCTTTTCATTTCAAGTCTTATTCTCGTTCTTTTGTTGTCATTGTTAGTTTTTCAGAATTTACTTCAATCTGATCTAGGATCTTAACTGAGAGAACAACATGTACAACATATCTACAGCATATCAATCATGGACACAATAATGCAAGCACACAAGAGACACAGAGTTTACTTGGGGAAAACCATAAAGGTGAAAAACCCCAATAACTACCTCATAGATAGATAGAGCAATGATACAACCCAAGCATAAGAGATATCCTAGCAGCAGATTCTCCTCCTCCACAAGTATGCCACTCTCCAAAGAGTGTGTGTGAGAATATAATGATCAAATAGAGTGCCTCCTGCACTCTATTTATACGTGACGTGCCTAATAACCTTTACTAGGTCGGCCTTAACATAACCACATAACATAATGCTGACTGGGACGACACCCAATAGGGTGGTCTAATAACCCTTTGACCCACATGGATGACCCCCAATAGGGTGGTCTAAGAACTCTTCGACCCACGTGACTTATACAGGGCCGACCCCGACAAGGTGGTCTAATAACCCATCAAGTATAAGTTACGACACTTACAATATAAATGACGACACTTCCATATAGAGGAATAATAACATCTCTATAGGAATACAAACAATTCCGTATAGAGGAATAATAACATCTCTATAGGAGTACAATATACATAGATGAAATACATGGGTGAAATACATTCCGAAGTTACATATACATCAACACTCCCTCTTAACTAGGAAGGTATTTCTCAACACAGATCCGCTAGCACAAGTCTTCTTCTCTGGATCATCATCAACGAATCATCATCCTTGAATCATCTTCATCATCACTGCTGTTGCTATTTCAATCAATCTCTAAATCTACTCGTCATAGGAAGTTCTACAGAGCCAGTCCTTTTTCATACTAGATGTAGGCCCACCATCTGCAGGTCTTCATCATCACTGGACATACTATGGAATCCTTAGTACTTATTACGTGCGTCACAAAACCTCGCAAGAGCATCCCAAAACTGATTATGAGCACATGGCCCAACCTATCGGATCTCCCAGGGAGCTATTACATGTGACTGTCACAAAACCTTAAGAGAGTCTCTTGACTAGCAAGAACCCTAAAGAGCATCTGAGGCCTTTTTCATCCTATCTAGATCTCCAGGACTTATTACATGTGACCCCCACCACAAAACCTTAAAAGAGTGTCTTGTCAAGCAAGAACCCTAAAGAGCATCTGAGGCCTTTTTCATCTTGTCTAGATCTCCCAGGTCTACTTACATGCCATAGGACGAAACCTTGAAAGAGCGTTTGCCAGATCTCCCAGGGAGCTATTATATGCCAGCGAAAAAACCTAGCAAGAGAATCTGCAAACCTCCCAGGGCGCTATTATATGTCCTCCCAAAGAAAAACCTCAAAAGAGCATTTTCCTGATCTCCCAGGGAGCTATTATATGCCAGTGGCAAAACCTAGCAAGAGAATCTGCAAACCTCCCAGGGCGCTATTATATGCTTATCTGCACAACCTGTCCACGGCCACAGAGTACCAGCCTGATACTCACCATACATCATCCTGATGTACACATGATCATCCTGATCATTATCACTGCATCGTCCTGACGCATGTCATCTGTAGCAACATCCTGAAGCTCATCATCCATGATCATCCTGATCATACAATGCATCCACCTGATGCATACACAGTATCTGCCTAATACATATCATCATACATGATCTAACTGATCATACAATGTATCCACCTGACACATATACAAATACATGATCCACCTGATCATACCTGATACATATCAACATAAATGATCTACCTGATCATACAATGTATCCACCTAATACATATACAAATACATACACATGATCCAACTGATCATATCCAGCATCAAACATGATGCATACATACATAAATGATCCAACTGATCATATCTAGCATCCAACATGATGCATACATACATAAATGATCCAAATGATCATATCAAGCATCCAACATGATGCATATACATATACAGAGCAGTAACTGGAGCATCGTCCTGATGCTCATCATCCAACGCTTACATCCACAGCCATGCAAAGGATCCTCCTTCCAACATGCTTGGAATGGCTTTAGCAAATGTCTCCATTACTTCTTCCTCGAAGTGTCATCGATTTGAAGAACACCAAGCCTCTCTCTGAAGTACTCAAACTTCACTCTGGCTAGTGGCTTCGTCAGCACATATGCAATCTGCTCATCCGTCGCAACATACAGAAGCTTCACTGCTCCTCTCTGCACCATATCCTTGATATAGTGATATTTGATCTCTATGTGTTTCGACCTGTCGTGGAACACCGGGTTCTCAGATAGCTTCACACAACTCTGGTTGTCACAAAAGATACCATTAGCCTCCAGCGGGAGATCAAATAACTCAAACAGTATCTTCCTAATCCATACTGCCTCACAACTAGCCGAACAAGCTGCAACATACTCTGCTTCGGCTGTACTCAGTGCTACGCAGGACTGCTTCCTGCTAAACCAAGAGATCACACCTGATCCCATACTGAAGCAGCACCCAGAAGTGCTCTTCCTATCTGCAGCACTGCCTGCCCAATCTGAATCAACATAACCCTGCAAGTTAAACTTTTGATTCGCATCATACTTGAGCCCATAGTCAACCGTACCCTTCAGGTACCTCAGAATATGCTTTACAGCAACCAAGTGAACACCTCTGGGATCCGTCAGGAACTGGTTCAATGTGTTCACCGCAAAGCAAATATCTGGTCTCATTTTTGTCAGGTACATCAAGGACCCAATCATCTGACGATACACAGTGGCATCAACCGGATCAGATGAAGCATCACACAAAAGGTTCAGGTTCAATGCCATAGGTGTGGCCATGGCCTTGTAGTCCATCATCCCGAACCTCTTCAGGATCTCTACTACATACTTCCCTTGTCCAAGGAAGATTCCATCTGCACTCTGCCACACCTCCATGCCTAGAAAGTAGTGCATCATCCCCAAGTCCTTCATCTCGAACTTGGCAGCAAGCTTACGTTGCGTGTCGGCAATCAATCTATCCTCACCTGTAAAAAACAGGTTATCTGCATACAAAAGTAGTATCACTGGATTTCCTTCCTCAACCTTGTAGTAAAGGTTGGAATCCACTTTACTCTTGGTAAAGCCCAAACTGGATAGAAATTTGTCTACCCTACCATACCAAGTTTTGCACATATATGACTCAAACCCGAGTGGTTGCTCCACATACACTTCCTCTTCGACTACACCATTCAAGAAATCTGTCTTGAAATCCATCTGGTGTATCTTCCATTTTATCACTGCAGTCAGAGCAAGTACTAATGGAATTGTATCTGGCTATAGGAGCAAAAGTCTCTTCATAATCAATTCCTCTTTCTGGGAGAAGCCACAAGATACAAATCTCACTTTGTATTTCTCTATGCTACCACATGCAGCATGCTTGATCTTATAGATCCATTTGGAAGTCACAACAGACTTCCCTTTAGGTCTTGCGACTACATCCCAAACATCATTCTTCTTGATCGACTGATCATGGCATTCTTCCATTACTTCATCCCAGATCCTGGGAACTTCAATATCTTCAATAGATATCTTTGTTGCTAGAACAAATGTTGTAGTCCTTTTGTAGGTGAAGGTATACGATCTTTCCTACAAAACAAGTTAAATTGCATGATTAGAAACATCTCATAATTTTCAGAACAAATTCTTACACATAAATAAATATGTCATACAGTCATGCAATTATTTTAGCCAATGCTTCAATACAACATTCATCCATATCCTGTAACTTTCTAGATGCCTTCCAATCTCTACCAGAACATTGTTAAGAGTGTGCACAACTCCCAAAATGTCAGCAAAGAGCTTTCATTCTAGATAAGTAGCAATGGAATGTTGTACAGTGCCATAGGCCACTTACCCATTAGATGCATATTAGTAGTATATTGTTCATTAATGCAATTATTCTAATATGCATAATACACACCCTAAGTCTAGGAACATAAGCATATACATCATTGAACAATATTATTTAAACAAACAAATATGCAAGAAATGACAATTCAAATACTTATCTTTGTTTGGTTTTAGGGTGGACTCCCTCTTAGTCTTTGCTTCCTTTTTGCAACACCATTCTGATGTAGATTGTGAGAAGTGGTCGACTCCCTCTGAATATCTACATCCTTGCAAAAACTACTGGAGTGTGCTCCGTCTTGATCTTTGCTTCCTAGATTACTTGTCCTTGAACTTATATCCATCCTCGATCACTATGCATGCTTGCAAGTATCATTATTGTGATATCCTCGAGATCTCATACATAATCATACATTTATTAGTATATTATCAATACTATCAAAACACAATGATCTTAAGCATGTATAGTCATGATCATTTCAAACAGAAATAATAAGCATTAGTATTCAAGGACTCTTATGGTTAGTCATATCATAAATTAAAGTAAGAAACATAATATGCCTAAACCCATGATTACTCAAACCTATACTTTCATGACTCTTCTGGTTAGTCATATCATCAATTAAGGTAAGAAACATAATATGCATACACCCATGTTTATTCAAACCTATTAATAATCATTATCAATCATGCCATGTATACTTATATAAGAGATCCTATCACAAGGTAGGATTCTAACTTGATATAGGAAAAACATACCTGGATTAGTATGTTAGATAGTTATGTCTAACATACCCACATGATGTCTTCTTGTTCTCTTCAATGACTTGTGCTAGTAACTTGCATATCTCATAAGTTAAACATTATAGAACCAAGTTATAAATACCTTGTAAGCAGATTTTCTATGTGATCCATGGCAATGGATGAACCTTTGTCTTCATGTCACCATGGTCATATGTTCTTGAAATAGAACATGATTTGTCTTTCTTGGTGTACCTTTCATGTTAGCGAACAACATAAAACTCATACAACACCATAATGCATTAGTACAATCATAAGTGTCAAAACCTTAATCAATGAATATCTTCTATAATGTATTCATAATTTTATTAAGGTGATGCGACAAGTCTAGTAATTAATCAAGATTGTACTAACCGCAATGATATGAAGAGAAGCATATCATAAACTTAACCATGAACAGAATTCGAAACATACCTGTAAGTCATACCTGTCGATATTGCTTGTAATCTTCTTATGTAAGGTCTTAGCCTCATCTCCCTCTGAAATAGGAACTTCTTCACTTATGCAGTTGACCAATCCATTTTCTTCTAGGATTAACCCAATCCACTTGATTTGCAGGAATTGGATCTGGAGCTGGATTAGGGTTTGTCAGAGAAACCCTAAAAATTCAAACTTTGATGTTCAAACTTCTGAAAGGATAGAAAGATGTGCCTTGATGAGCTGATCAAGCCGGTATACTCAGAATTTGAAAACTGCAAAGTTTCACCCCTCAAAATTGCCTTTGAACCTTTCGGATCTTCTAGACAAGATCCTGAACTAGGTTTTGATAAATCCCATCCTTCTTCCCAACCAAAAGGTTCGATCCAAAGCTCTAAACTTCCATTTTTCTGAGGAGCTTCCAGCCATGGTCACAAACTTCCAAAATTCCAACTTTTGCAGAAGCCTTAATTTTCCATCTTTCTGATCAAAGTCCCAAACTGGGGTTTGATCAAGCCCGGTCTTCTTCCCAACCAAAAAATATGATCTTGGTCTCTAAATTTCAATTTTGATGAGTAGCACCCATCCTTGGTATCCAATTACAAAAATTCCAACTTTCTCCGAAACCCTAAATTCCCAAAGCCATGAATAAAAGTGCTCAAACAATAATTCTGTTTTGATAGAAATATGTAACTGATTGTTTCCGGTGTAACTCTGAACTTTCCAATCAACGGGGTTTGAAACTTCTAGCTATGGTATCCCGACTTGTCATATTTCCAACCCCACAGGTCTGACCTCAATTGGATTCTCTGAAAGAGAGTTATGCCAAGTGTTGCAACATGACCTGTTTATGGGATAAAAGAGGAGAGCAAACTTGTACGGCGTGCCACGTGTCACTGGTTCATTTTCGGCCTCTGAAAAAGTTACCTGAGAAATTACAGTCCATGCACTACTTGTCACTTTTCACTAAATTTCATTTGAATCTTCCTAGCCCAAGTTATGACCTTTTTTCCTAGGTCACTTGTTTATTACTCAATTCTGGAAGAGGCAGAAACCCTAGATTGTACAGATCATAAAACACAAAGTACAACGAATTAGAAGTTTTCATTTAGACACAAGGTACATGGGGATCTGATCTTCGACCTGTAAAAGTTTCAGATCCGAAAACTTTTCCAAAATGTATTTATAGCTAAAGTTCTACGATGACTGGTTTTTTGCTATATCAAGCCCTAGCATCGCAAGTGCAACAAGTGTCATACATGCCATACCATGCCTTCTTTCAGGATAGCTCTGATACCATGTTAGTTTTTCAGAATTTACTTCAATCTAATCTAGGATCTTAACTGAGAGAACAACATGTGCAGCATATCTACAGCATATCAATTATGGACACAATAATGCAAGCACACAAGAGACACAGAGTTTACTTGGGGAAAACCATAAAGGTGGAAAACCTCAATAACTTCCTCAGAGATAGATAGAGCAATGATACAACCCAAGCATAAGAGATATCCTAGCAGCAGCTTCTCCTCCTCCACAAGTGCACCACTCTCCAAATAGTGTGTGTGAGAATAGAATGATCAAATAGAGTGCCTCCCGCACTCTATTTATACTTGACTTGCCTAATAACCTTTACTAGGTCGGCCTTAACTTAACCACATAACATAATGCCCACCGGGACGACACCCAATAGGGTGGTCTAATAACCCTTTGACCCACATGGACGACCCCCAATAGGGTGGTCTAATAACCCTTCGACCCACATGACTTATACAGGGCCGACCCCAACAAGGTGGTCTAATAACCCATCAAGTATAAGTTACGACACTTCCATATAGAGGAATAATAACATCTCTATAGGAATACAAACACTTCCGTATAGAGGAATAATAACATCTCTATAGGAGTACAATAGACATAGATGAAATACATGGGTGAAATACATTCCGAAGTTACATATACATCAATAGTCATTTCGTTAGATTTTCTTCCTTGATATGCTTTATGACATTCGACGTTCTATATTTTTTGTTCTTCTCCTGTTTGTCTGATAGCATCTTCTGCATGAACATCTTCCATTTCTAGTTTAGACTCTATATAAAACATGTCAAGCATTAAAATATACACTGAAATTTATACAACTATGAAATCCACACTAAAATTTATGCATCCATGAAATCTACACTGAAATCTATGCATCCATCGATTAACAGCTACACTGAAAATTATGCAATGATAAAACACCATACACTGAAATCTATGTAAGTATAAAACTCACTTTACATGATAATGAAATTCAATATCCACATAAATTTTGGTTCTGTGGTATAAACCTTTATCCTTCTCATTCTTTTGCTGTCATTTTGTTAGATTTTCTTCCTTGATATGCTTTCTGACGTTCGACGTTCTTATTTGTTAATTTTTTAGCATTAATTCAATATACTCTAGGATCTTTACTGATATAATAACATGTACAACATATCAAGCATATCAAGCATGTCAATCATGTCAATCACAACAAGAGGCAAACATAAGAGACAATAGACACACAGAGTTTTCGTGGGGAAAACCCTAAGGTGAAAAATCCCACAACTTCCTCAGAGATAGATAGAGCAATAATACAACCAAGGTACAACCAAAGTACAAGAGATAGTCTTCTACTAGCATCTCCTCCTCCTCCTCAACTAGTGCGCCACTTTCCGAGTGATGTACAAGTGAATAATGAGATGTCCAAATAGAGATCTCCCGATCTCTATTTATACTTGTCCTATCCTGCCCAATAAACTAATGGGGCTGACTTGTCTAGCTTAGCCTAATAACCCATGGTTAACTTAATCAGGGTCGACCCCACACATGGTGGTCTAATAACCCATCAACAAGTTACGACACTTGTCAATATAAATGACGACACTTCCTTATAGAGGAATAACACATCTCTATAGGAGTATAATATACATAGATGAAATACATAGGTGAAATACATTCCGAAGTTACATATACATCAACACTCCCTCTTAACTAGGAAGGTATTTCTTAACACAGATCTGCTAGCACAAGTCTTCTTCTCTGGATCATCATTAGCGAATCATCATCGTCATTGTCACGGCTGCTGCTATCTCAATCAATCTCTGAATCTACTCGTCATAGGAAGTTCTACAGAGCCAGTCCTTTTTCATACTGGATGTAGGCCCACCACCTACAGGTCTTCATCATCACTGGCCATACTGTGGAATCCTCAGGACTTATTACGTGAGTCAACAAAACCTCGAAAGAGCATCCCAGGACTGATTACGAGCACACAGCTCAACCTATCGGATCCCCCAGGACCTTTTACATGCTACTACACAACCTGTCCACGGCCATAGAGTATCACGAAGCACAGCCCAAATGCACATCACACAACACTTACATCTACACCATGGGAGAACACATCTACAACCATGCGAGAATGGCACAGCACTTATATTGCTGCCATGGGAGAACACATCTACAACCACGCTCAAATGTCCCAGCACTTATATCGCAGCCATGGGAGAACACATCTACAACCATGCTCAAATGGCCCCAGCACTTATATCGCAGCCATAGGAGAACACATCTACAACCATGCTCGAATGGCCCTGGAAATTACATCATGACCATGGGAGAACACATTTGCCACCATGTCGGAAAATCCTAGCATTTACATCGCGACCATGGGAGAACACATCTACAACCATGTCTGAAAAGATCATGTGCATCTGTGTCTTCGGAACTCATCACACATAATCCAACTGATTATGTAATGTATCCACCTGATACATGTCACCACATATGATCATCTTGATCATCATCACTGCATCATCCTGATGCATGTCATCTGGAGAAACATCCTGAAGCTCGTCATCCATGATCATCCTGATCATACAATGCATCCACCTGATGCATACCAAGTATCTATTTGATACATATCATCATACATGATCCACCTGATCATACAATGTATCCATCTGAGACATACACAGATACATGATCCACCTGATCATACAATGTATCCACCTGATATATATCAACATACATTATCTACCTGATCATACAAACGTATCCACCTGATACATATACAGATACATGATCCATGCATCCAACATGATGCATATACATATACATGATCCAACTAATCATAACAAGCATCCAACATGATGCATACATACATACATATAAATGATCCAACTGATCATATCCAGCATCCAACATGATGCATACATATAAATGATCCAACTGATCATAACAAACATCCAACATGATGCATATAGAGAGAAGTAACTGGAGCATCATCCTGATGCTCATCATCCAGCGCTTACATCCACAGCCATATGAAGGATCCTCCTCTCATCATGCTTGGAATGGTTCCAGCAAATGTGTCCATCACTTCTTCCTCGAAATGTCGTTGATCTGAAGAACACCAAACCTCTCTCTGAAGTACTCGAACTTCACTCTGGCTAGTGGTTTCATCAACACATCCGCAATCTTCTCATCCGTCGCAATATACAGGAGCTTCACTGCTCCCCTCTGCACCATATCCTTGATATAGTGATATTTGATCTCAATGTGCTTCGACCTGTCATGGAACACTGGGTTCTCAGACAGCTTCACACAACTCTGGTTGTCACAATAGATACCAGTAGCATCCAACGGAAGATCAAATAACTCAGACAGTAGCTTCCTCATCCATACTACCTCACAACTAGCTGAACAAGCTGCAACATACTCTGCTTCGGATGTACTCAGTGCTATGCAGGATTGCTTCCTGCTAAACCAAGAGATCACACCTGATCCCATACTAAAGCAGCACCCAGATGTGCTCTTCCTATCTATAGCACTACCTACCCAGTCCGAATCAACATAACCCTATAGGTTAAACTTTTGATTCGCATCATACTTGAGCCGATAATCAATTGTACCCTTCAGGTACCTCAGAATATTCTTTACAGCAACCAGGTGAACACCTCTGGGATCCGTCAAGAACTGGCTCAATGTGTTCACCGCAAAGCAAATATCTGGTCTCGTGTTCTTCAGGTACATCAAGGACCCAATCATCTGACGATACACCGTGACATCAACTGGATCAGATGAAGTGTCACACAAAATCTTCAGGCTCAATGCCATAGGTGTGGCCATGTCCTTGCAGTCCATCATCCCAAACCTCTTCAGGATCTCCACTGCATACTTCCCTTTTCCAAGGAAGATTGCATCTGTACTCTGCCACACCTCCATGCCTAGAAAATAGTGCATCATTTCCAAGTCCTTCATCTCGAACTCGGCTGCAAGCTTCCTCTTAGTATCGGCAATCAAACTATCATTACCTGTTACAAATAGATCATCTACATACAACAGTAGTATAACAGGATTGCCTTCCTCAACCTTGTAGTAAAGGTTGGAATCCGCTTTACTCTCGGTAAAGCCCAAACTGGATAGAAAGTTGTCTATCCTCCCATACCAAGTCCTAGGAGCTTACTTCAAGCCATACAAGGCTTTCTTCAACCTACACACATATGACTTCCTGTCATGTGTCTCAAAACCAAGTGGCTGCTCCACATACACTTCCTCCTCGACTACACCATTCAAGAAGGCTTTCTTGACATCCATCTAGTGTATCTTCCATTTCATCACTGCAGCCAGAGCAAGTACTAATCTGATGGAAGTGTATCTGGCTACAAGAGAAAAAGTTTCTTCATAGTCAATTCCTTATTTCTAGGAGAAGCCATGAGCTACAAATATCCCTTTGTATTTCTCTATGCTACCATCTGCAGCATGCTTGATCTTGTAGATCCATTTGGAAGTCACAATAGACTTCCCTTCAGGTCTTGGGACAACATCCCAAACATCATTCTTCATTATTGATTGGTATTCCTCGACCATGGCATCCTTCCATTCTTTATTTTCCGCTGCCTCTTCATAACTGGAAGGTTCTTTGTTCATGATATCACAGAGTAAAGCAACATAGCTGGTATGTGATCTGGTCCTCTTCTTTACTCTGTGTTCTTCTTCTGGAATGCCATACCTTTCTGCATCTTGAATGAGCTCTCTAGCCCATGCAGGTTTCCTCTTGTGATAGTCCTTCTCTCGAGGTGGATCTACAGGTTCTTATTGATCTTCAATTTCACGATCAGCATCTGGAATTTCTTCAGTCATGGTAGTATCTTGAAATATGGTTTCCTTTGGTTCTTCATGATCTTCAACAGGTGTCTTCCTTGATTTTATAAATGCTGAGTTTTCATCAAATGTTACATCCCTGCTGACATCAATCTTCTTGAACCCTGGAAAGTATATTCTGTAAGCCTTCAAGCTTTCACTGTAACCCACAAAGATACCCTTCTTTCCTGAAGGATCTATCTTAGTCCTCTTTTCCTTTGGGACATGAGTATATACTGGACAACCAAATATTCTGAGATGGCTGACTTTAGGTTTCTTACCAGAGAATACCTCTTATGGTGTCTTGTTGTCCAATATCTTATGTGGTGTTCTGTTCTGCACATATATAGTTGTATTGGCTGCTTCTGCCCACAGATGCATAGGCAGATCCTGGTCATGCAGTATTGCCCGTGCTGCTTCCATGATTGTTCGATTCTTCCTATCTGCAACTCCATTTTTTTGTGGATTGTAGGGAGCAGTCAACTCCCTCTTAATCCCTGAATCACTGCATAGCTTCTTGAATTCTCCTGAAGTGAATTCTCTGCCATTGTTGGATCTGAATGTTTTGATCTTCTTATCAGTTTGGTTTTCCATCAAGGCTTTTAATTCTTTGAACTTATCAAACACTTCATCCTTGTTCTTCAAGAAGGAAACCCAAGTCTTCCTGGAGAAGTCATCAATGAAAGAGACATAATAAACATACCCACTCAGAGAACTGGAAGACATCGGTTCGCATACATCAGAGTGGATAATTTCCAAGATTCCTTTTTCCTTGCTTTCACTGCTTGGAAATGCCTTCTTTATGTTCTTTCCTTTTGCACATCCTTTGCAAACACCTTAATGCTTGGTCTTAATTTCAGGAAGACCCTCTACAGCTTTGCTTGCAATTCGTAGTGCTCTATAGTGCACATGATCAAGCCTTATATGCCAAAGTTCACTTGGCTCCATGGCATGTTCAGGTTGTCCCTTTAGCTTGTACAGCCCTCCCTCTTGCTCTCCAATCACTACGGCATCTTCTATGGTATTACCTGTTGGCCACATAAGTACTTGGCCATCTATAAATGCAACCCTCATGCCTTTTGCATCTAGTGTAGATATGGAGAGTAGATTCTTCTTGAGCCCAGGTACATATAGAACTTCTTTCATCTTCAAATACTTACCAGAGTCTAGATTGTAGGAGGCTTCACCACTTCCTTTGATAGGATATTGGTAGTCATCCCCAAGTTTCACCTTATGGGGTGACTCATGTTCAGATAGGTTTACAAAAGATTCTTTGAACCCAATCATGTGTTTGGAAGCCCCACTATCAATAAGCCAATCATTACATCCATGAGAGATAGTACCTGTGAGAGCAGAGATTAAAACATATTCATCTTCGCTTGATGAATCATCACTTTCTAATCTAGCCTTCTTCTTGGGAGGTTCATCATCCTCAGCAGCATGAACATGATATTTTCTTTTGTTTCCCTTCTTCTTTTTGTTGAAGTTGTTGTGTTGTCCTTCTTGTTCTTGGGACAATCTGAGGCAAAGTTCCCTTTCTCATTACATGTGAAACATATTAGATGTTTCCTATTTTTAAAGTGGTGAGAAGGTTTCTTAGAATGAGAATGCTCCTTCTTGAACTTGCTTCCCTTCTTGGTGTGAACAGTGAGAGCTTGATCTTCATTTCCCATCTTTTCTTCTCGGGCCACAAGCCTAGCTTCTTCTTGAGAGCATTCCTCCCACAGCCTACTTAAGGAGATCAACTTCTTCCTTGCACAGATTCCTTGGATAAAGGAGTCCCATAATCTGGGTAGGCCATTTAGTGTGGTCATGACAACTTCACCATTGTCCACAATTTTATCCACAGCTTCAAGTTGTTCCTTGATCTGAGACACCTTAGAGAAATAGGATTGAATGGTCTCTCCATTCTGAAGCTTTACCGCTTTCAATTGGTTCCGCAAGGTCATCTTCTGATTTATGTTCTTCCCTTCAAATAGCTTGGTAAGGGAATCAAACATCTCCTTGTGTGTCTTCAGAGATGACACATGTGGGATGAGATGGTCCTTGATAGAATCAGAAATAATCCTCTTTGCCTTGACCAAGTTCCTTTTGTGAAGAGCCTTAGCCTCTTCTCCCTCTGGGACAGTGACCTCTTCACTTATATAAGTGTCCAACTCATTTTCTTCCAGGATTAACCCAATCCTATACTTCCATGCTCGGAATTTATCATCCCCTTCAAGCTTATCCTCAAGCTTGGTGTGGTGAGACATCTTAAAGAGTATTTCAAATAGAAATAGAAAATATTTAGGTCTTACCACTTGATTTGCTAAAAACTGGATCTGGTCCCAGATTAGGGTTTGTCAGAGAAACCCTAAAAATTCAAAATGTGAATTTCAAAATTTTGAAAGGATAGAAAGATGCGCCTTGATGAGCTAATCAGCCTGGTATATTCAGAATTTGAGATCTGCAAAGTTTCACCCTTCAGAAATTCCTTTTAGTCTTCTCGGATTCACTAGGGAGGACCCTAAATTAGGGTTTGAGTTTCCCGGAGCTTCACCCAACCAAAAAAATCGATCCAAAGCTCTAAAATTCTATTTTTCCAAGGAGCTTCCAGCTATGTCTTCAGATTTCAGAAATTGCTATTTTTGTGGAAACCCTAATTTTTAGGGCCAAAAATGAAAGTGCTCAGAATTGAATTCCGATTGGACAGATAGATGCTCCTTGATGAGTAGAGTCAGTATACCTTACTTCTTTTTAAAAATCTATAGAGAGAAACCGAATAAACAAGAAACCCTAGTTTTCGCCACTGCACAATGTCTTCTTCTCAGGGAAGCTCTGATACCATGTTAATTTTTTAGCATTAATTCAATATACTCTAGGATCTTTACTGATAGAATAACATGTACAACATATCAATCATATCAAGCATGTCAATCATGTCAATCACAACAAGAGGCAAACATAAGAGACAATAGACACACAGAGTTTCCATGGGGAAAACCCTAAGGTGAAAAACCCCACAACTTCCTCAGAGATAGATAGAGCAATAATACAACCAAGGTACAACCAAAGTACAAGAGATAGTCTTCTACTAGCAGCTCCTCCTCCTCCTCAACTAGTGCACCACTTTCTGAGTGATGTACAAGTGAATAATGAGATGTCCAAATAGAGATCTCCCAATCACTATTTATACTTGTCCTGTCCTGCCCAATAAACTAATGGGGCCGACTTGTCTAGCTTAGCCTAATAACCCATGGTTAACTTAATCAGGGCCGACCCCACACATGGTGGTCCAATAACCCATCAGCAAGTTACGACACTTGCGACACTTGTCAATACAAATGACGACACTTCCTTATAGAGGAATAACACATCTCTATAGGAGTATAATATACATAGATGAAATACATAGGTGAAATACATTCCGAAGTTACATGTACATCAAAATTATTTTTTATTCTTCTCATGTTTGTCTGATAGCATCTTCCGCATGCACATATTCCATTTCTAGTTCAGACTCTATATCAAAAATGTCAAGCATTAACATATACACCAAAATTTATGCATCTATGAAATCCACACTAAAATTTATGCAGCCATGAAATCTACACTGAAATCTATGCATCCATCGATTAATAGCTACACTGGAAATTATGCAATGATAAAACACCATACACTGAAATCTATGCAAGTATAAAACTCACTTTGCATGATAATGAAATTCAATATATTTTCAAAAAAATTAGGTGATGTGGGAGGATCAAACCTTGGACCTCATGCCCATTATCCCAACACCCTTACCACTATACCGCAGGTAGTTCTTATTATACATAGTAAAGAACTTATATATAAACTTGAATAATATTACATTTGGCGAAAATGGAGGAAGAGTGGATGAACAGGGTTTGACCCCGTGACCTAACCACCACAATGTGTTACCAATGGGATACACCCAGTTGTTTGGGAATTAAACGATTTAATATATTTATATGTTTGAATCGAGAGTTAAATTTAAATTTAATGTTGGCTTAAGTACTGATCTACAGGTTTCCAATGTAGACCCAGGTTCTTTGCGGTTTCAATGAACCAACAAAACCCCTTCTCACCGGCCCTTTTGGCAACAACCTACGAACAGGCCGAGGTTTCACCCAAGGTGTAGCTATGGGGGCACTGCGGAATCAGGTTTCCACAGCGATGTGATGAGTTGTGTGGATAGGAACACTGCGCAGCGCACTATTAAGACTTGCGCTGCAAGCTGAGGACTGCGCGACGATAGACTGAGGACTATGCGACGATAGACTGCATCACAGTTCGCACTTCTACTAACTTAACTGCTGTGAAACCAATGCATCTATGAGCTGCGCAGTTTGGGAAAGATGGAAAAAGAAGGACATCGCAACTGACTTATACGCTTCCTCTTCCAGACTTAACGGATAAATGCCAATTTCATTAAATTTGGACAAATTAGGCAAATTTTGGACTAAGAAAGTGTGAATTTAGACTTTGAAAGTGTCAATATCAACCTTTCCAAAGTGAAAAAACGGTATCTGAAAATGGCAATATTGGATTTGAAAAGTGTGTATTTCTATTCGAATAGTGTGTTTTTTGACTACTTATGAACCTTAAAATTTCAGTTTTTTGTTATAAAACCATGAATTTCAATTCAAAATGTGTGAATTTCAAATCAGAAAATGCAAATTTTGATTTGAAAAGTGTGAATTTCAAATCCAAAAATGCAAATTTTGATTTGAAAAGTGTGAATTTCAAATAAAAAAATGCAAATTTTGATTTGAAAAGTGTGAATTTCAAATAAAAAAATGCAAATTTTGATTTGAAATGTGTGAATTTAAAATAAAAATAAAAAATGTAATTTCGGATTTCAAAAGTTTGAATTTCAAATAAAAAAACTGCAATTTTCATTTGTAAATGTTCAAAATTTTAAGGTGAAAAATTCAATGTCTAAAATATTCAGTCATTGTTTGAATAACAACTCAATCCTCTAAGTTATAACATATAAAAATGTTTTGTCCCTATTTCTGTTTTCCGACAAGAAGGATCGGTCGCCCCTTCTTTTTGTAGTTAATTGTGAAAACATTTATCCAACAATTTAGCTGTATCCATAATGGAGAACACAAGAAGGATCGACCGACCCTTCTTGCAGTGTCGAAATATTATGAAAAGAATATTGGTAATAAGAAGGGTCGAGTGACCCTTCAATTACGAGGGAATTGTAAAAATAGAACACCTTGGAAGTTATATCACATAAAAATGGTTTGCCCCTACTTCTGTTTTACGACAAGAAGGATCGGCCGCCCCTTCTTTTCGTAGTTAATTTTTAAAACATTTATCCATCAATTCAGTTATAGCTATAATGGATAATGCAAGAAGGATCGAACAACCCTTCTTGCAGTGTCGAACTATTATGAAAAGAATATTTGGAATAAGAAGGGTTGGCCAACCCTTCATTTAGGAGGGAATTGTAACAATAGAACACCTTGGAGAAAGAGCGGCTGCTCTTTCTCTGAGAATTTTTCTACTTGCCAGCAAAGTCTTTAAAGCAAAATGTCTATAAATTTTTTTGTTAAAATGCTGATATCTAATATCCGAGGGTGACACGTGGAACGATCATATTGTGACACGTGGCATATTTGATTTGGCACATTGAGTATAGCGAGGTTACTAATTTTTATTTGATTTGGCACATAGTAGTTTATGCTAGATGAAAAATTCACTGATAGTAGTTTTAAAGATAATTGGGCACATGCAAGATTACCCTGTAGCTTATGTTAATCATTAACATGAATTTATTAATTTATGTTAATCATTTGCAGAAATGGATAAATGTTTTAATTAAATAAACAGTGTTCATAAATAATATGAAGTGAAAATCACCATTCATCAAAGAAATTTGATCAATTAACAAAAGAGGAATGAAGAGAAGGACTAACTGTATTACTTCAAAGTTGCAAAAAATTACAATCTCTGCATCAATCAGAGTGTCTCCAGTCTTCTTTTGCTTATTTTCTCCCCCCCTACCCCATGAGACCTCTACCGACCCTTCTTGCATTCTAGAGGTATTAATTGTAAAAATATTCAACCTGTGAAAAATAAAATCTGATTAAGTAGATTCTAAGGAGAATCTGATTAATAAAATATTTAATCTTGACGAAAGTTAAACGTGGAATGCTCAGATTGTGAAACATAGAACGCTCAAATTGTGAAACGTGAAATGCTCAGATTGTGAAACGTGGAACGCTCAGATTGTGAAACATGGAACATGAGCGACATCTGTATATTTTTTTCGTGACAAGACATAATTTCGACTGAAGCATGATGAGATTATTTTCTTCACACGAGTAATATCTACGATTACTCTAGCAAAATCTGTTGTCGCTGCAAATGATATCTATGACCACCATCCCGCCATACTGTGATAATTACATTACCCATTCGTCCCATCCCATTCAATCCATCAACTCACTGGACACTCACTATATATAAGCTAACCATGCCCCATATCACAACAAACTGGCATTTTTCTTTACTGCCTCTGTTCTCTGTCCCTTTTTTATGAGAAATGCTTGAGTCTTATGATCTCTCCCTAGTTCTCCTCATGATATATGAGCATATCGAAATTGGCTCCCTTGAAAATCCTCACTACACCATGATATATGGGAATTTCGAGCACTCTCGAAGTCCCAATACATGGATTTGTCATTATGTTCCTTGGCACCAATCACGTTTTTGTCAATATTCTTTTCATTACTCTTCTTTCAATAACCGAGTGGTATGCAAGCCACTGTCTTGGAAGATTTCTTCTCTAACACAACATGTGCTGCTGCAGTCATCAATTTTAGGCTTGCAGCAGTCGTCAAATGGTTTTTTAGTTCTAGACCATGCTGCCATCTTCTTCTTCGTGCATGGAGATGTTTCCAGACATGACGACCCATTTCCATCCAAGGGAGTATTGGGTATCAACTCGTAGTTCATCATGTATGTGCCTCCAGACACGTTTCTAGACATGACAACCCATTTCCATCCAAGGGAGTATCAGCTCATAGTCATCAACGCGCCAGTTCATCCAACTTTAGTTATTTTCCGCCCAACTAGGTCCTTCATTCGACCAATTCAAAGAACATGTTGAACTGTCGTGTGGATCACCACATGTTGAGTCAGTTAGTCTCGTAAGTTAGTGAACCTACGAGTCGTTACGAGTCCTTAGTGAAGCTACGAGTAATAGAAGACTTCTTGACTCTGCTACTTACTTATCATGGGTTGTGGACTAAGAAAGTGTAAATTTAGACTTTGAAAGTGTCAATATCAACCTTTCTAAAGTGCAAAAAATGATCCTGAAAGTGGCAATATTGGATTTGAAAAGTGTGTTTTTCTATTCGAATAGTGTGTTTTTTGACTACTTATGAACCTTAAAATTTTAGTTTTTTGTTATAAAACTATGAATTTCAATTCAAAATGCGTGAATTTCAAATCAAAAAATGCAAATTTTGATTTGAAAATTGTGAATTTGTCCCGACATCTGTTTTCCGACAAGAAGGATCGTCCGCCCCTTCTTTTCGTAGTTAATTGTGAAAACATTTATCCAGCAAATCAGCTATATCCATAATGGAGAACACAAGAAGGATCGACCGACCCTTCTTGCAGTGTCGAACTATTATGAAAATAATATTGGGAATAAGAAGGGTCGGTCAACCCTTCAATTTCGAGGGAATTGTTAAAATATAACACCTTGGAACTTATAACATATAAAAATAGTTTGTCTGACTTTTGTTTTCCAACAAGAAGGATCGGCCGCCCCTTCTTTTCGTAGTTAATTCTAAAAACCTTTATCCAATAATTCAGCTATATCCATAATGGAGAACACAAGAAGGATCTACCGACCCTTCTTGTAGTGTTGAAATATTATGAAAGGAATATTGGTAATAAGAAGGGTCAACCGACCCTTCTTGTAGTGTCGAACTATTATGAAAATAATATGAGGAATAGGAAAGGAAGACCGACCCTTCAATTACGAGGGAATTGTAAAAATATAACACCTTGGAAGTTATATCATATAAAAATGGTTTTTCCCGACTTCCATTTTAATACAAGAAGGATCGGTCGCCCCTTCTTTTCGTAGTGAATTGTCAAAACCTGTATCCATCAATTCAGCTATAGCCATAATGGAGAACACAAGAAGGATCGGCTGACCCTCCCTGCAGTGTCAAACTATTATGAAAATAATATTTTGAAGAAGGGTTGGCCGACCCTTCATTTAGGAGGTACTTATAACAATAGAACACCTTGGAGAAAGAGTGGTCACGTCTATAAATTTTGTTGTTAAAATGTTGATATCTAGTATCCTAGGGTGACATGTGGAATGGTCATATTGTGACACGTGGCATATTTGATTTGGAACATTGATTATAGTGAGGTTACTAATTTTTATTTGATTTGGCACATTGAGTATAGCGAGGTTACTAATTTTTATTTGATTTGGCACATTGAGTATAGCGAGGTTACTAATTTTTATTTGATTTGGCACATTGATTATAGCGAGGTTACTAATTTTTTATTACGGATTTAAAACTTATAAATATTTATTTTTCCAAAATTAGTAATGAAGACGGATGGGACAGATGGGGAACGGTAATTATCACAGTAGATTTTGCTCGAGTAAGATATCATCTTTGTAGTAATTATCACAGTAGATTTTGCTGGAGTAAGATATCATCTCTGTAGATTTTGCTGGAGTAAGATATCATCTCTGTAGATTTTGTCGAGTGATTGTACAATTATCCAGCAGTTCGTGAGAGGTCTGGAAATTGACGGCGTGTAGAACGTATTTGCTTCACTAGAACGTATTTGACAGGTCTGCTTGAAATTTACCTATGTCTTTAGGCATGCATAATTTAAACCCGTCAAATCGACGTCCACCAAAATTAATTCACTTATCCATCATAAACAAATGTTACAGTCAGTACAGTAGTAAAATTACTAGTTTGGTACTTGTTGCAATTAAGAAGTTTAGTAATTAAGATTGGGAATATTTACATGGTTTAATGAATTGAAAAGTTTCATCAAATTTATGCTTTTTTGATGCGCTTGTGACCTGAGTGTAGTGTGCTTCTTAGATTCATTTGTGACCTGAGTGTAGTGTGTCATTCTGTACCAACTTTGATGTAAATAAGAAAATACCGGCGTGCTTGAGGTATGTC
This sequence comes from Larix kaempferi, assembly GCA_027924585.1. Taxonomy (NCBI): domain Eukaryota; kingdom Viridiplantae; phylum Streptophyta; class Pinopsida; order Pinales; family Pinaceae; genus Larix; species Larix kaempferi. The sequence goes on along the minus strand of BSBM01000271.1, from coordinate 1,504,385 downwards.
GAATCTTTTCAAGTTTCGTATGGCTTAAGGGTTCTATATTGATGACTTTTAAAAGTAGTAAATTATTGCTTGGATCATTGCTTTGTTACCATAGATGCACTGGAAATCCTCCATATATTTTATTTATTTACCTAGAAAAGTATGGGATCATTGCTTGAACTAAAATTACCATGACAACACCACGGACAGAGGCTCTCGAGGCTGATATACCCATTTTTATCACTGTTATCTTTTATATACATATGGTGACCACCTGTGGTATCGACCTTTGTGTTTAACTGCTGCAATATTCTATGACTTTGCATGTTGCATTCAATAGGGATAGGATGAACTCTATTTTTCATATAATTGTTTATTGATTATTGTTCCTTCGTTGATTTTTGAAAGAAAGGCTTGTTTTCATGAGAATGATCCATACATTAATTTAAGTAATTTCATTGCTTTTAGAAAGAAGAGATCTCTTCCAACGCATGCTCAAATTGCTAGTTATTGCTTAAGTTATTGTATTTTCTTGTTTGTTGGGAAGATGGGATGATCGGGTGACCTAGGATCCCTATTAATGCCATGCCTTGCTGCTACATATTTATTATGATGTCAAGGAGCTTGGTGATTCCACCATGGTTCCATCCCAAGCCCCAAATTATTAGACTATTGTGTCATTATCGTGATATTAAAGATTCAGCATATTTTCCTGGAATGATCATTTGCACACGAATTGTTTGATTATTGTTGCATAAAATGTAAAATGACTATTGTTACTAAAAACATGTTACCGTCATCAAATTTTTAATTGACAGGTACATAAAATTTGAAATTCCATCCCTTTTCGTGACATTGACGAGGAACTGGAACGTAATTGTACAAGTAAACTTCACATCGACAAGCATTATGGATGACCATCGTCAGGAGGAAGAGGTGAAGAGGAAGAGGCTCAATAGGGAACAGATCCTTTTGGATAGTCGTCGAGTCTCTTCGACTCATAGGACAATTTGGACACAATGTAGGATTTTCCAATTGGACGTATCGTCTGAAGTGCAAAAGGAAATCCAAGGTGTGGAGCGGGAGCTCTGAAAAAATCTTGGTAAAGATGCCCTGCAGGAGGAAAGCCAGAAGATGGGAAATTGGGTCAAGGACCCCTGGAGAACTATTGGTCATTTAACCCAGTACGAGCGAATTGTTGCCCGTTACTAGTTAGTGAAAAACTTAGTGGGGTATGCTCTTACGGACCGTATGCAAAAAGAGGATATGCTGCAGAACAAGCTTCAAGACGAAACTAGAGAGATGAACCAGAAGATGGACTTCTTGCTGCAAGACATGGACCTCCATATTCCTAATGCTACCACGATTGCGCCGGAAGAACATCTTGGTAAAGATACTCTATAGGAGGAAATCCGGGAGCTGGAAATCTAGGAGGCCATGGACCCGGGGAACACTGCTGGTCATTTAACCCTGTACGAGGGAACTATTTCCCTTTACTCGGTAATGAAAAACTTGGTGGGGTATGCTCTTATGGACCGTATGCAAAAACCGGATCCAGTGCAGAACTCGCTTCAAGACGAAACCAGGGAGTTGCACCGGAAGATGGACTTCTTACTACAATCCATGGGCCTCTATATTCCTGATGCTACCACGAATGCGCGGGAAGTAAATGTTCAAGGTCATTTCCGGTACTTGCCTTATATTTTACTGTAATGCTTTTGAGCTCTCTAGTGATCAGGGGTTATTTCTCCCATGTAGTTGGTGTGTTTTTTTTGTTTATATCATAGTAGAAAAATACGGCCGTGTTAGCAGTTGCTACACAAAAATTCGAACAAAGTTAAAAATACCGCAAACATTCAAGATGATGCGAGTTTTTGAAGATGATACGAGTTTATGAAAAAAATTATTTGATTTGGCACATTGAGTATAGCGAGGTTACTAATTTTTATTTGATTTGGCACATTGATTATAGTGAGGTTACTAATTTTTATTTGATTTGACACATTGAGTATAGTGAGGTTACGAATGCGGGTTTAACTACAACACAATCAGGAAATGAAAATTAACTGATAGTAGTCTTAAGGATTAGGCACATGCAAGATTACCCTGTAGCTGGAATGCTAATTGAAAAATTAACATGAATTTATTAATTTATGTTAATCATTTGCAGAAAAAGTATGAATGAATTTATTAATTTATTAAGTTCTTTCTGTATCTTGTTCACAGTATGTAAATGTTAGGAGGAAATCTCTGGAAATTGAATAACAAGACTTTTTCTATGGAATATGATGACTAACAAATTTCCCATATTGGTCTTTGTGTTTAAGAAGAGCAATAAAGATCCCATAATGATAAACTGTAATGAATTGCCATGATTAAAACCTTTCAATCTGAGAAATGCAATTATCACATTTGTAACGAAATAACATATAGCATGCGCCAACAAAATTTGGATTAAGATGGCATGCAATGTTAATTATATCAAATCTAAACAACTTATCATTATGGATTAAACTTGGACAAATTAGGCAAATTTTGGACTAAGAAAGTGTGAATTTCGACTTTCAAATTGTCAATATCAATCTTTCTAAAGTGAAAAAACGGGTTCTGAAAGTGAAAATATTGGATTTGAAAAGTGTGTTTTTATATTCGAATAGTGTGTTTTTTGACTACTTATGAACCTTAAAATTGCAGTTTTTTTGTTATAAAACTATGAATTTCAATTCAAAATGTGTGAATTTCAAATCAAAAAATTCAAATTTTGATCTGAAAACTGTGAATTTCAAATCAAAAATGCAATTTTTTATTTGAAAACTGTGAATTTCAAATCAAAAAATGCAAATTTTGATTTGAAAAGTGTGAATTTAAAATCAAAAAATGCAATTTCTAATTTGAAAAGGGTGAATTTCAAATAAAAAAACTACAATTTTTTATTTGAAAATTGCAATTTTCATTTGTAAATGTTCAAATTTTAAGGTGAAAAGTTCAATGTGTAAAATATTCAGTCATTGTTTGAATAATAAGTCAATCAACTAAGTTATAACATATAAAAATGGTTAGTCCCGAGTTCTATTTTCCGACAAGAAGGATCGTCCGCCCCTTATTTTCGTAGTTAATTGTGCAAACATTTATCCATCAAATCAGTTATATACATAATGGAGAACACAAGAAGGATCGACCAACCGTTCTTGCAGTGTCGAACTATGATGAAAATAATGTTGGGAATAAGAAGGGTCAGTCAACTCTTCAATTTCGAGGGAATTGTTAAAATAGAACACCTTGGAACTTATAACATATAAAAATAGTTTGTCCCGACTTCCGTTTTCCGACAAGAAGGATCGGCCTCCCCTTCTTTTCATAGTTAATTTTGAAAACTTTTATCCAACAATTCAGCTATATCCATAATGCAGAACACAAGTAGGATCGAGTGACCCTTCTTGCAGTGTCAAAATATTATGCAAAGAATATTGGTAATAAGAAGAGTCGACCGACCCTTCTTGCAGTGTTGAACTATTATGAAAATAATATGAGGAATAAGAAGGGTCGACCGACCCTTCAATTACGAGGGAATTATAAAAATAGAACACCTTGGAAGTTATATCATATAAAAATGGTTTGTCCAGACTTCCGTTTTACGACAAGAAGGATCAGCCGCCCCTTTTTTCGTAGTTAATTGTCAAAACCTTTATCCATCAATAAAGCTATAGCCATAATGGATAATACAAGAAGGATCAATCGACCTTTTTTGCAGTGTTGAACTATTATGAAAAGAATATTAGGATTAAGAAGATTTGGCCGACCTTTCATCTACGAGAGAATTGTAAAAATAGAACACCTTAGAGAAAGAGCGGCCACTCTTTCTCTAAGAATATTTCTGCTTGCCAGCAAAGTCTTTGAAGCAAAACTTCTATAAATTTTGCGACACGTCGAATGCTTATATTGTGACACGTGTCATATTTGATTTTTAAAATTAGTTTAGAGATTGTTTAAACTAATATTAAGGATATTAATGGTAGCATTTAAAGTTTGGGGACTGTTTTAAGTTCCTGCGTTTTCTGAACCGGCAATGTGGATATTATATTAGCGAGGGTCCAAATGAGAAGTATAGCTTGCAGTTTGTGGAGAAATGAGAAGTCGTTGGGGATGAAGATGGTGTAAGGAATTTATGGTTGAGTTGCTGAGTAGAAGTTCCATCATGAATTTTAAAGCTGATACACTCCAGATCAGGTAAATATAAACTTCGTTATAATTTTCTGTAAAAACCATTTTCAGAAATAGATAAAAGTTTTAATTGAATTAATTCTTTTAAAACATTAAGGATACACGGATCATAAGTAGAGAAAAATCAAAACTGTAGATCAATGCAATTACAGATTGCAAAAGATTAAACAGTATTGATAAACAACCTGAAAGTGAAAATCAATATTGATCAAAGAAATTTGATTAATAGACAAAAGAGTATGCAAGAGAATAACATAATTGTATTACTAAAAGTTTGCAAGAAATTACAAGCCCTGCATTAACCAGAGTATTCCCAATGATTATTTTCTCCTCCAAAATCCATCATCCGTAGCCCACGAGAGATCTATCCTTTAAATAATAATTACAATTTTGTTACAAAGGATAAATTCCCAAAATAACAGGGATTTCAAAAATCAAACTAGGCTAATCGACAAGAAAATCTTGCCACATGGCTGCAATTTCTAACAATTCATCTATATTTGGATAATTGACCGACTCAAGCCCTAGCTGGGCATCACACGTAAAAGTTTCCACCTCGTTTTTAGCCAAATTATGCCAAATACCAATAAAAATGTGGATCATTCCCTCCATGGAAATAGGTTTCCTAATTAACTGATCCACGTCATCAATCTTGATATGCTCGAGGTACTGGATCTTCTCTTTAGCTTCCTAGGATCGACGTTCAACCTGTTCTAGCATCAAGTTCGGTGGACAAGCGCTTTCAATGAGGTCCATGGTAGGGAACTTCAAATTCTGCATGATGCTATCCACATCGTACCATCTCCTTCGGCAAACAGCTTGAGCTTTCTTGATAGTATCTCCAACCATATCATTTAGATCATGCCAAGCGCGCAACGCAGTTCTGATTTTCTTCAGTTGGAAACTAGTGAGACTAGGAATATTCTCAGGTCTCTCCTTAATGTACCTCTACCATTGCACAATATCTTCATTGGCCTTAAAGGCCTGCTATCTTTTAGATACATGCTGATCAAGAGTAACAGACATCTTCCCAAAAACAATGTGAGTCTCCTGGATATCATTCAAGGTGTGAAATAATTCAACTAGCAGCTTACAGTGTTCATCATTGACCTGAATGGCCAAATCCTTAAACTCCAGCTGGGAAAACCCAGAGAATGCAGAGGAGGCTACACTTGCAGTTGCATCCTCACATTGTTTTTCTAGCACAGCTATCCTTTGTGTATTGGCAGCATTTACAACTTTTGCATCATGTAATTTAACCTGGAGAGAGGTATTTTTCAACTGCAAATATTCAAACATATCTTCAAATACCTTCCTGAGATCAGTAACATAAGATTCATGTTCCTCATTGGTTTTTGCCAATTTCTCTTCAACCTTCTTTAGCTCTTCCTTATTTAAATCAATCTCCCTATTCAGTGTTGTCACTGAATCATAGTTTGCACCTGCAAATGCACCCATGGATGCAGCAGCATCCAATGCTTCTTGTTGTATGTCATCAGAGTGCTTGGTCCAAATTATTTGATTAGGAGTAGGTGCCTCCAATCCACTTTGATTTCTGCTTCTCTTCTTACCTTTTCTTACCACTGCATTGGAAGCTCTGTTGTAGAAGTAATCCCCAAGAGGGACTACAATGTCTTCTTCAAACTCAGCTACCATTTCAGTAAATGATGAAGCCACATTTACTGTTGAAACCAATGAAGATGTCTGAGTAGTAGTAGGAGCAGGTATAGACATAGTTATTTGGAAAGTAGTTAGGGTGGAAGGGATATTTTGAATAACTGCTGGTACAGAAGTTGGGGAAGGAATTGAAGTGAAGGCTTCAGAAAGTGGAACTTGGATATCATCAGCTGGTAATGAAGAAGGAGGAACTGGATTCTTCTCATCAGTAGCTGGTGGTGATTAAATGAATGGAGATGATTGCAGAGGGACAGTCGAAGACTGGATCTCTGCAATAGTAGATGGAAAAATAGGAAGTGGAACCGAGCTGGCTGGGAATGGAGCAATGATGGTAGTTAGAGTATGGAAAAGCTGGGATATGGGGAATGGAGGTGTTACCCCAGATGACAAAGTTGAAAGAATTTGAATAGATGAAAGTAGAAGTGTTGAGGTTGTGGTGTCAGCAGTAGGGGTAGTTTCAAGAAACTGATGGTATGGGACATAATCATCCACTTCAATAGCATTCAATAAATCTGTAATTGGTTGTGAAGTTTCAGTTACTTCCTTAATCACAGGCACAAAAGAATATACCTCATCTTCAACATCACTGTCAATAATATTTAAGATAGGGATTTGAGATGCAGAAGTCTGAGTTTTATGCCTTTTGGATGGCTTGGTAATAGCCATCACTTGATCATCACAATTCTGAGTAACTGCAACAGTCACTTGAATATCAACAGTAAGCTTAGAAGATGCAACTACTTGAGTGTCTAGCATCGAAGTCATCTGAGCTAACTTCTGCTTTGACTGTTGTGATGCTTGCATCAATAACTTCATTTGTTCAGCAGTATTTACCTCTGGAGCATCTTCCATGAGACCTTTATGAGATTCTTTCTCCTCTCTATCCTTTCTTGCTTGCTCAATGAACTTTAGTTACATTGCTATGTAGCTCAAAACCTTAGTCTTAAGCTCATGTTGATACTGCATGATATGGTTCTATTCATCTTTACTCTTAGCCCTTGCCAATACTTCATCAAAGGTATTTACTCCCCGATAGATGGATTCATCAGGAATTTCTTCATGAACAAATACACCCCTCACATGGTTGTGCTTCAAATGGGCATCTAGAACACCTTTAGGATCATGTCTTCTTTTGGTCACAGAACCCAATTTTAAAGCAGCAATTTTGTCACCCAACACTATAGCCCAAGTTGAATTTGGGATGGCCAATGGCCCAAGGTTCAAGGGGAACTTAGGCCACGCCTTCCTCTTAGGACCACTTAGCTTTAAATACACACCATCGGTAACAGTTTGATAGGAAACCTCTTCAATGACCAATCTGTCAGGAACTATCCTAGGTAGCAGATGAACAGTACTGCCTCCCCAAACTCTGACATATGAGAAGGATTCACACACATACCAGTCACCAATTGTGGCAATGAAGGTTCTGGCATCAACTGAGAAAGCAGGAGCCTGTTCTCTGAAGATTTTCAAGTAAATACTTCCAAAAAAGTGATCACAAATGTCATATATCAAAGGCATATAATTGTTCTCCCATAATGTTGAATGATAAATATGGATAGGAGGAGCTGATGGAGTCCAATTCCATCCCATGTTGGGATATTGGAATTCTGCACAAAATATATCAATGACAAAAGTTGAAAAGAAGAAATGTGGCTTCCTCACAGCCGGTGCCTTTTGATATGCTTGAATGGTTCTTTTGAGTTCAAAAGACAAGATAGATGCCCAAGGGAATGACTCACCAGTCGTTAGAACATGATGGGCTACAGGAGACCACTCAGCTTTAAATACAGAACAGTTTGGGAGACCATACAGTCTGCATAGCATGGAATCCAATAGGGAATAAGGTTCTCTAAACAAGGAAACTGGGTACAAGTTATCAGCCCTAGGGACGAAACTGTTAGGTTTATTCATCCATGACTTCAACATTTCGTTAAAATTGTACCTGGTCTTAGAGGATTCTATGAACTCAACATCAAGGGGTTGCATAGACGGTTTAAGACCATAAGCTCTGATGAAAACCTCATGGTAGAAGGTAGATAATTGTGACCCTGCACTGTCATTAAATGACCGGTCTTTAGGGTTAGCGTGGTCCACAATCCATTTAACCGCATTAGTATAAGGCAAGATAGCGGGTCTCGCAGCAATGGCATGAAGCTGCGAATCCCTAATTTTCTCATACACTAGCTGGTCATTCTGAATGTCTGATAGGTCATCATTATCAAAAATTGAGTAGATTTTGGACCAGTCTATCTGATATGTTTCAGATATTTTATCACTAGTGTCCGAGAAAATACCAAAATTTGGGTCTTTGTTCAGTAAATCCTTTTGAGTATTTTTACAACATGTATTGCACGACATGTTTGAAACTGGAGGTTTTCTGATAAGCGAATGAACAAAAATAAAAAACAATTCAAAATCTTGAAACAATAAATAACTAAATAAGAGGAATGACTAAAACCAACCTGTTTCAGCTGAAAGTAACGGGCAACAGACACCTGGTAAAAACTTCGCAGTAAAATTCAAGCAGCAAGGTAATCTCTGAAATTAAAAATGATAAGGAAAAATAGGGAAATTCACATATTTATTGCTTTTCGACGGGCCAAATATAGACCGTAGGATGAAAACAAATCAACGGATGAGATTAAACCTTGCAGGATGCAGGATCAAGTTGTGGTAGTTTTATTTTGGAACTATGTACATTGTTCCCGCAATCCGCAATCCACAATTGCGGGTTGCGGGTTGTGAGATTGCAACTTAGAAAACAAACAATCAAAAGGATCCCGCAATCCGCAATCCACGAATGCGGGTTGCAGGTTGCGAGAACAAAAAGTTCAAAAGCTATTTACAAAGTATTCCCACAATAAGCAATTTGCAGGTCGCGGGATGACAACACTTCCAAAAAGAAATGACAAGCTTGCGGGATGAAAACGACTTGGTGGAAAAACTCAAAGCTTCCCGCAACTTCATTAAAACAGTAAAAAAAACTAGAAATTTTCAAAGGGAAAATTCTAATCAAATCCAAACAATGCAAAGGCATAAAATCATAATAAGCATAAGGATGAAACCCTCATAATGATAAAGTAATGTCCATAGTTACCCGCATTACAAGAGCACATGCAAATGCTTGACGACGACCCCAACATCCTAGTTGTCCAACTCGACCCTAACCCGAAGCCTCGTGATAAATCACTGAGTACCAACCACCCTTGTGCAATATGCGGTATTTACGGCCATTACTCACATCACTGTCCAGATCTCCCAGATTACAGAGCAGCTCTCTACGAGATGAATAACTTGGACCTCGAGACGGCTCCCCCCACAATTGAAGAGATCCACCCCCAAGCATCCCCGCCAACCAGAGAGATTAATACCATTTATATGATCTCTTCTACTAGCACTCCCTCGTCAACCGATTTGACAACCCAAAGTTTGCACAATGATGAGGAGATTCTCGAGGCTCTTACTGCACCTGATTACCCCTGGGAAGATATGCACCATCGTTCCTATTTCCTCCCAGAAGAGTCCTCCCTCACCACAGCCACCCAATTTTTTGTTGAGTCCAAAGATTTCCTCCCCACCAAAGTCGACTGGTTTAAAGAGCCCATTCCCGCTCCCGATGCCTTCGAGGAAGGTAACATGGCCAATATCTCACCCACAATCCATGTTGATATCTCTGCCCCGGGCAGTGCCCCTAAACTCATTACTTTGGGAGCCTCCTGCACTGAGTACGAGATCAGAGAGTACAAAAAACTATTCCAAGAGTTTCGCGATGTCTTTGCCTGGTCCTATTGTTGGCTTGGTTTTGCAACCAAGCTTAGTGCAATGGGCACCTGCTAACTAGTAGCAGCAGTTTCAATAGAAATAAATAACAAACTACTTTAAACTACATTAATCATGGATCTATGCGAAATAGATAAGTAAACAATGGAAATATTATTGAAAGCAAAACAATTGACAAGTAAAAAATGATTTTGTATTAAGAATAGGGGCAAGCAAGTGCTTGCAATGGTGATAACTCCAAATGGTGAAGATTGTTGAGTAGCTCCAAGGGTGAGCAGCTCCAAGCTCCAATGGTCTCTTCTCCAAGGTTGCTATAATAGTCAAAAGCTCATGAGAGATTTTGACAGCATGAGGATAGGATAATGGATGGATGGAAAGTGAGGAGCCCCTACCACCTTTTTATAGGTTTTGGTGGTGGGGAATACCATTATGGTTTTGAGGAAATCAATGGTATTGACCAACATGGTTTAGGTACATTTTCCCTCCTTTTTCCTTTTTTGAATATTTTTAATATTTTTATTCCCTTTTTAATATTTTTGGGAATTTTGGACCCTTTTTTAGGGTTTTTTATGCTTTTTGAGGAAAAATATTCATTTTGAGTGGAAAAAGGGGTGTATTAAGGTCTTTTGGTGACCTTTTGGTGGCTTTAGAGGCTCAAATGGTGAAAAAGTGGACAAATGGGTCATGTGAATAAGGAAATGAGCTAGTGAGCACTTTTTGGGTGTTAACAGATTGCCCCCTGATGTGTGAGGGCAGGAGCTCACCGTATGGCCGATAGACATCATAGTTCTTTTTTTCTTTTTTCTGGTGTTTGGGGAAGAGAAGAGACCATTTGGAGACTGGATCCACGGCCCTTGGAAGCTGCAAAAAACAAAAAATATTACATGGCCTCAATATGAATGAGGAATAATCTCTGATAATGGACGAGGCGGGCATACCCATGCTCGTATTAATACATAGACATAACAATTAGTCCCAAAAAGGGGGACCTAATACATAAAAAATCTGCTGGTACATCATAATGGTCCAGAGGGGACATTATTTTGGGATATACTCATGATCATAACATGACTGATCTCAATAACTGATACACTAGAATAACTGATGAACTGTTGAAACTGAAGGTGTCCATCATTTGCAGAGACTCAAAGACTGTGAGTCATCTCCGAGAAGTATATGTAACTGTATACTTGAGGGAGTATAAAACTGGGGTACATCTGAATACTGTCGCCATGCGCAACCCGGATATCTATAGGAAAAATGTAACTGGTTGTTTCCATAGGTAGACTCTCAAATGTGGAAGAGTCAGGTGGTATCCGGGGTCTTCAACAAAAAACTGAAAGGATCAATACCCTGTGCGAGTCTCAACGATGCGATCAAGGTGTTGAAGTCGAGCATGTGAGAAACAACCATTTGGAGAGGCACTGAGGACTCTTCTCGAAATAATTCGTAAGCACTCATCATAAATGGTGATGAGTCCAAGACACAGGGACCTCTAGGTCTATCCTCTGGAATAAATTTGGTTGTCGTCGACAGAGGGAGACCAGCAACTAACAAGGCAATGATGTTTCCTTGATAGGAGCACGAGGTGTAGAACTGAAGTGTGGTAGTACTGATGGTAGGACTGACATACTTGTGGGGATGGGAAGTAACTGGGGTCATAGAGTGGGTAGACTCAAACTTCCTTTGTTCAGAGCATGATGACATGGTTGACCTGGCAGCGTAGGGAACTGACTTATAGGTGTGGGGATCATGACTTTTAAGGACTGAAGGGTATGTATTAACTCTGGGGGGGGACGAGCTGATGGGTGTTGTCGAGGGATTCTCAGGGTGACATACTGCAGAATACTCTGACCAAAGGCGACCAAAATGGGGAAGCTGCCATATGAGTAAACGCGATTTGTTGTGGCGCCGAGAAGCACCATTGGGTCCTTCTTCGTAGTTTTAATGAGCTCTAAGAAGGGATAAAGTGTGCTCTGAAATGGTACTGTCCTGTGGATTTTGCGAGCCCAGGACTGTTCGTGCTCATGTGTGCTTTCATTTTTAAGGAGTCTGAAAACGATAAGAAGACTCTACAGTGGTTGTGAGTACCATCCTGTGGATTTTTACGAGCCCAGGATGGTGATTGCTCGTGGTTGCTTTCATGTTTAGAGAGTCTGAAAGCGGTAAGTGGACTCCATTGGTGTTCTTTTTCGTAATTTAGTCTCCAAGGCCCGAAAAAGCATAAAATGATGCAAATGGAGAATTCTTCTAGCCGATGTGACTAGAGTATTCCTTTTTTGTAATTAGTCTACAAGGTCCGGAAAAGGGGTAAACTTATACCAGGTAGACGCCCTTTTAGATACGTTTAGCGAGCATGAAAGGAAGCAAGGTTGCTCGGCGATCTTTTCATTGTTTTAGGAGTCAGAAAAGAGCTTAACAGAAACTCCCTAAGTGCCTTTTTCGTAAAAGGGATTGCTCGGCCCGAAAAAGGGGTAAAACTATACCGAACAAAAAGGGATTGATGAGAGCGAGAAAATGTCTCAAGCATCATCATGAGTGCGGAAAACTGGATCCGGTGACATAAAGATTATCAAAAAGGGGGCCACGGCCAATGTGGCACGCAAACCGAGGTGATGAGTGGCATTTTGAAAAAATGCCCGAAAGTTATTGGGTGAGAGCGAGAAATGATCTCAAGCGTCATCACAAGCGCGAAAAACAGAATCTGGCAATTTAAGACTTGTGAACAACGGAGAACGGCCGATGTGGCACGCAAACCAAGGCCACGAGGGGGCGTGGGAAAAAATGCCCGAAAAATTTGGGCGTGAGGGCGAGATATGATCTCAAGCATCATCACGAGTGCGGAAAACTGAATCCGGTGACATAAAGATCGTCAAAAGAGGGCAACGGCCGATGTGGCATGCAAACCGAGGCGATGAGGGGCATGGGAAAAAATTCCCGAAAAATCTAGAGGTGAGAGCGAGAAATGATCTCAAGCATCATCACAAGTTCAGAAAAATGAATCCAATGGTATAAAATTCGCCAATAAACTGACAACAGCCGATGTGGCATGCAATTCGAGGTGGCATGGGGCATGCAAAAAATGCCCAAAAGTGTTTGGTGAGAGAGAGAAATGATCTCAAGCATCATCACGGGCACGGAAATACGAATCATGCGGTGCAAATGGTGTGAAAAACGGAGTTCATAAGGACTTCGTTATGGTCAAAGGAAATAACTAGGTTAAAAAATGGCTACAAATAAAGGTGAGCCCACCAAGCCAAGGATGTAGTGGTGGGGAGAAATGATGACCCGCGGGGGAAGAATACTAGGTGTATCAAATATACAAGTGACACGTGACCTCAAAAATGGTTGAGATCACGAATGTGAAAAAGTGAGCAGGGTTAATGACTTGTCCCCATGCGATGTGCATGGGGTTTGTGATTGTGGATCACATATGTGTTGGTTTGAACAATGGGATCATTGGAATACTGAGATAGATCTGATGGGGAAGGTTCAAAATGATTGATCATGCCCCCTATCCCAGGGTCGAGGTAATCTATTATGCCCCCTAACTCAGAGGTGTCAATGGGGTGCAGATGCTGTCTCAGAGAGAGATCAATAGGGCATTGAGCAACTACTGGCGGGGTGGTATACCATGAGGCTGTGGGCCGTGGTGGCATACTGAAGTGATGATATGATGATGGGGGATTCCCTTTGTGGGGTAGATGCCCCCAGTATCTCCGATGAGAATTACGATGGTGATGAGTAGGCAAGGTTTTGGGCCTGCCCCCATGCTGTGGACATGTGGTTTCCTCTTTGATTTGAAAAGGTTGAATATGTGGTTCGGAGGGATCAATGGAAGGGGTCGACCAGACAAAGGGGTCTCCATTGGAAACCATGTAAATTGTGTTAATATATTCTGAGGAGGAAGATGGGGGGGATGAATTTCCTCAATGAGAGGAGGGGATATCTCTAGGTCGGCATTATTCAACTCGTACAGTGCTGCTCTGTAATCTGGGAGATCGGGGCAGTGATGTGAATAATGGCCATAGATTCCGCATATCGCACAAGGGTGGTTGGTACGCAGTGATTTATCATGAGGATTGGGGTTTGAGTTGAGTTTGACAACCGGGGTGTTGGGGTCATCGTCAAGCATTTGCATGTGTTCCTGTAATGCAGGTAATTGTGGACATTGATGAGTTGGATGGCCTAACTCATCACACAACGAGCATTTAGGAGGAGCACGAAACACGGGGGAGGTTTAACTGCTTTGGGAGAGGGTACCGCAGTGTATGGTTGTGGACCTATGCCCCTAGTGGGCTTGATGAGAGGAGGGGGATTCGTAGATGACGAAGGGGTAGTGATACCGGGAGGTGGTTGAGTAGTAGTGACAATGGGTTGCACCGGTTGCAGGACGACATTTGGTGTCGGCGGGGGAATGGGAGGTGAAATATACCACACGGGTAATCCCAAGGTTAACCCGGGGAGACTAAGGGTAGCCATAACCGGAGCGCTTACTACGCCCGAGGGAGGGAATAGAAAGGGGATTGTGTGGATGGGTGTAACCCCAATGTGACTAGGGACCAATGGTGGTTTAGGTAACAAGGATGGTTGATTGTTGGGTGTTTGTGTATTGTGGGAAAGAGTACAGAGGTCAGCGACGTGGGTCTCCGGTGACGGTGGTGGAATGGATTGGAATGTAGAATTCATCAGCGCGTCGAAGTAAATTCTGGGTCCCACGGAGGAAACAAACGAGGTAGTTGAACCACAAACAGGTTTTTCAACCATGGGGAGAACATTTTCAGGTGCGGCAGGGGCCTTGGGATTGTAATAGGTGAGTTGATCAACCTTGACCACGTGTCCGTCATGGGGGAACATCATGGTATGAAAAACGGATGAGGCAACCACCCGCATGGCATACATGTAGCTGCGGCCAAGTAAGAGGTTATAATCAAGTTGGGCATTGATGACCTCTATGTCAATGAGCACGGTTTTGCCAGCCAGCTGGACGGGGACATTAGCGAGGAGACCTTGGGGTTGAGCCGAACGGTCGTCGTAGGCTCGCAATGCAGTGGTGGACTGCTGGAGAGTAGGAGATACCAACTTCTGCCAAACGAATGTGGACATAATGCATGTAGAGGCACCTTCATCGATAATGCACCGATGGATGACAAGATTCCGAACGAAAACGGAAACTTGGAATGCTAAAGTGGAAGGCAAGCGTGGTTCGGACTGGTCTGAATCGAATGCCATCAGTTGTGAATCATTAGGGTCAATAGCGCCAATGGCAGAGAGCAAAGTCTTGCACTGTGAAGGACAGTTTTTTAAGACTTCTAAAGCAGACATGGCTGCGGGAGACTGGGCTAAGTCATCTACAATGCTGTAATTCGACGCAGCGCGGGCGTTGGGGTTATTGTTGATGCGACGAAGTGGGAAGCGAGGTGCTTTAGAAGCACCATCGAGTGGAGCCGAAGGTATACGTAATGTCTGATCTGTGGGATGAACGTTAGTATTTTTGTCGGCGGGAGGGGCTTCAGGGGTGGAGCCATATTGGTTCCGACGGGTTTGGAGGTTGGCATCGGCGGATGACATCATTAGCAAGTGGTGGGTATCTGAATCGAACATGGGTTGAACAGGAGCGGCATAAGTGACCTGTTGTTGTGGTGGCGCGTTGCCCTAAGGGGGAGCTAACGGCTGAGTGTTCACTACGCCTTGGGTTGGAAAGGGGTTTTGCAGCACCAAAGGTTGATGTTGAGGTGGTGGAGGGTTGGGTGGCGCCTGAGGAGCCGCTTGCCCTTGACGATGGGAATCATCAGTCCAGAGTTGCCGAGCTCGCTCCAAATGTGGGCAAGCATGTGTGTAATGGCCATAGACCCCACAAATAGAACAAGGATCGTTTGTTCTAAGGTTATTGTTTTTAGGCTGCCTAGGATGACGATCTGGATTCTGGTTGGGAGGAGAAGCATTGTTGTTATTTGGAGGATTGGGAGGTGGTGGACCTTGATTATGCTGTTGATTGTTGCCACGGTTACGTCCTCTTCCACGGTTTTGTTGTCCACCCTGGTTGCGATGGTTGTTTTGATGTTGGGGCTGATTGTGTTGTGTGTACACTTGCCCGTGAGCAGCAGGAGGATTTTGGTTTGCCGCAGGTGCGGAAGCAGGTTGCGGTGGATAATAAGCTGGTGGGGTTGGAGGTGGTCCAGTTACCTGTTGGGGTTGTTGGTAACCCTGAGCTATTGGATGTGTTGGGTTAGCTGTTGTAGCTTGTTGTGGGTAATATGTTGGTTGTGGCGGGAATTGAATTTGGTTCTGGGTGGCCGATTGGTTATAGTATGTGGGTGGTACATATGTCGATGGCGCTTTCCCATAGCAATGTTGTGGACAAGAGGGTCCATGAGTGTGATGAGTCTGATTCGTTGGAGCATACAAAGTTGTCGCTCAAGAATTAAATGTAGCCCTAGAGAGGTCTGGGGCATTTATGGTGCTCACCATGCTAAAAGGTTTAATTTGTGGTGTGACCTGGCCAATAATACCATCAGCGGCATGTGATGCCCCCGGCGCGTCACCACGTGAAGAATCGCCTCGTGGGGCGTCTGGTATGATGGTGTAGAGATAGCCTGATTGGGCGTAAATTAGGTCGAATTGCTGAGCTTTTAGAATAGCTTCTTCCTCTGACTGGGGTCGTTCGGAGGCTACGTCTTTTGCTATGAGGGGTAGGAGTGATTTAAGAAACCAGTCCAAAAATATACGGTCATCTAGTTTAATCTTACAGAGGCTACGACACTTGCGCCACTCATGGATGTGGTCCGTGATGTGGGTAGCTTTTTTTTGTCTGCAAGACAACAGTATTTCAACTCCTGCATCGTAACATACGGGTAGCTGAAAAAACTGAAGGAAAGTGGAGGCTAGGGACGTAAAAGTATGGTGGGTCCCATGTGGTTGTTCGATGTACCACTTGGCTGTAGAGCCAGTGAACGTCCGTTGCAATAGTCTTAGACGAATGGAGTCATCCACTATGGAGTTAGATGAACACCATAGGTGAAAAGACATTATGTGGTTTTGGGGGTCTTCCCCAGGTTTTCCTTCAAACTTGGGTATGTCCAAGGGGAGCTTTGTAGGCATGGGTGGCCATGTAGGGTTGTGCCTGATAGGATCATTGGTTAGCCTGGCTAAGTCTGGTAAGTTCAGACTAGCCATGTAAGGTAAACTAGCAGATGGTTGGGGCGTAGTGACTGGGACAAAACTACTCATGGTGGCATTATGTAGTGGACCAGTAGCCCTTAAGGGTATGCTTGGTATTGAAGGTATGTGTCCTCCAATAGTTGTGGTTTGGTATGGGACAGCGCTTCCAAGTGCAACATGGGTTACACCGGGGTTAGGGATAGTGCCAGGAATTCCTGGGATCTGGGTTGTGGTAATGACAGGTGGTGTGATTCCTATGTTTGGCATACCCATAATAGGAGGTAGTCCGGTGTTGGGCATACCTAAAGGTGGAGTGTCCCCCATATTAGGCATGCCTAGAGGGGTGGTTGTTGCCATGGATGGAACAGCAGTAGAAGGGTTTGTGGATGTATCTCCTATAGTACTGGTAAAAAGTGGGTCGAATTGTGTTCCAGCCATGAGGTTGGTTGGTAATAATTCAGTAGTGTTTTCGGATTCAGCCTCAGAATCAGATGTGAAGTGAGGCGTGTCAGAATCGGATGACTGTATGTTTGGTCGATGACGTGTCAAGTCAAGGGATAAGCCTCAGCGTCGGTGACGTGGAGAGCCAAGTAGACTGAACTGAGGGGGTTCACCCTGAAGACGACGAGATCGTCTAAAATTCTCAATGGTGAGAAATATGTTTTAAAAATTTTCAGTGTAAGATGGTGATGTATAAAAAACTCAAAACCCTAATGCAACCAAGGGTGCAAAAAAGGGGAGTGAAAATAAAGGCTCTCAGGCCAAAAAATCAACCTCAAAAAGCACTTATTATAGCTGTTGTGCTATAATAAGTGGAGGGATGCAACAAAAATGGTCAGAATACCAACAGTCAAACAGCTTCTAGAAAAAAGAGGTGCTACTAGACCAAAGGTGGATTGTATCATGCAAACACCTAACTAGAAGTATTGTGAGTCAACAAATGATATTCTCTTCAAGGTGATGAAATCCAAGTCAGACAATATTGAGTGTTGAATCAACGGCTAGATATCCCCCTACCGGGAGGGACACCGGGTAGTAAATCCTAAAGAATGGCAACTAGTATACTCCGTTCATGACACGTTCAGAAAAGGTGAATCTGCCGTTTGGTCCTTTTACCGCAATACCCCCATACAGGGATATCCCGAGAACTACGAATGGTAGCCTTCGGTTACTGAATGGATTTAGGTATTCCACTCAGGCTTCCGGAACCATTCTGGCGACTTCAACCCTCCTAGGGGAGAGGCCCTCTGATAAACTGGTTGTGACCGTGCCAAAATATACTAGGAGATTTTGGTTCCCTAATGGACAACAGCTATGTCTCAAATGTAATAACTGAGGGGTGTTATTGGAACACCTATCCCCTCAATTCTACCTAGCTACAAAGTTCTTTTAAGTGCTCCCCAAGTGGGGTTAAAAGTTGGTTGAAGTTAGGGTAAATTTTAAGGCTCAGTTTAAATTATGTGTTTGAGTGGGTGCACATGTGGTATTTTAAACTGAAATTGAAAATGTAAATTCTTTGCAAAAAACTATTCAAAAACAAAGGATCTTTGAAATAGGAAAGCAAATAATATGAATACTTGAAGAAATAAATGGATTTCTTTTTAAAAATTGCTATGGGCAAAATATCAAGGAAGTAAACAGTAAAATTTTTATCTAGATAAAATGCAAATAAATCCTTCTTTCAATTTCTGAAAATTTTTAAAAAGACTTTTTTAAAGGTGCATTCTAAATAGTAAAAAGATTATATGGCTGTAATAATGCAGGAATTTTAATACTATAAAATAGCTAAGTGGGCAAAAAATACAACAAAAAATTAATTTTTTAATGGATTGGCCGAATGGAAAAAACTTGCATCGCGGGTTTTGGCAGAACAGCCGCGATGGACCGCGCGGATTTCTGTCACACAATCGCGATGGGTAGCGCGGGTTTCAGCCGCGATGTGCAGCGTGGGATTTCGTCACACAGTCACGATGTGCAGCGCGGAAAATGGCCGCGAAGCCGCGATGTGCAGCGCGCAAATTGGCCACGAAGCCACGGTGAGCCACGCGGAAAAGAGCCGCGAAGTCGTGATGAGCCACGCGACTGTTGGGCAAAAAGCCGCGAGGCGAAAGCCTGACACGGACGCCGAAAAACAAACCCGAAAATGGCAATTTCGGGCTGTTAATGGCAATAAAAATGGGCAAAATCTAGAACAGCAATGCATCTGCTGTCTAGGATGGCAGATCTATGAATTAAACTGACTAAAACTAACAAAAACTAAGATCTAAAGCAAAATTTGAGATCTAAGAGTTCGAAGCCAGCGGAGTCGCCAAAAACTGTTGGCTTGGTTTTGCAACCAAGCTTAGTGCAATGGGCACCTGCTAACTAGTAGCAGCAGTTTCAATAGAAATAAATAACAAACTACTTTAAACTACATTAATCATGGATATATGCGAAATAGATAAGTAAACAATGGAAATATTATTGAAAGCAAAACAATTGACAATATGTAAAAAATGATTTTGTATTAAGAATAGGGGCAAGCAAGTGCTTGCAATGGTGATACCTCCAAGTGGTGAAGATTGTTGAGTAGCTCCAAGGGTGAGCAGCTCCAAGCTCCAATGGTCTCTTCTCCAAGGTTGCTATACTAGTCAAAAAGCTCATGAGAGATTTTGACAGCATGAGGATAGGATAATGGATGGATGGAAAGTGAGGAGCCCCTACCACCTTTTTATAGGTTTTGGTGGTGGGGAATACCATTATGGTTTTGAGGAAACCAATGGTATTGACCAACATGGTTTAGGTACCTTTTCCCTCCTTTTTCCTTTTTTGAATATTTTGAATATTTTTATTCCCTTTTTAATATTTTTGGGAATTTTGGACCCTTTTTTAGGGTTTTTTATGCTTTTTGAGGAAAAATATTCATTTTGAGTGGAAAAAGGGGTGTATTAAGGTCTTTTGGTGACCTTTTGGTGGCTTTAGAGACTCAAATGGTGAAAAAGTGGACAAATGGGTCATGTGAATAAGGAAATGAGCTAGTGAGCACTTTTTGGGTGTTAACACCTATACCGAAATGCCTAGTCTTGACCCCACTATCATAGAGCACCACATTGACACCTCTGAGTTAGGGGGCATAATAGATTACCTCGACCCTGGGATAGGGGGCATGATCAATCATTTTGAACCTTCCCCATCACATCTATCTCAGTATTTCAATGATCCCATTGTTCAAACCACCACATATGTGATCCACAATCACAAACCCCATGCGCATAGCATGGGGGCAGGTCATTAACCCTGCTCACTATTTCACATGAGTGATCTCAACCATTTTTGAGGTCACATGTCACTTTTATATATGATTTGATTCGATACACCTAGTATTCTGCTCCCACGGGTCATCATTTCTCCCTACCACTGCGTCCTTGGCTTGGTGGACTCAACTTTATTTATAGTCATTTTTAACCTCGTTTTCCTTTGACCATTTCAGAGCCATATGAACTCCATTTTTCACACCGTTTATACCATCGGATTCAATTTTCTGATCCCGTGATGATGCTTGAGATCATTTCTCGCTCTCACCCTCAGATTTTTTGGGTATTTTTTCCAAAACGCCCCCCGTCGCCTCAGTTCGCGTGCCACCTCGGCCGTCGTCCGTTCTGATGTTCCTTATATCACCGGATTCATATTTTCGTGCTTGTGATGATGCTTGAGATCATTTCTCACTCTCACCAGGAACAGTTTCAACATTGTGTCCCGACACCTTGCTACGTCGGTTTGCGTGCCACATCGACCGCCATCGAATTGTTACACATTTTTACATGAGCCATTCACTCCATTCATACTGCAATTATTTCGTTATTTTGCCACCATTCATCATCCCACAAGGAGGCCCACCAGTGTTCCCCCCCACCCTCATTCTTGGTTCTCATCGATGTCCCTTGATTGAACACTCTCTCCTTGCTTGGCCATTCCTTTTGTTTGGTATAATTTTATCTCTTTTTCGGGCCGGATAAGTCCTTTACAAAAAAGGCACTTAGGGAGTTTCTATTAAGCTCTTTTCTGACTCCTAAAAGAATGAAAAGATCGTCGAGCAATCTTGCTTCCTTTCATGCTCGTTAAAGTACCTGAAAAGGCATCTATATGGTATAAGTTTAACCCTTTTCCGGACCTGGTAGACTAATTACGAAAAAGGAATACTCTAGTCACACCGGCTAGAAGAGTTCTTCATTGCATCCTTTTATGCTTTTTCGGGCCTTGGAGACTAACACACAAAAAAGAACCCCCCTGGAATCTTCTTATTGCTTTCAGACTCTCTAAAATTGAAAGCAACCATGAGCATGCATCGTCCTGGGCTCGTACAAATCCACACGACGGTACCATTCCATTATTTCAGAGTCTTCTTATCGCTTTCAGACTCCTTAAAATTGAAAGCAATCACGATCATGAATTGTCCTGGGCTCGTATAAATCCACACGATAGTACCATTTTGAGCACATTTCTTCCCGCTCCTTAAACCATAAAGAAGTCCCCCCAGTGCCTCTCGGCACCATGATCGATCATCTCGGCAGCACCCCCAATAAGGTCGCCTTTGTTCAGAGTATTCTGCAGTCTCTTTCCATCTTACACCAACTTGAGTATCACTCATCCCAGTCACCCTCTATGGTCCATTAAAGCTATGACCCCCTTCCCACCAGTCAATTTCATATGTTTCCCGATCACCCCCGCTATCATACTCTGAACAAAGGAAGTTTGAGTCCACCCACTCTATTTTCCCAGTTATTCCCCACCCCCACAGTATGTCAGTCCTACCATCAGTACTTTCACACTCCGGTTCTCCACCTCGTGCTCCTATCAAGGAAACATTATTTCCTTGGTAGTTGCATGTCTCCCTCTGTCGACGCCATCCCATCTATTCCAGAGGATAGACCCAGAGGTCCCTGCACCTTCGACTCATCACCATCTATGGTGAGTGCCTACGGACCATTTTGAGAGGAGTCATCAGTGCCTCTCCGAGTGGTTGTTTCTCACATGCTCGACTTCAACACCTTGATCGCATCGTTGAGAATCGCGCAGGGTATATATCCCTTCAGTTATTGGTCAAAGACCCCAGATTTCCCCCGACTCTAGCACATTGGTGAGTCACTTCGGAACACCCAGTTATATGTTCTCGTGGATGTCCGGGTTGCGTTGGCGATTGTATTCGGAAGCTATCCAATTATATGCTTCCTTGAGTACCCAGTTCAGTTCCAATCCAGTGTACCATTGAGGGTATGACTCCCCGTTATTATGATCCAGCAACTCATCAGTTCCTCTGGTACCACACTCAGCACCACTATTGATATTCCAGTGTATCAGTTCTTCAACTCAGACATGGTCAGCCCGGCGGTATATCCCAGATTTGTGTCCCCTCTGGACCCTTATGATGTACACAGTGGTTCTCCATGTATCTTTCAGGTCCCCATTTTTTGGGCCTCCTTGTTATTTTATATATATATATATATATATTGATACGAGCATGGGTATGCCCGCCTCGTCCATATATTGAGATTCTTCCTCGTTCATTATTTGAGGCCATGTATCTTTTATGTCCCCATTTTTTGGACCTCATTGTTATTATTATAGATCTTGATATGAGCATGGGAATGACCGCCTCGTCCATATATTGAGATTATCCCTTATTCATTATTGAGGTCATGTATTTTCAGTTTTTGCAGTTGGTTCGGGACCGTTGTTCCGGGCTCTAGTTCGTTTCTTCTCCTCTCCACATCCCAAGAAAACCATACAAGACCTATGATGTCTATCATCCATACAATGAGCTCCTGCCCTCACACATCAAGGGGCAATCTGTTAACACCTAAAAAGTGCTCACTATCTCATCTCCCTCATTACATGACTCATTCGTCCATATTTCCTACCATATTTGCCTCCAAAACCTTAAAAAACCATTAAAAAGCCTCCAAAAGGCCAAAAACCCATTTTTTCCCCCAAAATAATTTAAATTCCTCCAAAAATAGCAAAAACCCTCTAAAAAGGGCCCTAAATTCCCAAAAATAAAATAAAAGGGAATAAAAAATACAAAAAAGAGGAAAAAGAGGGAAAAAAGAAAGCAAAAACCCTTTATAGTTGACCTAAACCATATGGTGCCAAAAACCATGGGTCAACACTCCACCACTAAAAACCTATAAATAGGTGATGGAGGCTCCCCATTTGATATCCACAATCTTCCCTATCTTCACTCTGCCAAAATCACTCTTGAAACCCTAGCTCACCCTTTTGAGCTAATTTCACATTTGAGTGCCCCTTTGGCCCATATCCAAAACGCCTTGGAAGAAGGAGAAGGAACACCACTGGAGCATTGGAGCAGCCCCTGGACTACTACAAAGGCTCCACCAACCTCAACATTTGAGGTAAAATTAATACAAAACAAATTTTCATTGTCTCTTTATGCACATGCTAGAATAGTTTACTGTTTTTACCTACTGTCATATTTTACTGTTTTATTGAACTGCTACTAAGGAGTCCCTTCTCCTTAGTAGGTGCCCATTTGCACAAGCTAGGGTGAAAACCCTAGCAACAATTACCCTGTAGCTGGAATGCTAATTGAAAAATTAACATGAATTTATTAATTTAATATGTTAATCATTTGCATAAACAGATAAATGTTTTAATTAAATAAATTCACTTAAAACATAAAAGACACACAGATCATGAGTAAAGACAAATCCAAACTACAGTAGATCAATGTATGGATTATTGATTACAGAGCTTGGGCTCTTAATACATTTCATTACTATGATCTTGACCTCTTAATACATTTCAGTACTACGAGCTTGAGCTCACAAACACAGTCTCTTCTACTACAGACAATTTACAGACTTTATTTTGGCTTCAACTAGAAGCTATACTTTATTTTTTGCTTCCACTAGAAGCTTCAACTAGAAGCTATGAGTCACATTAGTGACAAATCCTAGTCTTGGGGCTTCGATAGTGCTCGAAATGCCCATGTATCATGGTGTGGTGAGGATTTGTCAGGGAACTGTTGTCTAAATGCTCATATATCACGAAGAGAGTGACCATATGACTCAAGTATTTCTGATAAAACAGCAAAGGAAAACGGAACAGAGGTGGTAAAGAAGAGTCCCATGACTTCCCAAAGATTTCATTTTGCTGCGACACCGGGTACTATCATGCTTTAGTATTTATCACAGTATTGGTGAATTGACTTGGATGTTACGGATGGGGAAGGATAATTATCACAGTATTGCGGGATAGTGGTCATAGGTATCATCTGTACCGATTGTAGATTTCGCATAACTGGAGATGAGCTAGCTAACAAAGGTGTTGAAGCACGTGTATCCTTCAAAGCAGACACGCTAGAAGGTGCATGCGATCACGTGGCTAGAAGACAATGCCTTGAGATGGAACTTGGATGGGTTCGGCCCCCAAATCCTGGGCGGCGGTGGCAGGTGCTGCAACCTGCATTATACTTTTTGCATTATATTTTAGGAGGCCACATTGCCACCTTTACACGCATTTAATTAAATTCTATATAACAATTAAATGATGCAGCCAATGTACTGTGTAATTACATGGTAGAGTGACAGAGTAGTAGGCGGGAAGGGTGAATACCAGCTGGTATTTATTAGTGGAGCATTGCTAATGGTGAAGGTCAATTAATTGATCATTGAAGAAGAATAACTAATGCATGAGGCTATTGTATTTTTGAACTTTTACTCTGGACAAGATAATACAAGTCTGTAAAGCATGAATTTTGTGGATCTTAGGTTGATTTTAAACTAAAATGGTAAAACAAATTGCAAATATATAAGTAATATAACATAAAAAAAATTGACACTTTATAAGGTTTAATCAAATGTAAAATGATAGGCAATGAAAATTAGTAACCGTCAATAAATTTTGACTTGACAGGTAGTGAAAATTTGAAATTCCAGGCCTAGACTCGAAGGCTTACCAAGCATGCGAGGCCTCGCAGGCTTGATTCCTCAGGAAGGGATGGAACGGTTATCATTTTCATTAATGGAAAATCAAGACCTGGTAGGATGACCATATCTATTGGCAGGATTATGGATTATAAATCCAAAACGGCGGACTGGTGCAAGTAGGTCCGAATTGAGAAAGTAGCTTGCCCTACCTTGAGAAAAGGCATGCTGTGTCTGTTCCATTTCTAGATTAAATAGTTTTAGATAGCTGGAGGTTTTTCTTTTCCATACAGAACCATCTTCTTAAGCATTATGACCCCTCACATGTGTCTTTGCAGTCGTCTTGGCTCTAAACGGACCTCTGGGGCGAGTGGCAGGAAAAGGGGTGAAGGCTCGTCCAACCAGGCGAACGTCCCAGTGGATGAACACCATCTGTATTTCCATTGGGCGCATATTTACCTGTAGGAAACTCCTGTGGCTACTGAATCCCATATCGCTCATTTATAAATCTTGCTACAGCATGAGGTCGAGGAGCAGCAGGGCCATCAGATTGCAGCCAACCCATTCTGGGCGGGAAGAATTCTTCTGGCCCGCGAAATCCAGGCGCGAGAGCAAATTGTCAAAGACATTAAAGATATCATCGATGGAATGAAAGTGACTCAGCAGAACGAAATGGAGAGTACATGCACTCTAGAGACCTTAGTGGAAGCGCTCAGCATCCATGACCCACAGGAAGCCCGGAGCTGGGCGCCGAGAACCACGCGTTGATCATGTTGGATTTTTCTCTCTTTGCCCTGTGTCTGCGGTTATATTTTGATGGTAGTACTAGTTGTTGGTTTTCTTCCTGTTCAACCTATTGTTCTCGATTAAGCCGACAGCTTGTTCCCTTGCTTTGCTGTTAGGTTGTTTTTTGGCCCTTGGAAGGTGGTTTCTTGTCCGAGAGGTTTTGTGTTCTCAGTTTTCCTATGTGAAGCAGTCATGCTATCTGGTGTAGTTGTTAAGATGATCTGTGTCATGCTATCTGGTTAAGTTGTTAAGTTGATCTGTAGGTGCCCGGTTTTCCCAACTCGGGAAGGGCCTGAGTGAGATTTTAGCTCACAGTATTTGTAACTCTATACCCTTTTTGTACCTTTTTATACCATATTTATAGAATTTCTGGCTATGCTTACTTACAGAAAAAAAAGAACGGTCGGTCGACCCTTCAATTTTGAGGGAATTATAAAAATAGAACAATTTGGAAGTTATAACATATAAAAATAGTTTGTCCCGACTTCTATTTTTCGACAAGAAGGATCGGTTGCGCCTTCTTTTCGTAGTTAACTATTAAAATCTGTATCCAACAATTCAGCTATATCCATAATGGAGAACACATGAAGGATCGACCGACCCTTCTTGCAATGTCGAAATATTATGAAATGAATATTGGTAATAAGAAGAGTCGACTGACCCTTCTTGCAGTGTTGAAATATTATAAAAATAATATGGGGAATAAGAAGGGTCGGCCGACCCTTCAATTACGAGGGAATTGTAAAAATAGAACACCTTGGAAGTTATATCATAAAAAATGGTTTGTCCCTAATTCTGTTTTACGACAAGAAGGATCTGCTGCCCCTTATTTTTGTAGTTAATTGTCAAACATTTATCCATCAATTCAGATATAGCCTTAATGGATAATACAAGAAGGACCGACCGACCCTTCTTGCAATGTCGAACTATTATGAAAAGAATATTGGGACTAAGAAGGGTCGGCCAACCCTTCATTTAGGAGGGAATTGTAACAATAGAACACCTTGGAGAAGGAGCAGAGAAAGAGCGACCGCTCTTTCTCTGAGAATATTTCCACTTTCCAGCAAAATCTTTAAAGAAAAACGTCTATAAATTTTGTTGTTAAAATGTTGATATCTAATATCCTAGAGTGACATTTGTAATGATCATATTGTGACACGTGGCATATTTGATTTGGCACATTTAGTATTAATAGGGAGGTTACTCTTTTTTATTTGATCAGTTAACAAAAGAGGAGGACAATCTCTACATCAATCATAGTGTCTCCAGTCTTATTTTGCACATCTTTCTCTTGTCGCCTTTCGATGCAAAATAGGACAGATGGAATCCATCTCTCCATGCAGGCAAGTTTTTTATATTATTTATCCTTTTCTATCACCGCTGCATCTTCTGCGGCGTGGAAGCTTCCTTGGGCGTCTATTTTCGTGATCCATTTTGGGCCATCGATCGCCGATGCTTTCTAACTCTATGATCCCTGGTGGACTCGAATCCCGCCACATGTCACCTTTTCTACCAGTTAAAATCACGGGAAGTTGCCCACTGTTGATCTGGATCTTGCATGAGTCATGGCCGTCAAACAGTGTGACTTTTACCAACTTCGTGGATTTGGCTTGCGTTGATTTTTCGTGCATGTTAGATCCGTGAACAAAACCTCGTCCATATATCTCGGCCTCTTCAGATCTACGCCGTCCAAACCCGTGGACCTCTACCAAAAGTTCATGGATCCGAAAATTTGTTTCCTTCGCGCATGTCTTATCGGAGAAGTAATTCCCGACCGTCGATCTGCTCCATTGGCCATTGATCTACTCCTTAAGATGCTTGTGGGTTAAATCTCATGCCTCCGTCTAAAACACCTCACCCAGACGATCCTATTTTGCTCAAGCCACCGAGGCTTTCTCCATTCTTTTTTAAAAATTGAACCTCCATTCTATTTTGCTCATACCACAAAGCTAGTGCTAACACCGAAAAACTAAACGGGCTAGCTAATCACCCAGTGTAATCTCATCCGCAAGATCAAGACAAATAGATGGTTGAAATGTAAACATGTGGGAAGGAAAAGAAAGGTTGTCGATGCAGAAGAACACAATTATTGAAGAATATTTCTGCATCCGCGATCCTTTCTAAACTACAAAATCAAGTTCTCAAAGTGGCAATATTAGCTTTGAAAAGTGTGTTTTTCTATTCGAATAATGTGTTTTTTGACTACTTATGAACCTTAAAAGCATGAATTTCAAATCAAAAAATGCAAATTTTGATTTCAAAAGTGTGAATTTCAAATCAAAAAATGCAAATTGTCGAAATATTATGAAAAGAATATTGGCAATAAGAAGGGTCAACCGATCCTTCTTGCAGGGTCGAACTATTAGGAAAATAATATTGGAAATAAAAAGGGTTGGTCGACCCTTCAATTAGGAGGGAATTGTAAAAATAGAACACCTTGGAAGGTATATCATATAAAAATAGTTTTTCCCGACTTACGTTTTAAGACAAGAAGGATCGCTCGCCCCTTCTTTTCATAGTTAATTATCAAAACCTTTATCGAGCAATTAATCAATAGCCATAATGGAGAATAGAAGAAAGATCGACCGACCCTTCTTACAGTGTTGAACTATTATGAAAAGAATATTGGGAATAAGAAGGGTCGGCTGACCCTTCATTTAGGAGGGAATTGTAACAATAGAACACCTTGGAGAAAGAGTAGAGAAAGAGCGGCCGCTCTTTCTCTGAGAATATTTCCACTTGCCAGCAAAGTCTTTAAACAAATAAGGTCTATAAATTTTGTTGTTAAAATGTTGATATCTAGTGTCCTAGGGTGACACGTGGAACGATCATATTGTGACACGTTGCATATTTGATTTGGCACATTGAGTATAGGGAGGTTACTATTTTTTATTTAATTTCACACATTGAGTATACCGAGGTTACTAATGCGGGTTTAACCACAACACAATCAGGAAATGAAAATTCAGTCATAGTAGTTTTAAGGATTAGGCACATGCAAGATTACCGTGTAGCTGGAATTCTAATTGAAAAATTAACATGAATTTATTAATTTATGTTAATCATTTGCATAAATAGATAAATGTTTTACTTTTTGAAAATAGATAAATGTTTTAATTAAATAAATTCACTTAAAACATAACCTTGAAGGACTACATATCAGCAAAAGTTTTTTCTCAGTAAGAAAGAGTTTTTGTAGCATTATTATACACGGGTCTAATTTAAGTATTTGCTTATCATTTGCAAATTATATTTCATTGGTTGAATTCCTTTGCTTCCACAAACTACGGTGTTAGGAGCTAACCCGTCTAAGAGGGATGCCCAACCCAACTGTCTGGCCATCCCTTGTTATGGTGCACTTGGAAATTTAGGAATAGTTTCTCTTTTTTTACTGTGCATGATGATATGTGTGCTCATGCGCTACCCTGGCTGCAATAAAACGATTATTTTTGCATTTGTTGGAAATAGTTTCCTTTTACAGAAGCGTGATAAACAGTTATTTTTTTGCTATGCAGGTATTCGAGAGAGATGTAATACCACTGTGTCTAGGTTATCCGCTTGCTAATATTGGGGTGTTAAAAGTAGACATGAAGGGATATGATGGGAGAGAAATCCCATCAGTAGTCTTTGAATGTTGTTTTAGTACCAGACCATGCTGTCATCTTTTTCTAACTGTTCCAAGTAGAAGGCTTCGAGCACTCTCGAAGTCCCAATACATGGATTTCGCATTATGTTCCTTGGCACCAATCACGTTTTCGCCCATCTTCTTTCTGTCACTCTTCTTTCAATAATTGATTTCCATGCAACAAGGAGGGGAAATAGGGAGAAGAAGCAGTGGAAGTAGAAGGAAGGACTGTGTTTTCTCTAAGACAATATGCACTGTTGCGGTCGTCAACGTTAGGATTGCAGCAATCGTTGAATATTGTTTTAGTACCAGAAGGCTTCGGTCCTCAGGAAGGTGAGAAACTATGCGAGTGGTTGAATCAGCATCAAATTTTGCAAGAATATTCCAACTAGGTCCTCCGTTCGACTACTTCAGAGATCACGTCGAACCGTCGTGTCGATCACTATTAAATTTTAATTAGCATTATGGTGGGTCTGGGAAGGAATCAATGTGTTGGTTGTTTTTTAAATTATACATGGAATGTGTTGAATATAATTGTATAACTAATGACAAAACTATTCGTTAATGACAGTCTGTAAATTTTCTTCCTTTCTCTATTAATTGTTATTTCCAGTACTGACAGTCTATAAATTTCCTTGCTTTCTCCGTTAATTGCTATTTGCAGTAAATTATGTCAGTCTGTAAATTTCCTTCCTTTCTCTGTGAAAAAATCAATGTCTAAAATTTTAGTCATTATTTAAATAACAAGTCAATCAGTTAAGTTATAACATAAAAAAATTGTTCGTCCCGATTTCCTTTTTCTGACATGAAGGATCAACCGCCCCTTAATGGCCAACACAAGAAGGATCGACCAACCCTTCTTGCAGTGTTAAACTATTATGAAAATAATATTGGGAATAAGAAGGGTCGGCCGACCCTTCAATTTTGAGGGAATTATAAAATAGAACACCTTGGAAGTTATAACATATAAAAATAGTTTGTCTCGACTTCTGTTTTCCAACAAGAAGGATAGGCCACCTATTCTTTTCGTAGTAAACTGTGAAAATCTTTATCCAACAATTCAGCCATGTCCATAATGGAGAACACAAGAAGTAGCGACTGACCCTTCTTGCAGTGTCGAAATATTATGAAACGAATATTGGTAATAAGAAGGGTCGACCGACCCTTCTTGGATTTTCGAAGTATTATAAATATAATATGGGGAATAAGAAGGGTCGGACGACCCTTCAATTACGAGGGAATTGTAAAAATAGAACACATTGAAAGTTATATCATATAAAAATAGTTTGTCCCTAATTTCCTTGTACGACAAGAAGGATCTGTCGACCCTTCCTTTCCTAGTTAATTGTTAATACCTTTATCCATCAATTCAGATATAGCCATAATCGATAATACTAGAAGGACCGACCGACCCTTCTTGCAATGTCGAACTATTATGAAAAGAATATTGGGAATAAGAAGGGTCTTCCGACCCTTCATTTAGGAGGGAATTGTAACAATAGAACACCTTGGAGAAGGAGCGGAGAAAGAGCGACCGCTCTTTCTCTGAGAATATTTCCACTTGCCAGCAAAGTCTTTAAAGCAAAACGTCCATAAATGTTGTTGTTAACATATAAAAATGGTTTCTCCCGACTTCCGTTTTGCGACAAGAAGGATCAGTCGCCCCTTCTTTTCGTAGTTAATTGTGAAAACCTTTATCCAACAATTCGTCTATATCCATAATAGAGAACAAAAGAAGGATCGACCGAGCCTTCTTGCAGTCTCAAACTATTATGAAAAGAATATTTGGAATAAGAAGGGTTGGTCGACCCTTCATTTACGAGGGAATCGTAACAATAGAACACCTTTTGGAAAGAGCGGTTGCTCTTTCTCTGAGAATACTTCCACTTTCCAGCATAGTCTT
The DNA here is from genome assembly GCA_027924585.1 of Larix kaempferi. Taxonomy (NCBI): domain Eukaryota; kingdom Viridiplantae; phylum Streptophyta; class Pinopsida; order Pinales; family Pinaceae; genus Larix; species Larix kaempferi. The sequence continues at coordinate 1,473,328 of BSBM01000271.1, read as the reverse complement.
TGAAGCAAGACGTCTATAAATTTTGTTGTTTTAAATGTTGATATCTAGTATCCCAGGGTGACACGTGGAACGATCATATTGTGACATGTGGCATATTTGATTTGGTACATTGAGTATTAGAAATATAGTTTAATTATAATATTGGCTCATATAGAATATTTTCTCCTATGAGCACCGTTGAATTTAGCAGTTTGAGTATATTGGATCATATTTCAGTATTTCGGTAGTTACTCTGAGGATAATTACTTGATTTTAAGTGCAGCGGATAAACCACTTCTAAAGCCTAATTATTCTTAAGCACAATTAACTAGTAATTAAGGTGTTAATTACAACACTTAACGACAGTTAGTGCGCAAATGACTACACTTATCACAAATTCAATTTTGTAACAAATAACCATCCATTATCAATCCCAATGGCTATAAGTTGTATCTTTCCCTTTATAAAACTTTTATTGATGAAAATGAAAAAATACAACTTTTTGTTGACCAAATGGAAATTTAGAAACACAACAATTTTGTTGCTTAAAACTGCCACATAGGGAAATTTAGAAACCAAATTTGTCTACTATCAACCCTTGAGAACATCCATCATTCTGAACAGTATTCCCCATGTTTACTCCTTGTTCCTTGACTGCTGCAAGGCCCTTCTCGTTTATTCTAATTATTTCTCCTGCCCATCCTTGCCTTGGTGACCATGCCCATATGATGCTATTTACATCAATCTTCATATTTGTTTCTGCACCTACAACCCATTGTTGCTGTCTATCTAATCATTTTCTGTAGAAGACCTTCAGATCCTTCGATGCTCCTATTGGCTTCCACCATTGCACCTCTACTTTGTAACACCCAACAGTACTAGCATCTGACTCCTGATAAACATCACTGATCGCCTTACCCAACCAGATTGCACAATCTAGGTCTGGTGATTGCACAATGACCATTTGGCCCTTTACAACATCCACTATTAGAATGAATTCATCTCTAGGCTTGTTGCATAGCGGTCCAACATAGCAATCCTGCAAAGCAGGAACATTTTCCTTCAAATAGGCATCCATAATTTCATGTTCAGATATTGTAGATTCATTATGAATATCATGGCTTGTTGATGGCCAAAAGTTAGTTGATGACTGATCAACACTCGCGAAGGGACTATCCAAAGCTTTATATAGAGCCTGCCAATAATTTAACTTGGGACGCCAAAATTGTTCACCTCCCTTCTCAATCCCTCCATTCCAGAATGAAATATATGTTTCTAGTCCTATTTTTATTTCGTCAATGTCCGAAGGAATTTTTGATTGTAGATTTAATAACCTAGGCTATCCCACCAGCAAATCTACTCTACCATCTGGCAATGAACACTAGAGTTTAAGAGGAGACGACCAATATTCATCCCGAAGTGATTTAAAAAACTGGCATTTTTTTATACCGACGATCTTGGCATTTCCATCCAAAAGGTGGGGTATCACAAAACTCTTAAAATCATAAAGTTCATCAATTAGATAAGGGACAAAGGAATTTTGACCTTCACATGTCCTATACGTGTCCATAATTTCCGGGAGAGAAAATATATGCTTGCGCATTAGCTTTGCTGATAACCTGCCAAAATTTCCATCTATGTCTTCATGGGTGTGTCCGACCAGGAGGAATCCAACTTCAACTTTCTCGAACACTCTCCTTGTTGTTAAAAGAGATAAAAATGCAAATACAAAGCGGTTTTTGTTATCACCTGAACAATTATCCATTTGCAACAACAATATGCGTGGTAGTTTTCTATTTGGCATGCATTGATTAGTACCATCAACACACATTACATCATCTTGCATTACATCTTGTCTGTATATCGAACACTTTTCATATGAGTCTGATTGCAATAGAGCATCATGCAATTGGTGCTTAGATGTTCCACCTTTGTAGAGCAAATCACCATACTTATCACCCACTGGTTCTTCAAGACACTTCAAGCATTTAGCCAGGGATTTCACAGTGAAATTTGATCCCATCTCTAATAATGAGAGGCTTAAATGACCAAAACCCCCAGTCTGGTGCCCATGGGTCAACATTCCAGACAATGATATGGGAATATTCATAACATTACTAAAAGCTTTTTCCTTCTTACCCATCCTTGGAATGGAAGTCTTTGAATTATCCATTTTGTCATGAACAATACTGAGATAAATCTTCAGATTTTGCTGGGAAGCCAACCTGTGAGAGTAATAGAGCTGGCGACAACTTGAGACGTATTTATTATGAGCATCCTGATTTGCTCGCAACTTTTCCACCTCGGCTGGATCAGTGGTCCCCTTAATCCTATCATGTATTTTAATGCACTCATTACACCTTGCAAAGTTATTTGATTTAGAAATTTTAACATCTGGAAAATCTTCTCTCATCACCTTGCTAAAGGAGGATTGTGATACTAGAGGCAAACTGATTCCTGTAATTTCATCATTAGCCATTTTTCGTAGTAAACTATGGGACATATTAGCGGGCAATAATTTCAAGGTTGTCCTTATTCCATCTTTACTGATTATTCGTGTAAGATGTGGAGATTTGTCTAAATTCTCTACTACAATTTTATTAATAGTAGCTACCAGTGCAGTAGTGTTCACCCTAGATTTTTCCAAGCCACTGTTACCGTGCACAGCTCTCACATCACCATTCATGAACATTCTTTTATAATTGAAGAAAGTGCTTTTTTTTATTCGATGGCATTTATACCATGCATTTTTGCAAACGTCTACTGTGTCTAATCTCATTGTAAACAAGCTTATTTTTATGTCATCTCCATCTTTGGCCACAGGAGCATTTGATCCCAAAGAATTCATAACAAACTGTATTTTTGAATTTCCATTCATACTATCAAATTTCTTCCCACATTCAACTATCGATCAATGTGGAATTTTTGATATACAAAGATTTGAGCAACAATGTTCGGTGCCAATGTTTGAAAGGAATGCACCCATATTTATTGCAAGCTTGTAAGGTACTGATCTTGAATTTCTTTCAGAAATTTTAGTTCCAGCTTGCCACTTTACGGAATTGTATGGCCTTGTTCCATTACCTTTAACATCTTTATATTCACAACGAGGAGTACCTGGAAGGACCATCTGTAAAGGACATTCTTCAAAAACATTCCAAAATTTGACCATTTCTTCGTCTGCTTTCTTTTTAGTATAACATCCAAAGGAACATTATCGAGGTCAAGAAAATTGTTTATAGGCCATCTTATAAGGGATCCTTCAAATACACCACAATCCTCGCAATTGCAGAAGACTTTATGAACTAAAATACCAAACTCACCAGCATCTAGTGCTTTGAATTGTATAATGTCTCCCTCAAAAATAGTTGACACTATTCCCCGAGAAACATACTTTGGATTTAAAGAACATTGATGTATCAAATTAAGTGTCCATCCCAACAACCTTTCATTTTGATTTTCTCTTAATACTTTCAAAGTAGATTCAGATTGATTATTGTTGAAAGTTTTTGCAACAGAAAGCAATGTTTCTATATTAAAATCGATGATTCTTTTAATTGGCCATACAACAAAAGCTCCACTGCTCAACCCTGGACAGCATGCCATACAAGAAAACACCACTTCATCCACCATAATACCAAAGTTGAAGTCACCCAAAAATGTTCCCCCAACAAAATCACTCCCACTCACATTTGTTACAACACCTATGGAAATGCAATCATTTCTTTCTGAACACTTATGTAACAACTTAACTTTTCTCATAATAAAAGAAGATCTATTCTCAGTTGTTATGATATGTGCTACACTCGTCAAAGTAGAAGCTGGTATATCATTGACCTCATTCTTAGTTGTTATGATATGTGCTACACTTGTTGAAGTAGAAGCTGGTATATCATTCACCTCATTCTCGTGAAGAGCAGACCCAATTTGGTTAACGATCTCAGATACAGGCCATTGAATATAACCACCAACTGCCTCTGACAATGTATCTGGACATTCTGATTGATAGGGCAATGGAAGACTTGCATTTAAATACTTGGTAACATTTCAAATGATACATCCGTCCTTAATTCTGATATTATGCAAAAAATTTCTTTCTGGTAAAGAGATTCCTTCAGCAACTTTCAATCCATTCAAAAGTAGGTCCACACATGGTTGAGTACCAAAATCCATTTCATAAATGATATCTGAAATATAAAATAACAGGACACATTGTTCAGAACCAAAATCCAGTTCATAAGCGTTTTATGAAATATAAAATAACAGGAGCACATTAACAATCATATTTATTTTAAACAAAGATATAACATAAATTATAACATATAAAAAAAATGTCTGTCTGGACTTCCAATTTTCCGAATGGTAGGATCGGCCGCCCCTTCTTGTAGAAGAAGCGAACACAAGACGGATTGAAAGACCCTTCTTGCAATCGTGAAAGATTACGAAAAGAATACTGGGTAGAAGAAGCTTCTCCCGCCCGTTCATTTATGACGGAATATTAAAAATATTCAACCTATGAATGCTAGGCCATCAATACATGTATTTCCAAAATTGTGAACAAGGGAAGAATACTGAGCACAACAAGGGTCGTCCGACCCTTCATTTACGATATAAATTTAAATATATTTAATCTACGAAGGTTATGTCGACAATTCCTGACTTCCAACTTCCGCTGTAAATAGTAGGGAATCGACCCGGACATCATCTAAGTTCTAACATATAAAAATGTTTGTCCTGACTTCCATTTTCCAAAGAGAAGGATCGGCCGCCCCTTCATTTAGGAGATAATTGTGAACAACTATATCCAGCAATTCACCGATATCCAGAATGGCGAAAGAAAGAAGGATCGACCGACCCTTCTTGCATTCTGGAACTATTATGAATACAATACTAGGCAGAAGAAGGGTCAGCCGCCCCTTCTTTTTCTTTGTAAGTAAGAATTTTTTGTATTAAATCAAAGAGGAGTTGCAGAAGGAACAAGCTGACCGAGAGTCAGACTTGTTCATCAAAACAGACCATCTAACTACTAACCCATAGACTCCAGCATCATTAACCTTGCGGTAGACAATTATCACCAAAACAGATAAGATGTTTTCATTCAACTGATCATCCCTATCCTCAGAAGCTTTGGAACAACAAAAATCACTACCTATCCAAAAAGTCGTTGAACCAGAGATATTCTTAGCATAGGCACGCAGGCCCAAAATCAAAAAGCACAGCAAAATGCTACTACACCCGTTAGGCAATATATACATTTAGGAAAAGACAATCTAGCTTAACAGCTGACCCTCCCTTAATAAAAATACTTGCAGTTTGGAAAAACAATACCAGATCAAGCGTCAATGGATAATGTAAGGAGCATCAGGAGAGGTCCCTAGATGGGGGAAGATGGAAGACGAAGAAGGATACAAGGTAGGTAGCAACTCCATTGCTTGGAGAAGAAAATCCAAATTCTAGATCAACACATGAGTCTCCTCCAGGATACGCTGCACCATAAGTGGCAGCGCCGCTTCCTCTCTGAGGGTTTGTCTGTCCCAGAAGGCTAAACCAACAAGGTTCTTCATCATCCAGTAAAGGGCTACCATGTGCTCGTATAGACTAACATGCCCAGCCATATTTCCTGGATTCATAATCCAATTCTTCAACTGTTTGCGCTCACCAGCAACGTCTCCCTATTCAACCTCAGCCACCATTGATGCTCATAATCACGGATATCCCTCTGAATCTCCTGAGGGACGTTAAGAACGAAATCATTATCCTCTCAGCAAGCATGCTTACATGCTCGAGAAAAGCAACCACCCGGCTCCCCCGAGGACTCCCCACGGCTTCTCTTCCTAAATTTTTGACTAGTATCAGTATCTGCCTCCACTTGGCAATTGGTGTCCGCCGGATCTTCCAACTTTCTACCAGATTCTTGGTCCATAATCAAACAAACAAACAGAGCTTGCATGCATGCGAAGGAATAGCGATGACAATCCCGGATTCCACCCTGCTCCTTCATATAAACACAATTTCCAGCTACTGTCATGATTAGGCTGGTACCTCCTATTAACTGAAGGAGGTATAGCGGGTGACGCTCACCCTTACGAACACTCACTGCTCTTAAATTTTCTTTCATCATTCCCCCACCTGAGGTACTCCCACCGGGCTTGGAGAAGACTGCTCTGGATCCACTTAATAAAATGAAAAGACAAATCATATCCCAACTTTTAAATAACGACATGAACCACAGCATGAAACGAGGGTTACGTGTCCCGGCCAGCTTCCGCCTGATGCATCCTCGCATCTTCGGCATGAAAGATCATCATGTCATTGTCCTGGGTAGCTCTGCAGTTGTCCCGAACAGCCAAGTCTGTTAGATCCTCCCACGTATTAGCACTGGTTTCCATGTGAATCCCACTACCGAAGTTGGCTAGCACATCAGCTAATTTATTGCCACTGTGTTTGACATGGGAGAAAGAATTCGCCAAACCCTGATAAAATAAAGATGACAGGTCTTCCAATATACCTTCCAACTACCAAGACCCTTTATCTAGAAATTGAACTATATCCAGAATCGTGAAGACGAAGAATGATCGACCGACCCTTCTTGCAGTCTCAAGCTATAATGAAAAGAATATTGGGAAGAAGAAGGATCGTCCACCCCTTCTTTTACGAGGGAATTGTAAAAATAGAACTTGGAGAAAGAGAAACTGATCTTTCTCTATGAATTGTAAAAATAGAACTTGGAGAAAGAGCGGCCGATCTTTCTCTGTGGATATTTCCACTTTCCGGCAAAATGTGCGAAGCAATGTTCCTATGAAATATGTGTTTGGAGTGCAGACATCTACTTTAGCCACTCCGAAATAATTATCCCTGGAAGAAGGAGCGGACTCTCTTTCTCCTCAGCATCTACTTCCAACACCCCGAAATGGAACAACCTGACGAAAGAGTGACCTCGCTTTCTCTTACAAAATTTCGACTTGATAGCAAACTCTTTATAGCAAAACTTATGTAAATTTTTTCGTTCAAATGTCGAAATCTAGTCTCCAGGGTGACACACGGAATGCTCAGATTGTGCCACGTGGCTTTGATTATTCATTAATGACAATCTGTAAATTTCCTTCCTTTCTCTGGTAATTGTTATTTCCAGTAATAACAATCTGTAAATTTCCTTCCTTTCTCTGTTAATTGTTATTTCCAGTAAATCTTTTCCATTGTGTTATTCTTCATGCTTGGATGAAAGTAATCTTAAATCAGAATTCATATGTTTATGCTCTGGTTTACCGCATCTAAGTATTCAACAATTTTTTGCTAAAATTGATATTGGATTCATTTATGACCAATGCCCAATATTAATGGATTGTTTTCTTTTCTTCATTATCAACCTGCAAACTAAGACAAACAAGGGTATTCACCAATTTTCACGAATTTTCTGCTAAAATTCACTTAATTTTAAGAACATTTTTATCAGCTTTATCTCTTCAACTAAATTCCTTGGTATCGTATGCAAGACTCAAATGTGTTCTCATTGCATCCAAAAATTTGAGTCATAAACCACGTCCAACTACCCAATACATGGGACTTTTCTATAGTGAATATTAACTGCAAAATGATATTAAAAAGAAAAAACATGTTTCAATTTTCTGAGTTCATTTGTCGTTATATTTTTCCAACAAACCTAGCCAAATGCTAGAGGATTTGCAGAAAACAATATGGAATATATGAAAATAATACGCTACACCACCAGACAGAAAACGTATGCAAGCTGACGACAATCCTGTAACGCACGATTTTGCAAATATAACGATGTGAATTCATATTAATGGACTGTAAGAAGATAACTACCCAGAATTGAAGGAAATAAATTCTAGATATCTGAAGAAGATAGACAAGGGTGGAAGGAAATCTGAAGAATCGAAAACGTTCAGCGACTTTAAATTACTGTGAACTTGAAACTGTCATTGCATTAATTTTTGACAACCATGGAAGATATGGATTTTTAGCCCAGAGGCTGAATAAGCATGCTCTGTTACAGATTTAGATTTATGGTTTGAATAAAATAAATACCTAGCGACTGAGAAACTAGCAGTCGATTCTTCAAACCAATCTTACTGCTCTACCCACCCAACACTCTTCTCGATCCTCAAAGAAAATAGAGCTCCAAACTTGCAACCACAGAGAGTTTGAACTTTAAGTTTCAATGTTCTATGGCGGGATATCATCACACAGTATCAATGCAGAAAAGTTTGTGACATTAATTATCACAGTGTGGCGAGATGGAAATCCCTAGGCATTGAGATGTAGAGCATTTAATGCTTCAGCTCAGTGCTTAGGGTCCGTTGGATTTGGAGAATCTTCGGATCTAATGGACCCTAGGCTCACTGAGCTGCAACATTAAATGCTCTGCAGCTAAATGCGTAGGGCTCGCCGTGGCGGGATATCATCTGTACGTTGTGACACATAAACACAATCCATCATAAACGTGATGAGATTATTCACACGAGTGATACAGTCCATCATTTACCATTAGTGCCATACAAACCATTTTAAGCGGAAGAAAAGATTACCTCCATGCCAACATACAAACGATTTTAAATGGCGGAAAAGATCACCTCCACCAACGTACAAACGATTTTAAATGGTGGAAAAGATCACCTCCGCCAACGTACAAACCATTTTAAATGGCGGAAAAGATCAATCGAACGGCGAAAGATCAAGGGTCCCACGTCAGTTCCGCATCCCCAACATGCGCGCTAGGATGGAGGGATGGGTGATTGCAGAATCTGAAACCGCTATCCAAATGGAAACACCACATGATTTCTCAAGTTGGAAGGGCGGTAAGGAAAACCACCTGTCTCCATTTGCGAAACCACCTTCGCCCATCCTTCACGGTCGCTGGCACATGTGGATATGATGTGGCCGGTCCCTTATATTACAGTTGTAACCAAAACCAAAGAGTCTGCCTTACAGTTGATTATATAAGGCAGACTCTTTCTAAAGTGGAGACTTTTAGAATTTATAGTCCCTATAGTTGTGGCTATATGTATAAAGTTTTCAGTTTCATGCCAACTATGATTAAAATGTATTAGAATATTATATGTTTACAAGACATTCTATGCTAAGGTATTTGCAAAGGTGTATAAATAATTAAATTTAAATTATTATAAAATAAAAATCAAGATAATTGTTATTTAAATGTAATATATGAATTTAGTTTTAAAGTAAGATTTAAAACTATTTCCAATTAGTTAAAAGTTTTTTTTTGTTCATAAAGTAAATAGTAAAATATATAAATTTACTTTCTTTTATTTAATATATAAAAGTCAAAATAGATTTTCATTTATTATTGTTTACGGTAATTGCAATTCAACGTAGGGACAAGTGAATACTCTAGAATGGGTGGTAGATATAGATTAGTGCACCAACTCGACAAGGTAGCACGAAATAGACTTTTACCGCAGCTTAGTTTTCTATAGAATTTTTTTTGAGTCATCAATGTATATGTATGGGTGCAAGGAAATAGGAATGTCGTTAACAATCCACATGGCAATCATGAATGCGTGTAAGCACCCAGTGAAGGGAACGCACAAGAAAAAGTCCCAAAGTTCCCAATTTTAGAGGGTAGAAGTTCCCAATAAGTTCCCAACCATTTGGAATGGTTCCCATCGGATTTGGAAAGTTTCCTACAAGTTCCCAAGTTCCCTGGAACGACGTCGGAAATTCGGGAACGAGTTTCTTAAAAGCTAGGAGCGGTTCCCGTGCTACATAGCTTATCTTTATCCAACGCAGATCCAAGCAACTGGCTTTGTAAGAGCGCTTTTCCACTTAGCATCAATATAAATGTGTGGTTGTCTATCAGTTGCAGAAAATTAATAGATAAAATGAGTTAAAACAAGAAATTAATTTAAGACATAATAACACATGAATCGTATATTAATAGAAATCCAACCTACAGATCGATGCATTAATTAATTAATTAATTAAGAAATCCAAAAAAGATGGCCAAGAGAAACCGACTGAATTTCATTAATTATGCAAAAAATTACAATGACTCAATACATAAAACATTAGAATAATCCAATCGACATCCCCACAACTTGCCCTGATATTCTTCCTGTGTCCTCATGGTGTCATCCTCCTCCCAAAAGAGAGGAAGTCCCTTCTTGAATAATGGATCAAACATTTCTTTGAAGAGTTTTACTTGATGTGCTAAAATGTCTATCCTTTCTTGGATTGTGTTCATATGGTGATACTTGTTCATCCTAGCTGTTTTCACCTGATCCTCTTTCAACCTATTCAGAAATTCTATGGCCTTTTCTGCACACTCCATGGGCTTCTTCTTCAACTTTTCCTTGACTGGTGTTATGCTTTGCATGGCTAACTTTATTACAACCTCTCTGTCCATAATGAAATCGAGATATGGCCTCAATTTCTCTACGGCCCTCTGCAATATTGTCATCCCAAATGACTTGCTTTGCTTCCTGCAAGGAGGTCTCACCTGTAAGCTGCTTTATTAATTCATCATATTTCACTTGTAGCCCTAGTTATTTACCTCCCAAGCCTTTCCCTCCATCTCTTCTTCTGAGAATCTGGTCCTCATCTCTGTGTTCTGCTTTGCAACCTTTCCACTTCTCAGTCTTTTAGGCTTGCCATGTTCTCCAACTCTTTGCTCTTCTCCTGCATTTTCCTTTCAAGGTCTTTAGAATTAGCTCTCCACTTCTTTTCACTTTCCACCATGAGAGCTATATCAGTCAGCCACAACTTCTCCTTCTCTTCAAACTTCAACAGCCTAGCTTTGCAGTCTGTTGGTTCCTCCTGTAGCTTTTCTCTCTTCTCCTCCATCTATGCCAATTCAGAAGCTTCTACCAGCTGGATGGAGGGGATCTTTAGATTCTTTTTTAATGACTGAATGATGTTGTCTTTGTCATCCAACATCTTTTTTATCCTACCCTTCTTGTCTTCTTGGCTTTCAGTAGCCAACAATGCATTTTGCAGCTTTCTTATTTGTGTCTTGTGGGCTTTGTTCTGACTTGCAATTTTGACAGTTCTAGGGAAGCCTTTAGCAGTTTGGCATAGATAACCTCCCCAGTCTCCTTGTGCAAGTTGATCATATCAGGAACAAGAATATCTTCCAAGTTCACTTTCAGTTCAGTGGCTTTGGTTTTGGTAGCCAAGGCCAAGTTCAAGGTGTTCTGGGCATAGCTCCTGCTAGCTACCAGAGACACATCTTTATTTGAAATCTGCCTCACCTCTTCATATAGCTTAGACTCCTCTAAGGCTGCTTTTGGGCTCTCTTTGTACTCACCCAGTAGCTCTACTCTACTCTTGCTAGGTGCAGCAGGTTCAGTGGATGTTTGGATCAATACATATTCTTTGACCTCGAAAACAGGCAGCTTAATCTAAACTTGTTTCTTTTTGCCTTAACCCATTGACACATGTACAATCTGTTGCTCAGGTTTAATCTTAACCTGTTTCTTTTTTCCTTGACCCGTTGACACCTGTACAATCTGATGCTCAGGTTTTTGCACTTTCTGCCTTTTGGGAGCTCTTTATGTGTCATCATCTATATCCATGACATCAATATTTTCCAACTTGTTGGTTTCCCCAGAGCCACTGGAAAGGGGTATAGTTTCTTCAACAACTGGGACCACAATGGAGGAGGTAGGTAGTGGAGAAGTGGATTTGGGTACCATGGAGGTGGATTCATCCTGTACATCTACCTCCATCTGCTCTTTGCCATGATATTCTAACCAATTTGCAGCCTCAGAAAGAACTACAAGCTCATAATGTTCAAATCCCTTATGTCTAAGATGATATGGCGGGGGTCATAGTTTATAGCAGCCTTGGTTTGAAGCCCTATGTCTGGCATCATACCTTCAATGGTTGAAAAATCTTATGCCTGATGAATTCCATTGTAAACAGTCTAGGGGTTAGAAAAGCAGGCACTATGTAAGGTGCATGGGCAAACCCATAAACTTTGATTGTTGTGCTGTGTTCTAAGAGGAACATATCATCCTTGTATGTTCTGGAGCAAATAGGTTTTTCAAGCCATCCAACTGTAAGATCTACTCTGCGTCGTGGATCTCTGTCCCTGTTTAACTTCCAGGGCCTTCAGCAGACTTCATCCTTCAAGTGTTTCCTTCCATGTACCTTAGATCCACGAAACCATTGTCCACCATCAATCTCGCTCGCGGGGCCTACCAAAAGTTCACAGATTTGGAAAGTTAGTTTTTTCGTGCACTTCGAAATTGTGAACAAATTTACCACCGTAGATCTGCCTTTATGCCCGTTGATCTGATTCTGAATTTGATATATATAACACTCACCAAAATCTTCCAAATGTGTTTCACCCTTCTCGCTTCATATTTGAACAATTATTTCTTAATTAAAACTTTATTTCTAGGGTCATCATTTTCAAAATTCATTCCATAACCAATTAGTGTTTTCCCAAGGATGTTAAACTTGAGAACTAAGTGAGATCACCTTATTTTATATGTACATAAATTCTAAACATATAACAAATTAATTCTAACTTTTCGTTAATTTGTTTAACAAATTAATTCTAACTTTTCATTAATTTGTTTAACAAATTAATTATAACTTTTGGTTAATAAAAAGTAGATCTATCTCCACCTATTTCACTCTATGTGATATCCAAATACTAACTTCATCCACATGTTAAATTCATTACTCAATAAGAACCATGTTTATACTCAAGAATATATTCTATTACACAAGGTATTCACAATCCTTAACTTTATTTTCCGATAAATGTTATATATTAGCGAAGAAGATACTCATTTATTCCAATATTCATAGTAAGGCACCTATGGTCGTCGATTTTCGTCGCCAAAAATCTACAACCTTCATCTGTTCCCATCTATAACATTGAGCGGGCCTTTATAATTTATCCCTCATCACCAATGTTAAAGCTTAGGGTAAGATCTATGCTGCAAATTCGGTATCAATGTTTTAATTATGAGGTCATTCATGCGTCGTCAAGTAGCTGGGCTCTTTAATTCCCCTGCCCCCGACGTCGCCTCATCCTTCCTGGAAACAATTCACATGGATCTCCGACGTGCGAAGATCAGGCTACCGGGTTCACGCTACTATGTTCTGTCATGGCCCTCTACGCTGCGCATTTGCACTCAGCTGGTTCTGCTCCAGGCTCCTCATGCTCCAGTTCTCCTCACGCTCTCAGTTACCTGCACCTGTAACATATTCTCATTTGCTCCCATGGGCAGGCCAAAGGATCACACCAGGTAGGGTTACGGTGCTGAAGTCTCAATTCCAGTTCGTTTACTGATTAATAACTAGGAGGCTCAGATAATTGCGGACATTATGGCTAACAGGATTTAGGAGCAGACCTGGGACCCCTATTGGATTGTAAAAAACATGTTAGGCCATCTTATGGAGGACATGCAAACTAATTGGACCTCTGCTCACCATGCCACCCAAACTCTGTGGGCTACTCTTCCAAACATGGTGGCCACCCTCGCCACCCTGGAACACACGCTCAGTTGGGACTTTTATGCCACCACTCGTCCCTTCGGCCGCGACAATCGTCCTGGGAACAATACACCCGGAACCACCACGTCTACTGTCAGACCTATGTTATCCTGTTATAAAATGCTAATTGGAAAATTGGCATTAATTTAAGAACATATGTTGATCATTTGAAGAAATAGATAAATGATTTAAATAAACAAATTCATTTAAAACATGAAAACATAGATCATAAGTCAAGACACATCTAAACTACAGAACAATGTATTAATTGTGATTGCAAACTAAATCAGTGTATTTCAACATAAATCAAACAAATTTGATAAATTAACAAAACAGATATCAAGAGAAAACTAACTGTATTTCTTCAAGGATGCAAAAAATTACAATCTCTTAATGAATCAGAGTATCTCCATTCCTCTTTCTGTGATTATCTCCCCCCTTAAATAACAATTACCAAATAGATACAAATGGTAAACTTCCCATATCAGGATGACGGGTTGCGGAAAGAAAAAACTTTCAAATCCAACTAACCAAGCTTCCGCATTGCGGATTGCGGGTTGCGGAAAGCACAAAATTTGGAGAAAATTTGTGCTTTCCGCAAATCACAAAAGCACAAAAAAATCAATGAATTTTCTAAACATAATTTTATTAACTGGACATAACAAAGAGATCATCAATGGACCTCTGGAGTGGGATCATCAATCACAATGTTATCAAGCAAATGAGCAATTTCCTGAGAGACTTCAGTGACCTCTTGTGTTATAGACACAGCATGGAAAAAGAGATCAATCACAATTGCGGGTTGCGTAATAAAAAAATATCAAATCCAAATGACCAAGAAATCCGCAATCCTCATTGCGAGATGATTGCGGGGAGAAAATCTATGTTTTCCGCAACACACAAAAATCTTTTAATTTTGAAAGGGAAATTATTAATTTGGTTGTGGAATTGCGGATGTGAGAATTTAAACTTGAGCGGTTTAATGTTTTTGCCATCCGCAGTTGGGATAAAAGACAACTTGGAGAAAGAAGACAAAGCCGCTCTTTCTCTGAGAATATTTCCACTTACCAAAAAATTGTTCGAAGCAATGTAAAGTTATTCAACCTATGAAGGATGGACCATAGGAAGGAAGTGTAAACATATTTAATCTACAAAGGCCAGGCTGAGAATTCTGGACTTCCATCTCCCGCTGTAAATATTTGTGATCCGCCCATTTGTTTAGTGGATAATTTTTAACAGCCTTATTCAGCAATTCACCTATATCTAGATTGGCCAACACAGGAAGGATCAACCAACCCTTCTTGCATCCTAGAACTATTATGAATAGAGAAGAAGGGTTGGCTGCCCCTTCTGTTATGAGGGATTTGTAAAAATAAACAACTTGGAGAAAGAGCGTCGCTCTTTCTTTGAGAATATTTCCATTTGCAAGCAAATTGTGCAAAGCAATGTAAACTTATTCAACCTACGAAGGCTAGATCGTCAATTGATTTATATCCAAAATGGTGAGCTCAGCAATTCACCTATATCCAGATTGGCCAACACAGGAAGGATCAACCCACCCTTCTTGCATCCTAGAACTATTATGAATAGAGTTACGGGCAAAAGAAGGGTTGGTTGCCCCTTTCGTTATGAAGGATTTGTAAAAATAGACAACTTGGAGAAAGAGCGGCCGCTCTTTATTTGAGAATATTTCCATTTGCAAGAAAATTGTGCAAAGCAAGGTAAACTTATTCAACCTACGAAGGATAGACCGTCAATTCATTTATATCCAAAACGATGAGCACTAGCAGAATACTTACCACAAGAAGGATCGAATGAGCCTTCTTGCATCCTGGAACTTTTATGAATGGTTATGGGAAAAAGAAGGGTCGGTAACCCCTTCCTTTATGAGGGATTTGTAAAAATGGACAACTTAGAGAAAGAGAAAGAGCGGCCACTCTTTCTTTGAGAATACTTCCACTAAAAAATGTAAAATTATTCAACCTACGAAGGCTAGACCGTCAATTCATTTATATCCATAATGGTGAACACTGGCAGAATGCTTACCACAACAAGGGTTCGGACGACCCATCATTTACGAGACTACTGTAAAAAAATTTAATATATGAAGGCCAGTCTGAGAATTCTCGACTTTCAACTTTCGTTGTAAATAGTAGAGATCTGCCACTTCGATTAGTAGATAATTGTGAACACCCATATCCATCAATTCACCTATATCTAGAATGGTGAACACAAGAAGGATCGAGCAACCCTTCTTGAATTCTTAAAACTATTATGAATAGATTTATGGGTAGAATAAGGGTCGGCCGCCCCTTCCTTTATGAGGGATTTGTAAAAATAGACAACTTGGAGAAAGAGCGGTCGCTCTTTCTCTCAGAATATTTCCAATTGCAATCAAGTTGTGAGAAGCAATGCTCCTATGAAATTTTTGTTTAGAGTGTTGATCTCTACTTTCGCCACTGCTACAAAACATCCCTGGAGGAAGGAGCGATCGCTCTTTCTCCTCAGCATCTAATTCCAACACCCTTTCACTAAACACAAGTTTCAGCTTGCCATCAAACTCTTTGGAGGAATCTTTCTATAAATTTTGTTGTTAAAATGTTGTGATCTAGCTTCCAGGGTTCCAAGGTGACACGTGGAACGCTCAGATGTGACACGTGGCATATTTTATTTTTACAGTACTTTTTCTATTGTTTAAAAGAATATTACGGATCTTAAAAGTACCATTTCAATATAAACCTATGGATTTAAGTTATAGTAATTCCAATGCAAGAGCAGAAACATCAAGGGAAAAATCAAGAGATACATGACCTTCGATAATACTCTTTTTATAATAATCCTATTGATAATGTTTTATTAAAAATTATTGTTTTCAAACATGAAATTTAAGCCATATCTAGATATTAACCAACAAACATTATGCAAAGTAAAGTAAGGTAATTTACAAACATTAGTTCTTTGAAAATAGCTAAAACGCACTTTCAAAAGTTGGCTACCATGAAAAAGCCTCAAAATAGCTTTGCCCGCTTCCAAAGTGAGACCCATCTTTGATAGTTGATCAGCCTTTTGATTGTATACTCTGCTCACATGCCAGAAAGATGTAGCATTGAAGCATTGAATATATGCCAAAATCTTACACTTCCAAGCAGTAAGGGCTGGGACCTCATAGTTCTACATTCAAAGAGTTTTTCTCGAGTAAATAATCACTATGTCGAATTGATGGCCTGGATTTTTTTATTTCCATTATTTAACTTATCATTCAAAAGAAATTCAAAACTTTATCTAAATTGAAAAAGAATTGATAAATCCAAACATAATCAATAAATAAGAGAGGTTAAGAATTTAGAGAAGACCAAAGAATTAGAAAATTAATTAAAATTAATATTCAAAAAACTGCATGTATTTCATTCAAGGAGGATCCGGACATATCATAGAGTTTAAATTTTTCAAAATGTAGGGCCGAGGACAAAAGCCCTCCCCTGAACTAACACAAAAGTAAACCTAAAATAGCTGCGGATACAAACTGGATACAAACTGAACAGAAGGGCCTTGGAAAAAATCCCTCAACTAAACTAACAGAAAAGTAAACCTAAAATATTTTTACAGTAAAATAACATGAGACCATGGTGGGTGGGCCACGTGGTTCTCTCAGGATGAGTCAATGTCCATTGGTTTCACCCTACCGGATGATCTTGAGGGATTTTCGGCAGTTGACGGAGTTTCGGCCGTTGCGGGAGTTCATGAGGGAGTTCTGGCAGTTGGACGGGACTGTCCAAAACCTACCGAAGTAACTGGGCTCCCCTCGGCATTACCTTGAGTTCTGGCAGGTTGATTTCGAATGGATTTGTCGCGCTCACAGATGAGGACTCGGATTGTCTCCGTCATTTTGGTATGGTTGCTTTCCATTCTTTTCCCCATTGATTTTAGCCTGGTTTCCATGGTCTGCTGAATCTCGTCGATCCGCCTTTCCAGATTCTCCACTGTGATGCGGGTGGCTTCATCGGTGAATCTGGTCCTTCCGCGTGTGCGAATTTTTGCCATTATAAAACAAGGAGACTTTCCTGAAGAACTATTGTAAGAAAGCTTTCCTGAAGAACTGATGTCAGAAATATTTCCTGAAGAACTGTTGTCAGAAAGCTTTCCTGAAGAGCGGCTGCTATGCAAAGCAGTGGTCGAAATCTGGAGACTTTCCTTTTCTCTGACTTTAACAACCAGCCATTGAGGAGGGCTAGTGGACGGTGAAAGAGTCGAACACAGAGCTAATTTCGAAAACATTTTCGGCAAGCTAGATCGAACAAGAGCAGATCCTATTTAAACGAGTGGAAATGATAAAAAAACCAGAACATGATCCAAAACCAGAACTCGGATCGCAAGAAATCTCCAGAGTCGTCGGAATGAAATATCAAAGAGATTGAAATACCATTACAGCGGGTTATAGGACATTAAGGGTCAAAGACGTTACCCGAGAACTGGCAGACTTTACTCTTTGATTTAACTGATGGGACATATTGATGGCAAGGGTTTATAATTGGGCTCATAAACTTTTGAAGCCCATCGTCGATCTTGGATGGGGCGATCCAACGCTACAGGATAGTTACGCTGGCTTAAGTTGTGCAGTGTTTAAAGCACAGGATAAGATGCAAATTCTTTATGAAATCTAGCTAAGTGCATGTTAAAACAAGATTGAAAGACTATGAAGATCAATGATGAATCGATGCCATTATAAGGATCCAATATTTTTTTTATGAAGGGGCATGATTTTCCTTGATAAAGTTCTCAAATAATAAAGTTCTTTGAAAATATATATAACCATACAAGTCAAATGTATGAAGAGGACCATAGGTGTCTATGAAGTTTTGGTAATTTGGCAATTGCATATCAGAAGCAAGATCTGAAAAGCCGAAGTTAAAACTATTATAAATTAGAGGGTTGTTGGGTGGTTCTTCGGGCAAGTTGAGGCCTTCTAAGGGAATTGTTGCCTCCTTCTAGTCGTGGGTATAGATATAGGGTAATGGGGAATCCTTGTCTGTTTAGCAGGTATAAAACCAGGGGTGTAGGAGCATCCTTTCTATAATGGCAGAAGAATCCATGGGATTAAGTTCTCCATCAAGTTGGTGCTTGTAGAACAATATTGTATACGATTACCTCATTAATATGAAACCTTTGTTGGTTTTACCTTTGAGGTTTCCATGATAAATCGGTGTGTTCAAATTTTTAATTGTCCTATTCACATTGGGAATGATTATTTAACATGTGCTTAATACTAATTTTATATAAAAAGGCTAGAAAAAGGCAATGCGGATTCCCCCCGCCCACCTCTTAATATTGTTGGATGAACCAACACCTGTCGCATAGCCCTCATCATTGCCTAACGTCTTGTGTAGTCGATTCTCTAGTGCCTCTGCTTAATATTTTAAGCGCTTGGGCCTATTGGCATAATTTTGTAGGCCCCCTAAGGTAAGCTTACTTCCCTTGTACTTTTTAAGCCTTCTTTGGACTCCAAAGCTCATGAAATTTACCCGATCTTTTTAGGTACTTGGGACAAAAATAATGCTAAGAATGGGGTCCCTTTGTGCATATATTTTGTACCTTGTCCCACCTGATGAACACCTTCCAAATTTATCTTTCACATGATCCTGCCACCCTAATATGAATAAGAAGAATAATATTCCACTGCCATTGTATCACGGTTTCCATCAACCTATACATGTATATATGTCCTTGTATATGTATCATTGTCCATGTATCATTGTATTGATGTCACTATCGCAATCCATGTTCGTCACAAGGACACAATCATTGTCTCCATCACAAGGCCACAAAAAATATCGATGTCACAATGCCAACTTGTACATGCCCCAAATTTGTCGTCCAAGAATGGCAGCAACTTCTTCCAAGATATACTTCAGATGTATAGCAAGACCATAAAGATGCCTCCAAAGAGTGTAATCAAATCCCAAAAATAATCACCAATAGACCTTGTAGTACATTCAAAAAGCTTAGAGGGATCTCATTTCAATATCATTACCATGGAATATTCCAATACAATCACCAATAATATCTATGCCATTGGAGAGTGGTTTTTGATCATTTCTCATTTTGTATATTGGAGAGCATAGTTTGTCCATGCTTGTGGAGTGTTTACTCTACTTTTCCTTAGTACCAATTTCGAGGGTGAAAGATTTCCTAATTGGGAATTGGAGAGTCCATTGTGCATTGGACCATGAGGACACATATTAAGAGGTTGTGGGACCCATTTGTGGCAAGATTCCCCACTACACTTGGCATGATTCTCTCACCAATTCGAGTTCAAGATGAAGGGTAACATACTTGGGGTAGTTTAAGAGGTATTATTCATGGCATGAGTCATGTAAGGTCAAATTGGAGTGGAAGAATAAGTCCCATGGAAGAGGAAGAGGCATCTTAGAAGAATTGTGACACTTGGGCTAAATTCCCTAGCCTCTAGTATGACAACAATGATGAAGATGCTATGACACCTATGACACAAATCAGACCTGAATGATGACATCTGAAATATATGACATGTTAGGGATAAAAATAGAATCCAATAAGGTGCACAAGGGAGTTAGGGCAGCCAAAGAGACACCCATTCGAAATGAGGGAATAAGGAGAATAGGAATTGTTGGACAAGTCGCACACATTGAAAACTCTTCCCAAATTGAGTTGGAATGAATCCTTTGGAAGGAATTCGACCCATGGAGGACTTGAGAAGTTTATAAAAGTCACAAGAACAAAGAAGGAGAATAGATTTTGATCATTTTTATTTGCATATTTGCAATTTGGAGAGCTTGTACCTTGTCCATGCTAGTGGAGTGTTTACTCTACTTGCCTTAGTACCAATTTCGAGGGTGAAATATTCCCATCCTAATTGGGAATTGGAGAGGCCATTGTGCATTGGACAGAAATTGGAGAGGCCATTGTGCATTGGATAGAAAACCAGAAAACTAGAATTTGACAGAAATTGCAGATCCGAAATTCACAGGTCACTTTTGAGGAGTAAATTTTTGGAGTTTTCAAAATCTGATCACACCAGCTTGCTCGCCTCAGTCAATTGCATCTCCCTGTCCAGACAGAAGTTTGAAATTCCAAGTTTGGATTTTTAGGTTTTCTCTGTCAAACGCTAGCAAGCTCCAAATCCAGTGGTAAGATCTAAATCTTTTATAGTTTCTCATTAAGATGTCTCACTACACCAAGCTTGAAGGGGAGGATAACTTCTGAACATGAAAGTAAGGATTGGGTTTAAATCCTAGAAGAGAATGAATTGGATACCTACATAAGTGAAGAGGTTCCAGTCCCAAAGGGAGATGAGGCCTTAAGGCCTTACATAAGAAGAACTTGGTCAAGGCCAAGAACTTGGATCATTGCAAATTCTATCAAGGACCATCTCATACCACATGTGTCATCCATAAAGAGATGTTTGACTCCTTGACCAAGTTGTTTGAAGGAAAGAACATAAATCGGAAGATGACTTTGAGGAGTCAATTAAAGAATGTCAAGATACAAAATGCAGAGACCATGCAGTTACACTTTACAAGGGTCTCTCCGATAAAAGAACAACTTGAAGCCATTGAAGAAGATATAGCTAATGGAGAAATAGTGATGACCACCTTGAATGGTCCTCCTAGGTCATGAGATTCCTTCATCCAAGGAATTTGTGCTAGGAAAGCTCATCATATTCAATAGGTTGTGGGAGGAATGCTCACAGGAAGAATCTCGAATTGTAGCTCTAAAAGAAAACATGGGTAGTGAAGAGCATCCTCTCACAGCACACACCAAGAATAATTACAACAAGAGGGATCATCCTCGTCACAAGGAGATTGTCCCAGGAACAAAAGCAGCTCCCACAAGAAGAAGAACACTCTGTTAGAGACTCCTGCAAGGAATCAAATATTGAGAGGGAGTCCACCCAACTACTTATATGCAAGTAATGGGTACTAAGTGGTCTATGGTAGTAGTACAAAATTCGATTGCTACTTACCTAGAATGAAACCTCTTTGCTGACATGTTGGAGCTAAGTGCACACTCTTAACAATGTTCTGGTAGAGATGGAAGGCATCTAGAAAGTTACGGGATATGTGAACATTCTTGAATGGTGTAGTTGAAGATGAAGTATATGTGAAGCAACCACTCGGGTTTGAGACACATGACATGGAGACTCATGTGTGCAAACTGAAGAAATCCTTGTACGATTCGAAACAGGCACCTAGGACATGGTACGGCAGAATTGACAGCTTCCTGACTAGTTTGGGCTTTACCAAGAGTAAAGCGGATTCTGACCTTCACTACAAGGTTGAGGAAGGAAATCCAGTGATACTCCTACTGTATGTGGATGACCTGGTTGTGACAAGTGAGGATGGGTTGATTGCTGATACGAAGAGGAATCTTGTTGCCAAGTTCGAGATAAGGGACTTGGGTATGATGCACTATTTTCTACACATGGAGATGTGGCAGACTACAGATAGAATCTTCACTGGACAAAGAAGTATGCAGTAGATATCCCAAAGCGGTTTGGGATGATTTACTGCAAGGCCATGGCCACACCTATGGCATCGAACCTGAAGCTATTGAGTGATGCTTCACCAGATTCAGTTGATGCCATGATGTATCATCATATGATTGGGTCTTTGATGTACCTGGAAAATACGAGACCATATATTTGCTTTGATGTAAACACATTGAGTCAGTATATGGTGAAACCCAAGAAAGTTCACCTGATTGCGGAAAAACATGTGATGAGATATCTGAAGGGTACATTGGATTATGGACTCAGATATGCCTCAGATAGTGAGTTCAGACTGTATGGGTACACTGACTCAGATTGGGTTGCTGACAGCAGAAGATATTCCAGCTGATGGTGCTGCTGATGAGAATGTTCCAGCAGATGGTGTTCCAGCTGACAAGGTTGCTGACAACAGAAGATGTTCCAGCTGATGGTGTTGCTGATGAGGATGTTGTTGAATATTGTAACTTCTAAGAATATTATATTTTGTACTTTATTATTCCGGAGATGTTACATACCTCCGAGGTGATTATATTATGTATCCGTAGATGTTTATTCCTCTGATAGATTGTGGTAACTAGGATTATTAGACCCGCCATGTGGGGGTCGGCCCTGGGTTAATTAATTAGGGGTTATTAGACTTCACTAGGAGAGGTCGGCCCCATTAGGGAAATAGTCAGTCGGGAAACTAGTATAAGTAGAGGAGAATGCTCCTCACTTATCTCACACTTGCTCAGTTCAGAAAGTAGCGCACTTGTGTTTGAGAGGTCTGCATAGGAGGTAGAGAAGGAGGTCAAGTCTTGGAGCACATCTTGTATTTTGGTTTATCATCTTATTGAGGAAAGCTTTGTTGGGTTTTCTACCCCATGAGGGTTTCCCAGGGTAATATCTTTGTCTATCTTGTGATTATGTTTCTTTCAGTGATCTTGCTAGTCAAACTAGAATAAACTTAACATGGTATTAGAGCTAGCCTGAATAGAACATCTTTCACAAGGTGAAATTATCTTTCTCTCTCCCAAAAGTAGGGTTTCTGCAAAAGTTAGTATTTTTGGATTTTGGTTGCATGGCTGAATAGCCCTTCTCAAGATCAGTCTTTTGAGCCCTAGATAGAGATTTTTGGTTGGGTAGAACTTCAGGAAAGTCAATCCCTAGTTTTACCAAAAGTGCGATAAACCAGAAATTCTGTTGCAGATCCGGAAAGCAAAAGGAAGCACATCTCCTGGTAAGTGTTACTCCATCTCTTAAAATCTCCAATCTCTTGGACTCCCCCAAGAGGAGATGGCTCCCAACACTAAGCTTGAAGACAAGCTAGAAGCTATAGAGAATTTTCGGGCATGGAAATACAGAATTGGTCTCATTCTTGAAGAGAATGATCTTGCCCAATATATCAAGGATGAAGTTGCAGAACCTGAAGAAGATGAAGCCAAAGAGAAGCATAGAAAGGATTTGATTAGGGAAAAGAGAATCATAGCTGATTCTATTAAAGACCACTTGATTCCCCAAGTGGCATCCAAGAAGACTCCAAAGGAAATGTATGATGCCCTAGGAAGAATGTATGAAGGAAAGAACATCAATAGGAAGATGAATCTAAGAACTCAGTTGAAGAGTACCAAGATGCACAAAGGAGAATCCATTCAAGACTACTTCTCAAGAGTCTCCCAAATCAAGGAAAAACCAGATGCCATTGGTGATACTCTTGATGAAGATGAACTTGTGATGACTGCTCTAAATGGTCTCACTAGACCTTGGGAGTCATTTATACAAACTATGTGTGCCAGAAAAGAAAGTATGAAGTTTGATGTAGTATGGGAGGATTGTGTTCAAGAAGAAACTAGGGTAGCCAATAGAGAATCCCTTCTCGAGGATGATCAAGCCTTGGCTACACACACTAAGAGAAGGAGAAATCAGTCTCACTTCAAAAGAGATAATCACAACGAATCTCCATCTCCACAAATATTTCAGAAGAAAGGAAGAAGAAAATTCTCCTCTTTTCAATGTTTCATTTGTCATAAAGAAGGACACATTGCTAAATTTTGTCCTTTAAAGAAGAATAAAAATCCTCACCATAAAAGACATCAAGCACATCTTGCAGAAGATGAAAGTGAAGAAGAAGAAGAGGAAATCAGGCCTCATAGGAAAAGATCTAAAAGAGATGAAGAAGAAGAAGAAGAAAGGCCCCTTCCCAAGAAAAGATCCAGAAGGTATGAAGAAGAAGATGCAGAAGAATATGTCCTATTCTCTGCACTCTCAAGATCTATAACACCTGGAGAAGATACATGGCTTATTGATAGTGGTGCTTCAAAGCACATGATTGGACAAAAGACACTCTTTCAAGATTGGAAGAGAAGACTTCTCCACAGAAGGTGTCATTAGGAGATGACTATCAATATCCCATCAAGGGAATTGGTGAAGCAAGTTACAAGCTTGATTCTAGAACATCATTGAAAATGAAAGATATATTATATGTCCCAGGATTAAATAAGAACTTACTCTCTATCTCAGCCCTAGATAAGAAAGGTTATGGGGTTGCATTCATAGATAGACAAGTACTCATGTGGCCCAAAGGAAAATCATTTAAGGATGCAATTGTTATTGGTGAAGAGGAAGGAGGTTCATACAAAATCAGAGGACATCCAGAAGCTGCTCTTGTTCATGAAGCCACTAGTCCTAATGAACTATGGCACAGAAGGCTTGCTCATATTAACTACAAAGCACTACCTCATGTGAGTAAACCTGTCATAGGATTACCAAATTTGAAGATTGATCATGATGGTACATGCAAGGGGTGTGCCAAAGGAAAGAATATCAAGAACCCTTTTCCAAAGAGTGAAACAAATACCAAGAATACTCTAGAGTTAA
Source organism: Larix kaempferi (assembly GCA_027924585.1). Classification (NCBI taxonomy): domain Eukaryota; kingdom Viridiplantae; phylum Streptophyta; class Pinopsida; order Pinales; family Pinaceae; genus Larix; species Larix kaempferi. The sequence continues at coordinate 1,448,478 of BSBM01000271.1, read as the reverse complement.
TACATTCAGATGTATGTGGACCAATGCCCACCACATCCCTAAGTGGGTTTGAATACTATCTCTCATTCATTGATGATTATTCAAGGAAGACTTAGATATACTTTCTAAAAGGAAAGAATGAAGTTTTTGGAAAATTTAAAGAGTTCAAGGCCTTAATAGAAAACCTCTCAGAAAAGAAAATCAAGATTCTCAGAACAGATAATGGCAGAGAATATACTTCAAAAGAATTTGAAGACTTTTGTAAGGAAGCTGGAATCAAGAGGGAACTAACCACTCCCTACAATCCTCAACAAAATGGGGTTGTTGAAAGAAAGAATAGAACTATCATGGAAGATGTAAAGACAATGATACATGACCAAGATCTACCCATCTATCTATGGGCTGAAGCAGCTAGGACAGCGGTCTATGTACAAAATAGACTATCCCATAGTGCTCTTGAATTCAAGACTCCAGAAGAAGTGTTCACAGGAAAGAAGCCTGAGGTAAGTCATCTCAAAATATTTGGATGTCTAGTGTACATTCACATTCCAAAAGAAAAGAGAACCAAGTTGGATCCTTCTAGTAAGAAAGGAATATTTGTTGGATATTGTGAATCATCCAAAGCTTTCATAATTTACATACCTGGTTTTCATCATATGGAAATAAGTAGAGATGTAACATTTGATGAAGAAGCAACTCTCAAGAAATCTAGGAAGTTCCAACTTGAAGAAGATACTCCTCCTAGAATCTCAGAAGCTGCGCCCATCCCTGAAGATGATACACCAGAGGACCATGACATGTCGGAACCACAAGAACCCCCCATTACAAACATATCTAAGAAAAGAAGGCCAACATGGGCTAGAGACATTATTCAAGGAGCTGAAAAATATGGAGCTCCTGAAGGCTCCACAAGCGAAAGAAAGAAACCAAAGCTAGTATCCAACTATGTAGCCTTGATGTGTGATCTTGTGGATCAACAACCTACTAGCTATGAAGAGGCAGCTCAGAAGAAGGAGTGGGTAGAAGAAATGACAAAAGAATACCAATCAATAATGAAAAATGATGTTTGGGATATAGTTCCCAAACCAAAAGATAAAAGTGTGGTTTCTTCCAAATGGATATTCAAGATAAAACATGCTGCAAATGGTAGCATTGAAAAATATAAGGCAAGATTTGTAGCCAGGGGATTCTCTCAAAAGGAGGGAATTGACAATGAACAAACATTTGCACCAGTTTCTAGGTACACTTCAATTAGAACTATCATGGCACTTGCATCTATGATGAAGTGGAAATTACACCAGATGGATGTTAAGATAGCCTTCCTGAATGGTGTAATTGAAGAAGAAGTGTACATAGAAAACCAAAACGATTTGAGGTTAAATATGGAAGAACACATGTATGCAAGCTGAAAAAGGCTTTGTATGGATTGAAGCAAGCTCCTAGAGCTTGGTACGGAAGGATTGACAGTTTCTTAACAAGCATGGGCTTTACCAAGAGTAAAGCTTATCCAAATCTTTACCTCAAGGTCATGGATGATGAACCTGTTATATTACTATTGTATGTAGATGATCTATTTCTAACAGGAAATGAGAATCAAATTATCGAATGTAAGAAGAAGCTTTCTTCAGAATTTGAAATGAAGGATCTCAGATTAATGCACTACGTCTTAGGTCTAGAAGTATGGAAAGAACCAAAAGGAATATTTTTAAATCAAGGTAAGTATGCTGTGGGGATTTTGAAAAGATTTGATATGTTGGAGTGTAAAGCCATGGCCATTCCCATGGACTCCAACTTGAAGTTATTAGTTAATGACTCATCAGAATTAGTGGATGTAACTCTATATAGACGAATCATTGGGTCATTGATGTATTTAACAAATACCAGACCAGATATATGCTTTGTTGTAAATACCCTGAGTCAGTATCTAGAAGAACCTAGAAAGGTTCACTTAATAGCTGCAAAGCATGTAATGAGGTATCTAAAGGGTACATTAGATTTTGGTCTATACTATCTTGGAAGTCATGAACTCAGATTACATGGTTACTCAGATTTTGATTGGGCAGGAAGTGTTTCAGACAGAAAGAGTACATCAGGTGGATGTTATGGTCTTGGATCTTCCATGATCTCATGGTTCAATAAGAAACAATCTAGTGTGGCTTTTAGTACTGCTGAAGCAGAATATATAGTTTCCTGCTCTGCTAGTTGTGAAGCAGTGTGGCTTTGGAAATTATTATCTGGAGTGTTTGACTTAGAAATGGATCCCACTGTGATCATGTGTGACAATCAAAGTTGTATTAAGATGACAGAAAATCCAGTATTCCACGATATGTCAAAACACATAGAGATATGATATTTTTATATACGAGATATGGTGCAAAGGGGAGCTATTAAGCTCGAGTATGTGAGCACTGAGGAAAAAATTGTTGATATATTAACCAAACCTCTGTCTCGAGTAAAATTTGAGTATTTCCGAGACAAGCTTGGTGTGGTTCAAAAAGACCCTCCTCGAAAGGGGGAGTGATATAGTCACTGATGATGAGATTGCACACATCGACAGCAAGGTCGATGATGAGGATACCTATGTATTACACCTAGATATTTATATGTATGCTTAGGATTCTTATATGTATATTTAGAATACTTATATCATTTATATTTCTGACATTTTTTATGTATACATGTATTGACGAGGATACATGCTTATATTGATGTATTGATGAGGATACATGCTTATATTGATGTATTGATGAGGATACATGCTTTGATATGTATACATGTATTGATGAGGATACTTGTATTTATGTATTGATGAGGATACATGTTTTGATGATATGGATACTTGTATTGATGAGGATACTTGTATGTACTTGTACTAGTGATGTACTAACGATATCTGTATTGATGAGGATACAGGTGGGGATTGGATCATCCTTGGACTTCAGTCCTAAAGAGAGCCATAGACGTATGTCTTCGAGAATGAAGTCCTTGGTGGACATGTGGGGATTGGATCATCCCTGGACTTCAGTCCTAAAGAGAGCTGTAAACGTATGTCTTCGAGAATGAAGTCCTTGGTGGACATGTGGGGATTGGATCATCCCTGGACTTCAGTCCTAAAGAGAGCCGTAGACGTATGTCTTCGAGAATGAATTCCTTGGTGGACATGTGGGGATTGGATCATCCCTAGACTTCAGTCCTAAAGAGAGCCGTAGACGTATGTCTTCGAGAATGAAATCCTTGGTGGACATGTGTGGATTGGATCATCCCTGGAATTCAGTCCTAAAGAGATTCGTAGACGTATGTCTTCGAGAATGAAGTCCTTGGTGGACATGTGGGGATTGGATCATCCCTGGACTTCATTCCTAAAGAGATCCGTCGACGTATGTCTTCGAGAATGAAGTCCTTGGTGGACATGTGGGGATTGGATCATCCCTGGACTTCAGTCCTAAAGAGAGCCATAGACATATGTCTCTGAGAATGAAGTCCCTATTGGACGTGATAGGACTACATCGTCCCTGAGCGCTAAGTTCAAAATGTATGAGAGCGGATTAAATCATCCTTGGACAGTAAATCCAGTAATTCCTGTAATGTCCCCATTTTGACCCCCTTTGTATTAAATCGTAAATGATGTAAATATTTTTATTTAATCATGGTGAGGAGCTCAAGGCCAAGGCCCCACCATTGATTTAGTGTTTTATGTATTGGCAATTAAAGAAATAGATGCCTATGGTTCTTGTGCTAGATAGGCACAATGTAAATAAGACATCATGTAAATACGAATTTTAATAAAAATACCCACAACTAGCTATGCAATGCAAAAAAGAGATGGGGAATGATTCTACAAGGAATAGGGAGGGAAATTATTCAAACCCTTGAGCCAATGGTGTTAATCCATGTGTCAATGAGAAAACCCATAAACCCTCAACTACCCATTTTGGGTTATGGACCCAATCATTTAATTCTTCCAGAAATTGGTTGAGGTAGTTAATGCCTTGGGAATGAAGAGGTATGGCAGCCAATTTCGTGTATGGGCAAGCCATCAACCTAGAAAATCGTGTTTTGTCTCCTTGGGCAAGAAAAAACCCACAAAATGGTGCCCAAAGCCATTAGGAACCCACAGTCTTCCCTCTCTCACGCAGTTTGAGCTAGCTGGGTCTTTCCCTACACGTTTTTCATCCATTTTCTGCATTTTCCCATGCCTGGGAGCTCGTTTTTGCATTGTACAGTAGCTAGGAGAGAAGGGCCATGATTTGGGACTGTTATGGAGGCCGTTTTTGCCCCAGAATGTCCATGGACGTTTTTCTGAAAACGGATTTGGCTTCCCAGGGTTGTTCCCCATCTTCCAGTTTCGTTTTTGGGTTCCCACGTTTTTCTGAAGTAAATGAAAACCCCATCTTTGGACATCCCACTGTAAAAACGTTTTTATCATGCCCAATAATTGTGGTTCTGCTGTTATGTGCATCCCGGTTTTGATTTGAACCTGTGAGCAAGAAACTTGGACTGGTAGTGGACAGAATTGGCTTGATAAACCTAGTGGGGGGATTAACCTCTCAAGAAGATCAAGAGGGCTTTGGCTACTTTTCTATGCACACCCTGAAAGCACTAGAAAGGAAGGTATGGCTTGAGGGACTGTGTGGCAGTGAAGAGAATACTTCCTTGTGTTGGGTGTGTAGGAATTGTGAGTGACAAGCTGAATAGATCTTGTAGAGGTATCCATAGCTCTGTGGTTGAGCTCACTAGCTTAGCAATTCTTCCTTTCCATTTCCTAGCAACCTGATAAACCCAATTGTAGATTGGCTTGGCTCATCTTGGTGTATGCTTGGCTATGTGTGAGTCTGTTGTTCCCTGGTCCCTTGTAGAGATCATGCCCAGCTCGGGGGTGGCAGTTGTACCAAGAGGTTGATAAGCACAGCTGGCCTATGGTTGGGTGGAACGTTGCAGTTGCATAGCCAGTTGCTTGGGACTACTTTGTTAAGATAAGTATTCTCTTGTGTTAACTCTGCAATTATTATTTGATGAATATCTTGAATGTATGATGGATGTGTTCTTGATATTATTTCGCTGTGTTTTTCTTATAATCATATATCCCATATGACTTTTATATTATGTGAATGCTTAGTTAAAAGTTCATGGGGCTAGATGCCCGTATTTAGTATCACAATCCTCTCTATCATGCTGGTATGATAGGAGGGGACATTACAATTCCGAAAGGAAGGATAGTCCTAAATGAATTGAGTGGATTAAATCATCCTTGGACATTAAATCCAGTAATTCCGAAAGGAAGGATAGTCCTAAATGAATTGAGTGGATTAAATCATCCTTGGACAATAAATCCAGTAATTCCGAAAGGAAGGATAGTCCTAAATGAATTGAGTGGATTAAATCATCCTTGGACAGTAAATCCAGTAATTCCGAAAGAAAAGATAGTCCTAAATGAGATTGAGTGGATTAATCATCCTTAGACAGTAAATCCAATAAGTCTGAAAGGAAGGATAGTCTTAAACATGATTGTGATTCTGAAAGGAAGGATCATGTGTGTTGCAGGATATGCTGTGATGATGATGCTGATGATCGTGTGATGATGATGCTGATGATCGTGTGATGACAATGCTGATGATTGTGTGATGACGATGCTGATGATCATGTGATGACGATGCTGATAATCGTGAGATGTTCCAGTAACTGGTCGAGTTACTGATGATGATGTATTGAAGAAAGCTTCCGATGATTTATAGATGTATCATGTATGATGTAGTCGATGACTCCTTGCTCCTACAGATGTTGTTATAATATACTTCTCGTTAAGGGGGAGTGTTGAATATTGTAACTTCTAAGAATATTATATTTTGTACTTTATTATTCCGGAGATTTTACATACCTCCGAGGTGATTATATTATGTATCCAGAGATGTTTATTCCTCCGATAGATTGTGGTAACTAGGGTTATTAGACCCACCATGTGGGGGTCGGCCCTGGGTTAATTAATTATGGGTTATTAGACTTCACTAGGAGAGGTCAGCCCCATTAGGGAAATAGTCAGTCGGGAAACTAGTATAAGTAGAGGAGAATGCTCCTCACTTATCTCACACTTGCTCAGCTCAGAAAGTAGCACACTTGTGTTTGAGAGGTCTGCATAGGAGGTAGAGAAGGAGGTCAAGTCTTGGAGCACATCTTGTATTTTGGTTGATCATCTTATTGAGGAAATCTTTGCTGGGTTTTCTACCCCATGAGGGTTTCCCAGGGTAATATCTTTGTCTATCTTGTGATTATGTTTCTTTCAGTGATCTTGCTAGTCAAACTAGAATAAACTTAACAGATGTTCCAGTAGACGGTGTTCCAGCTCACGAGGTTGTTGACAGTAGAATATGTTCCAGAAGATATTAGTCTACAATCATCGTTGAGGTTCCTTTTTATGTCTTAATACCCTTCATATACCTCTGATATATGCCTACCAGATATTTATTGTTTTTTGTCAACTCTTTTATTTCATTTTCCTTTCTCTGATTTTCCTCTTCTAGTCTTTGTTTTTCTTCTTTTAGTTCTATGATCTCCACCTCTTTCAAGCTAACTTGGGACATAGCTTGAACTATATCATCTGTGCTTGCTTCTTTGTTTCCTTCATCTGTTCATTGCTTCTCTTGTGTTGTATTTTCCAATTTCACCTTAAGGCTCGATCTATCTTTCTCCTAACTTTCCTCTTTTTCCTCAAACTCGAGCAATATAGCAAGACAGTCATCTAATTCTCGAGATAAAGTTTCTTTTTCTTGTTCCAACGCAGTTAATTCAGAGGCTTGAATTATTCGTGTTGCTGGAATTCTAACCTTTTTCTGAAGTAATTGGATATTCTTTTCTTTCTCAGCTAAAATCTTTTTAATTGCCTCCCCTCTATTTGGCTCATCATTGCTCTTCACCAGGTCATCTTGCAATATTTTTATTTGCAGTTGATGAGCTTTGTTCTCTGTTTTCTCTTGCCTCAACTGGATTTGCATCCTATTCACTGTTTTATGTAATTTTTCCACTGTTAAAGTAGCTTTCATCATATCAGCATAAATCACCTCTCCAGTATGTCTGTGTAGGTGAATTTTATTAGCGACTGTTATCTTCTACAAATTCAATTTCATTTATGTGACCTTCTCATCAGACGATACAGCCAAATTCAAAGAATTTTTGTCTAGATCTCTGCTAGTCATTAGATCAATTTCTAAATCAACAACATTCCTTACTTCTGGAAACAACTTATGCATTGCTTCTGCTGTTGTTTTTCTGTCTTTGCCATATTTTACACATATTTCATCTCTTGAATGAAATTTGCTAGAATCACCTGCAGCTCTTGCCTCATCAAATTCGTATTCTTGTACTTGAATACCTGGCCCTTTGTATTTTTCTTTCTTCATTCCCTTTTCTTTGTCAGATACAACTACTTCATCTTGCTGGCTTGATTTGAATCTTTTGGTTTCTCTTTCTTCCTCCACCTGCATATCAGTACTTTCGTAAAAACGTCTTTTACTTGTTGCTTCAACCTTTCCTGGGGTAGGTACCATCTCAGGTACCAACTCAGCTGAAACTTTATCCAAGGTAGAAGGATTAGCGTGTGAGCTTCCCGAAACTTCTGTGTCTAATTCATATTGTAGTAAATTTTCCATCTTCACCAGTCCTTCAACCTCTTGGTGATCAAAGGCTGTATTTTTGTTCTCTTTCCTTCTGTCAGAAATAACATGACAAGGATCATAATTAATAGCTGTCACTTTCCTAAAACTCAGTGCTTCTAAATTATTTTGTACAAAAGGGAGAGCATTTCTTGTTCTTGATGATAAAAGGACCAATTTTTAAAGGGAACTTTATATCTGTAGCTTTCTTGAAAAGTAGAAACTGGTCATTTTCTACTGTCAATTTTGTTTGATAAAATCTCGGAGTCAAAAAGGCTGGTAGAATAAAGGGATCCTTAACAAATCCATAAAGTATGATTATTGTATCTTGCTTCCCTAAAAACAAATCTCCAATTGCTTTTTTGGGGCTTAATTGCATCAGGGTCTTCATCTCTGATAATACTCTAGGCAAATTTTCTCCAAACATCAATCTGTATACTTATGATAAAATAAAATTCATAAAATTAAACATACTGTCTTCCACTGTTTCTGAAAACACGGACTGTGGGAATTGTAAATCTTTTCGACTGCTAAATAGGAGCATTTTCATCAGGTGTTTCTGGAATCTGAAATGTCTTGAAGTGTGGAAATTCACTAACTAAGAGTGGATGTTCCAAGCCAAGAATTCATCAAATTTAAGGTAGGGTACTTGACTGTAATCCATTTCTGGTTTAGCAATGCTTAATCTAAAAAGCAAACTTAACTGGACCTATGTGACCATGGAATCATCATCAAACCCTAAAAACTGTGAAATGAGTGACAAAACTAACTGTGAATTTTCATCAAAGAAATTAATGTCAAGTGGATAGAGGGTGTTATCAATGGCAAGGCCAGGTTTCAGACAACTGGTCATGAAGGTTTGTTTGGTCTCAGGGGATGACTCTCTGTACTGGCTAACTAGGGCTTCTTCGGCAAAATCTTCCTGGTCGTGGGAGGAAAACAGGGGTACTCCTAGAGCTTTCCTAACACTAGACGCATTTACATGGCAAAGAATTTTCTTTCGTGATGAATTCATAATGACTCTTCGACTCTGAGAATAATTTATTGCACACCATGAAACGAATTCCGGAAACCCTGAAGGTTGTTAGGGACAGAAATGGATAAAACGAGACTTAAAAACATTGTGCACATCCAAATTTTGTTTATATAAACCCTCCAACTTGCTTTTGATTTCTGAAACTGAGAATTTAACCATTATGGGGTCACGAATGTCACTATCTCTGTCCACTAGGGTTTCTCCTATCCTCATAGTTTCAACGTTTTGACAGACTGTTTGACTGCTTCCTTCCATTATGTAAACAATTCTAGTTACTTTCACGAGTTAAGAAGACCTACCTGGCACAGACAGGTTGAATAAACTATGCTATGTCGCTTTCGAGCAGCACAGACATGTTCCAATCCTCCGTCGTTCGCAACACAAAAGTCAAATTTTGACGTGCCCTTCTCTTTTATACACCACCGAAGTTGGTTTCGCAACGCAGGATGGTGGTTTTCCTTACCGCTTTCTTTGATTGTGGAATTATGTGGAGACGACATGCGTACAGCGGTATGGTATTTCGCAACCGCTCAGACCTCCATTACGTCGTGCATGTTGGCGGCGCGGAAATATTATGGTTCATTGATCTAACTGCTCTTTATCGAATAGCCGTTGATCTAACCGCCCTTTTATCATTATCCCATTAGGTACGGTGGGCATTTTCCCAAGGTCACCTGAACCAGTTTTCCAACACTTGGTCATTTCCAAGAATTTCTCCAACTTGGTTGATCCTGAAACCCTATTTTGGCAGACTTATAACTTTCTCCTCATAAATGATTAAGGAAAAATAATACCATGACTATATAGCCACTTCAACAAGCTATAGCATGATCTGATAGTGCGTGCATTTTTCTCAAACCATGAATTATGGCGGGCATTCTCTCAGACCAATTTTTTGTACTTTTCATACAACATGTCAGATTGAGACATTGATTTAATGATAGCACCAGAACACCATCATGTGTCTTTCCAGCCTCATCACACATTCCATGTCATCAAACATGCCACGTCATCACTTCCTATGGTGTCAATTCTATTTCTGAGGTTCACACGTGTGAGATTTTGGCATGCCAAAATAAAGATGAATTCATGTATAACCAGAATGATCAAGGATGGAAAAACACAAATCACAAGAAGGGTAGGCCGACCCTTCGCTTAGTAGATAATTGTGAACATGAATATCCAGTAATTCACCTATATCCAGACTGGTAAACACAAGAAGGATCGAATGACCATTCTTGCAGTCTAGAACTAGTATGAAGATAATATTGGGTAGAAGAAGGGTCGACCGCCCCTTCATTTATGAGGGAGTTGTCCAAATATTCAATCTATGAAGTATAGGCTGTCAATTTATCTATATCCTGAATAGTGAAGACTGAAAAAATACTAACCACGAGAAGGGTCGGTCGATCCTTCATTTGAAAGAGAAATGAAAAAATATTAAATCTAAGAAGGTTGGCATGACAATTCCCCACAACCAACTTTCGCAATATATGGTAGGGATCGGGACATTGCCTAAGTTATAACACATAAACAATATTTCTCGGGACTTCCGACTGCCAACAAGAAGGATCGGTCGCCCCTTCTTTTACTAGATAATTATGAACACCAATATTCGACAATTCACCTATATCCAGAATGGTGAACACAGGAAAGATTGAACCACCCATATTGCATTCTAGAACTATTATGAAAATAATAGTGGGAAGAAGAAGGTTCGGCTAACCCTTCATTCATTTATCTCAAGCCTCATTTGAAATGGGGTGTCGGTTAATGAAATACAACTTCAAATGACCATCATATTATGCAGACACCGATTCATTTAATAATTTGTATATTTTTTACTACTTCAAATGACCGCCATAATTATCATATCGGAACAACACAAAAACCAATTCCAAAAGTGGCAATATCAAAAGAAAAAGTATGGTTTTGGAACCTGGATTTGGCAATTTTTGAAACGGATTTGGCAGTAAAATCCACACAGCAGGTAATTTTCGAAGATGAAAAATAATAAAAGGAAACAGAAACAAAATCAACATATTTATTAATTCCGTCAGCTTAATTCTGAGTCGTAAGATTAAAACAAGTCGACGGATGAGATCTAATCTGGGGAATGCGGAAGACGAGTTGCGGGGGTTTAATTGTTATGAAATATATACAACGTTCCCGCAATCCACAATTGTGGGTTGCGGGACTACAATTCGAAATAAAAACAAACCAAAGTTGCCGCAATCCGCAATCCGAATTGCGTGTTGAGGAAATGCATGTCGCAAATCCATTACTCAAAAAGTTTCCGCAATCCGCAATCATGTATAACTATATAGCCACTTCAACAATCTATAGCATGATATGATGGTGCATGCATTTTTCTGAAACCATGAATTATGGCGGGCATTCCCTCAGAGCATTTTTTATTACTTTTTCCATACTTTGTCAATTTCCAAAGTTTCACAAACTTGCCATACTTTTCCAGAATGATGTCAGATAGCACCAGAACACCATCATGTGTCTTTCTAGCCTCATCAGACATTCCATGTCATCATAGATTCCATGTATAACGAGAATGGCCAAGACTGGAAAAATATAAATCAGAAGAAGGGTCAGTCGCCCCTTTGTTTAGTAGATAATTGTGAACACCAATATCCAGCAATTCACCTGTATCCAGACTGGTGAACACAAGAAGGATTGTACGACCCTTATGGAAAACTAGAACTAGTATGAAAATAATAGTGGGCAGAAGAAGGGTCGGCTTCCCCTTCATTTATGAGGGGATTGTGCAAATATACAACCTACAAAGTATAGACTGTCAATTCATGTATATCCTGAATGGTGAAGACTGCAAAAATATTAAGCACGAGAAGGGTCGGCCGACCCTTAATTCAAGCTGGAAAAAATGGTGAAAACGACCCCTGGTAAAAACTCGCAGTAAAATCCACACAGTAGGTAATTTTTGAAGATAAAAAATAATAAAAGGAAACAGAAACAAAATCCACATATTTATTAATTCCGTCGGGTTAAATCTGGGCCGTAACATTAAGACAATGGACGGCTGATATCTAATCTGGGGAAGGCTTCAATGAGTTGCGGGGGTTTAATGGTTTGGAAATATATACAATGTTCCCGCAATCCGCAATTGCGGGTTGCGGGACTACGACTCGAAATAAAAACAAACCAAAGTTTCCGCAATCTGCCTTGCGGGTTGCGGAAACACATGTCACAAATTCATTATTCAAACAGTTCCTGCAATCTGCAATCATGTATAACTAGATAGCCACTTCAACAAGCTATAGCATGATATGATGGTGCATAAATTTTTCTGAAACCATGAATTATGGTGGGCATTCTATCAGAGCAGTTTTGACTACTTTTTTCATACTTTGTCAATTTCCAAAGTTTCACAAACTTGCCAACACTGACTAAATGATACACCAGAACACCATCATGTGTCTTTCCATCCTCATTACACATTCCATGTCATCATAGATGCCATGTCATCATTCATGCCATGTCATCATACATGCCATGTCATCACTTCCTATCGCGTCAGTTCTCTCTTTGAGGCTCACACATGTGAGATTTTGGCCTTCCAAAATAGAGATCAAATCATGTATAACCAGAATGGTCAAGACTGGAAAAATATAAATCACAAGAAGGGTAATCCGACCTTTCTGGAAGTCTAGAACTAGTATGAAAATAATATTGGGCACACAAAGGGTTGATTGCCCCTTCATTTATGAGGGAATTGTGCAAATATTCAACCGACGAAGTATAGGCTGTCAATTCATGTATATCCTGAATGGTGAAGACTTCAAAAATACTAAGCACAAGAAGGGTCGATCGACCCTTCATTTAAAAGAGAAATGAAAAACAATTAATCTACGAAGGTTGGGACAACATTTCCCCACTACCGACTTCCGCAGTATATAGTAGGGATGGGGACATTGCCTATGTTATAACATGTAAACAATATTTATCCCGACTTCTGACTGACAACAAGAAGGATCGGCCTCCCCTTCATTTAGTAGATAATTCTAAACACCAATATCCAACAATTCACCTGTATCCAGAATGGTAAACACAAGAAGGATCGAACCACCCTTCTTGCAATATAGAACTATTATGAAAATAATAGTGGGCAGAAGAAGGGTCGGTCACCCCTTCATTCATTTATCTCGAGCCTCATTCAAAAATGGGGTGTTGGTTAATGACATTCAAGTTCAAATGACCGTCATATTATACAGACATCAATATCAAAAGAAAAAGTATGGTTTTGGAACCTGGATTTAGGGTCTTTTGGAAATGGATTTGGCATTTTCGGGACTAGTTTGGTCACTTTCGGAACCGGATTTGGTGCTTTTGGAACCGGTTTTGGCTCCTTAGGAACTGGTATTGTCACTTTTGGAACCTTGATTTGGCACTTTCGGAATCGGATTTGGCAATTTTGGAATCGGTTTTGGTACTTTCGGAACCGGTTTTGGCACTTTCGGAATCGGATTTGGTAATTTTGGAATCGGTTTTGGCACTTTCGGAACCGGTTTTGGGACTTTTGGAACCGATTTTGGCACTTTTGGAACCTGGAATTAGCACTTTTGGAACCGGATTTTGCTTGATTTTGGAGTTTAGAAAGGTTGTTTTTTACCCGTCTTCAAAGTGACTTGGACTAGAATAAGTCCAAGTTTAATGAAATTGGTGTTGATATTGAAGACTTTACTTAACACTTTAACCATTCATCTACTGCCTCAAGATATTAGCTCTATAACAGATGCAAGCAGACGAAATATATGATGTTGCGCACCTTCAGTGCGATGAGTCCAAAAAGTTACACAGCCCAAATCTACGTACAATTGTCATTATTCAGTAAACTGATGTTTCTACAGACTTAGAATACTAAGCATTCATCATTCACCCCTTCACACAATACTTAACATATTATTCCCATCTTTCTCCTATGGTGAATACATATAAAATCATTAACATAACAGTTGATAAATGAAAATCCAGTCATCCATTCATAAGCAGACAGACGAATGCAAAACAAAAACAATCACACTACACAGGATTTAACGTAGTTCACTTCCAGGAGGGAAGCTACATCCACAAGAACTGTTGTTGTATTAATCTTTTGGGAAGGGTACAACAGTTCTTTGTCTGCGCACACAGCTGCAGACACTCTCTCTCTCTTAGCAGGCCTCTACGCACTCAGCTTGTAGAGCCTTTACAAAATTGTCTCTCAACAGAAATCTAAATCAGTTAATAACAATGAAGAGTAGTAACATTAACAACAACAACGAGAGATTAACCCTTTCCCATAAGAAATATGCCTATTTATAGATCATGCCCGTAGGTCATGTCTTTACAATCCGTAGGCAAAAACCCTTAGGTTTACAAAACTGTAACAGTTTCCAACTCATCAATTTTGTTGGCTTCAGGTAGAAAATATTCCATCATGGCATGCCTTCAACGCATGCTCACGTCACTATCGGCCTTCCTGTCGCATGCGTGCCCACAGGTCGCTTTCACCGAGCCGTTCTTCCTGTAACGGTCTCATGCGACTAGCTCAGGTAGTGGTTCTTTCACATGTGCGACCAGCCGCTTTCTTTCTGCTTCTGCTCCTACCCATTGCTTGGCACTCCTAGAGAATCTTTACCAAAACTAGACCGCCGAGGATCTAACCAGAACACATGTCGTCTTCCGTACAACACTCTGCCTTGCTGGATCTCCGTAGACCAGACACTTCGCAGCACTGAACTTCGTAGTTCTTCCGCCACTGCGCTGCACGCAACTTCGTAGCATCCCAAAACTTATACCAAAAATACTCCAACTGAACTGCGCTCATCTCCACAGTTCCCAAAATCCTTCTTGCTCAAAATTCCCCACTTGGGCCAAGCCCAACATTTAAATTTAAATTTAAATTTAAATTTAATATAAATATTAAATAGTAAAAATAATTTAAAATGTTTAATATTAATATAATTTAAATTTACTATATTAAACAATTAAAATTTATTAAATTTAAAAATAGCTTAAAATTATTAAAAAAATTAAATTTATTAAAATTAAAATTAACTAAATAGTTTAAAATAATTAGAATTAATATTCAAAACCCTTCACACCATTAATATCATATTCAAATTACCATTTAAACCACTGCCATTAAAACTATTATTTTTAAAAAGTGATTATATTAAACAAAATTTAGAAATCTATTTTTAGAAAATGTAAATTCAAATTTAAAGCACTACAATTAAAACTATTATTTTAAAATGTGAGTATATTAAACAAAATTTACAATTATTTTTGTAGAAAAACTGAATTCAAATTCAGTATTCTATTTGGAAAAACATAATTAGTATTCTATTTTTATATAGAATCAAATTTCCATAGCACTGCCATTAAAACTATCATTTTTAAAGAGTAAGTATATTAAACAAAATTTACAATTCTATTTTTAGAAAACTTAAATTCAAATTTAAAGCACTACAATTAAAACTATTATTTTAAAAAGTGAGTATATTAAACAAAATTTACAATTATTTTTGTAGAAAAACTAAATTCAAATTCAGTATTCTATTTGGAAACACATAATTAGTATTCTATTTTTATATAGAATCAAATTTCCAAAGCACTGCCATTAAAACTATTATTTTTAAAAAGTGCGTATATTAAACAAAATTTACAATTCTATTTTTAGAAAAACTAAATTCAAATTTAAAGCACTACAATTAAAACTATTATTTTAAAAAGTGAGTATATTAAACAAAATTTACAATTATTTTTGTAAAAAAACTAAATTCAAATTCAGTATTCTATTTGGAAAAACATAATTAGTATTCTATTTTTATATAGAATGAAATTTCCAGATAAAACGAAACAAAACAAAACTTGCTTCTATTTTTATCCACTAGGATCTAGGTTGGGATATTGTTAAAGCACTACAATTAAAACTATTATTTTTAAAAAATGAGTATATTAAACAAAATTTAGAATTTTATTTTTAAAAAAACTAAATTCAAATTTAAAGTACTACAATTAAAACTATTATTTTAAAAAGTGAGTATATTAAACAAAATTTACAATTATTTTTGTAGAAAAACTAAATTCAAATTCGGTATTCTATTTGGAAAAACATAATTAGTATTCTATTTTTATATAGAATCAAATTTCTAGAGAAAACGAAACGAAACGAAACTTGCTTCTATTTTTATTCACTTGGATCTAAGCTGGGATACTGTTAAAGCACTACCATTAAAACTATTATTTTTAAAAAGTGAGTATATTAAACAAAATTTAGAATTCTATTTTTAAAAAAACTAAATTCAAATTTAAAGCACTACAATTAAAACTATTATTTTAAAAAGTGAGTATATTAAACAAAATTTACAATTATTTTTGTAGAAAAGCTGAATTCAAATTCAGTATTCTATTTGGAAAAACATAATTAATATTCTATTTTTATTAATCGCCGAGATAATATTTTATTACTTTTTACTTTGTATTATTCTTTTTTGTTTATGGCCGACATGTTAGGAACAAACGTTACAACATCTCTCTCATACTCGACAAACGTTACGACATCTCCATCATAATCGGCAATATTATTTATGGCCGAAATGTTAGGAACAAACGTTACAACTTATTCCTCATACTTGACAAACGTTACAAGATCTCCCCCATACTGAGTTGTAGAGCGCCTCTCGGCGCAAATATTAGGGAAAATTTAAAGGTAGCCCAAGATAGACAGAAATTTTGTGCAGATAAGAACCGATTGGATAGAGAGTTTCATGTTGGGGATCATGTTTACCTCAGAGTGAGGCCAAGAATGAGTTCCTTGAAGCTTGGAAGTTGTGCCAAGCTATCACCAATATATTGTGGTCCATTTGAAGTGCTTGAGAGAATAGGACTAGTTGCATATATAATTGCATTTCCTGCTAACACTAGAGCTCATAATGTTTTTCATGTTTCTTTGCTTAAGAAATATGTACATGATCCTAACCATGTCATTGATTGGGATGTGATCCAGGTGGAACCCAAGGGATAGTTTCAAACCGAGCCACTATGCGTCCTAGACAAGAAAATGACATTGCTCCGGAACCGAGCCATCGGATAGGTAAAGGTGCAATGGAATCACTTCGGTCCCGATGAGGCTATGTGGGAGTTGGAGGATGCCATGAGAGAGGCATATCCAGTTTTGTTCTAAATTTTGGGAAAACACCAATGACGATGTTATTCCAAGGGGGAGGGGATTTTAATACCCCTAGTTTTGACTTGGAATGTATTATCCAAACTTATGTAAATGATGTAAATATGCTACTGTGAATTCCTAGTGCAGATCTCAAGGCCAAGGATCGACTAGTGAATGGATAGGCATGAATGATGTTATATTTTATTTGGACTGTTTGGTTGGATTTTATGTCGATTTTAAAATGGTCCAAGACTGGTTGTGTAAAGAGCACCAAAGGGGCTATGATTCCACTAGGGGGAAGAGGAAGGGGGCCTATGGGAAACCAAATCCTTGCTTCCAAGTGTCCACCTCAGAACTCACCTAAATTCTGTCATGTGATGAGAATAAGCCAATTATATCCTTTTTTTACCATTTTCCAATCATTGATTGCACATGTGAGGTTGGTGGGAAAAGTCACTTCGTGTAGTTATTGAATCATGGGGGTTGTGATAGTTATGTCAGATGTCAGCAGTCCTATTTCTTCTATGGTAAGAAGCCATGTCAGTTGTATTTTAACCCTTACCTCATATCCTTAGAGTCAACACTCTTTTGATCATTATCCCATCCTCATTCTCTCATGCAAGCTTCTACACTACGTAGAGTTATTCCATTCTTGTTCATATCAATTACCACTCTTTTGATCATTATCCCATCCTCATTCTCTCATGCAAGCTTCTACACTACGTAGAGTTATTCCATTCTTGTTCATATCAATTACCAGACTGTGTGTTAAACCCCGAAATTCAAATTAGAAGACAGATTTGCATTGTTTGGAAGGAAAAATAGTTGGTTGTAGGTGAGCAAAGAGGTTGAGCAAGCTAGGAACCTTACCCATGGAGTTCTGCTACTCGTAGGTGCTTGATAAGTCACAAATCAAGGCTACAGGTGGTTCTGTAGAATCCATATCAAGTTGGACTTCTTCTATGCACACACTGGAAGCACCCAGCAAGTTGGATCGCCCAAGAAAACCGTGGATCAATAAAGGCGATGCCTGAGTTAGAAGGTTGTTGTGTGGGGCAGGTATTATGGAATCCAAGGCTGTGAGAGCTGAGTGAGACCCCTATAGAGATCTGTATGAGGATTTGGCTAAGCACAGAGAGAAGAATGGGTTGTGGGCTAAGAGATAGAAGTCTGTAGGTGTTTCCTTCGACCTGGTGGCCTCATAGCCCAGCTTGGGGGTGTCCTCCCAACAGAAAGAGTATATGTTGGACGGAGTGCCTATGGTTGGGTGGAAAATCACTCTTGCAGATCCAGTTGCTTGGATCTGCGTTTCTTAAAGATAAGTGGTCTCATGTATTTGAATCTGAACAGTTTTATTTGATGCCTATAATGTTATGCTTGTATTTTCATATTAGATGTGTGTGGATAGACTTTAATTCCGTTGTGCTTGTTTAATTACATTTATGCACACATTCTGTTTGTTAAAAATCGTATTATGCATTTGGTGCAAAATTTTTAGAGCTCAGGTTTGGCCAACATCCCCTCCTGATGGTCGGATTGGGTGAGGGGAACGTTACAGAGTAGTATCAGAGCTTCTGGTTGCAATTTCGGAGCTGTATGGGCTATAAATCATGATCTACATGCAAAAGGATCAGAAAGGGATGTCCAAGGTTAAGTTATGTTGAATGGAAGTTAAATGAAAGTTAAATGGCAGTTAACTAGCTTGGCGTAAGTTCAAAAATAGGTTCAAAACTTTCCCTATTATGGACCTGTTGATGCCTCGGATATCGTAGCATCAATCAGAAAGGGATTCTCCCCGAGAGACGGTCCCAATTAGACTATCTCCCGTTTGGTGTAGGGAATCCGTCCGGTTAGCGGTTCCGGCAACCGTGGTTTTGGACTTTAAATCCGATTTTACCGGTTATGGCCCGATCCACCTTTCTTTTGGATTTTATGTGTTTTATATGAGATGCACATGCCTAAATTATACTTAGTCTAAATGCAACTGAAACAGATTTAAATTTAGAAACAGGAACACATCTACCTATCCCTGCAGGGGAACACGCTAAAGGGGAGAGCAATCAGCTGTAACAGATATCATAAGCCACGAACAGATAACTATTATTTCTCACGGTCAAAGCTACAGCAAGATGAGGATCTTGAGAAGATAGCTTCTCATTTAAAATGGAACGCATCTGTTGCTCAGAAAATAAACAGAGAAAAGCTACAGGATTAAGGAAACAGATCTACACTGAACCTACAGAACGAATTTATTGCTTATGAACAGAAGAAATCAAAATTGTTTGATCTAAGTAACAAGAATAAAGAAACAGCTCTAGATAGAACGAAACTGGAATTAAACTAAAAGATCCCTGCAAGGAGCAATTAAAAGCATGAACAATGAGCCATACGAATTATCCTGAAGAAAGAACAGTTAGCCATTCGTTCTAGAAGAAAAATCTACAGCAATGGTAAAAGTATCAGCAGGTAGCTCCTGATTTAATATGGAACGCATTCATTGTCCATGAAATAGAGAGGACGCATGCATAGATAAGAGCAAAATCATTAATACAAAGAAATAATTCAGAAGTAATAATGATCTCACATTGCAGAATTGCAGTCATTAGAATAGTCCAACATAAAGCAACCCAACATTCCAAGCAAAACGTCCATCTCCTGTGGCTTCTATTAGAAAATTCAATTTACAGAGCCGATACAAGATAGCTCATATCATTCGCCCAAAATTTTCATTCCCTGCCAAAAGTCCTTGCCTAATCTTTCCTAGCTTCTATTTATAGTTACAAATTTGCCCTCTGGGCTGACACCTAGCATCCCCCACCTGTCATTTACAGGGATTTCTAATATAATCGATCACCAAAAAATGGTCACTTCATTTACAAAATATTTTGACAAAAAGAATAGGGACAGCTGTCCCACAGCTTACGCCTTACATATAACAGAAAATTTGCTAAACTCAAAGCGTTCCCTGCTGGGCACGTGTCTGGCTGAAAAGAGTGGCTCACTGAATTCAGCTTCTTCATTCCTGTGCGTGAGCTTCTCCTGGCAAAGGGTCGCCCAAGTTGATGGTCACTGATGCTGCCTGGGAAGAGGTCCTCGACTCCCCTGCTGATGCTGCTCCTAATTGGGAAGGGGGAATGGGACTGGCCAGAATTTCTGCCATTGTTGGGGAAGAGACTGCTGGGAGAGGGGCTGCCGGGTCTACTGATGCTTCTGCTGCTGTTGCAGCTTTCCTGACCTCCTCTTCTATGTAACTGTGCCACACACCTGTATCCCTTATGATTATGTTTGCTGCAGCAGGAAACAGGATTTTCTGAGAAGTTATATTCTTCCCGAGCTCTATTTTAATGCTTTGTACTTCTGCTTCAGCAACTTGATATGTTTCCTTCAGCAGATGGTTGTGAAGCGTTGATGAACCTATGTAATGTTGGAGATCATCTATGGCAAGGACATCAATGCTTTTCACATACTCCATCTGGACGCCTAGCTCTTCTTTCAGTTGAGATAACCGCTGCTCTTTTCCCGGGAAGTCTTCTAGGGTCTGAGGGAAACTTAATGAGCAGTTATCATGGACTCCTTTGAGCTTTTGGTACAGGTTGTTGATTCTGTCTGTGGTCTTCTGCACACTGGCCATCAGCTTATTGGCACAGTTCCGGCCAAACTCCAACAAGGCTATATCTTCATTAAAATCTTCCACGGTCTTGAAAGGAAGATGCGGGGGGAAACCTCCTTTCCCTTCCCTCCATGCCATCTGACTTATGACATTTGCTTTGACACGGGTATTCTTAGCCTTGAGCCTGTGGGCTTCCGCATTCACCTCCTTTAGCCTAACCGTCATGGCCTTGAGTTTGCACACCTCATCAGTGATTAGCTCTTGAGAGCCATGCACTTGCTGTAGTATATTGCATGACAGCTCGTGGAAGGGGGACATGTCCAAGGTTCTGCTTTCCGCTTGCTCTAAACGCTCAGCTAATGCCTGCTTGTCTGTTTCTAGCTGGGAAGCCTTTTCTTCTGCTCCACTCTTCTCTGCTTCTGCAATCATTATTTGGAGTGCTAGCTGGTCCTTTTCCTCCTCCAGGTAGCTGTACTTGTTTGCCAACTCCTTGTGCTCAGCGTACAAGCAATTATACTTGTTCACTGCCAGGTCTCTTTGAGCTTGCTCATTAGCCACGTTTCGCTGCAGGGTACGTGCTCTTTTCTTTGTCAATATATTTTCTTTGACTATCACCCCTACATTGGCAAATGATGCTTGTGCTGTCGCTATAACTGCGGAGGCCATGGCAATGGGATCCGCATCTGTGTTCTGCATGACAGCGACCTCTCGGTGGGTAACTATGTCGTCATGGAAAGGACTTTTAATCCTTTCTTCTGATTGGAGGACCATTGTTTTTCTTTTCTTGTCATAGACAAACTCATTCCATTTGGACACCGTACGCTTCCCAGATGGAGTGTACGGTACAATTGGTCGGTTTATGATGTCTATGTCTTCTTCCATAGGTGGGGTCCGGACTTCCTGAGCGGGGTCTGTCCCTTCCCTTTGGGTACTAGAGCCACCTGCCTGAGAGGTGTCTATCTCCATGTCCTGCGCACCGGACTCACCTACCTGGGCATCTTCTCTTGCCTTCAGTTCTTCCTCCGCTTTCTTCCTTGCTTCAGCTTGCTCAATTTCTGCTTCTTTCTGCTTTTGGGCTTCTTCAGCCTCCTTCCGCAGTCTCTCATTTTCAGCGTCCTGCTGCTTCCTTGCTTCCTCGACTTCCTTTTGTAACCTCGCCTCTTCTCTTAACCTGAGCTCTTCCTGAGCTCGGGCATCCTTGGCTTCTTTCTCCTTTTGCTGGATGGCCTTCTGGGTTTTGGTTGAGCTAGAGCTCGCTCCAGTACTTTGGCGACAGATCCGTAGTTCAGCCATGTTGCTGATGCCTCTGAAAGCTTCCTCCTCGGCATCGGGGTAGTGGGAATATTCGAAGTTCGCATAGTTCCCCTTGCAATGCTCGGCCACTTTACCCTTTCTGTCGTTCCTGTGGAAGATGACCTCACCGAAATGGAAGGCCCTCAACTCTTGAACAAATTCATCGGCAGAGGCCACCCCTGAAAACTTGTAAGCACCTATGCAGAAAGGTAGGGGGGGAAAGGAAGCCTTGTGTAGCTTGTGGAGGAATGCTCCAATCCCATCCAAGAAGAGTTGTCTTACTGCTTCCTTGAGCACCACATAGTCTGTGGCATACTGCGGCAATATGTATGGGGGCTTAGTCCCTCCGAACATTCTCAAGTAGGTACCTTGTTCTGAAAAGTAGAAATCCCCATAATCCTCAAGGACTTCCAAAGCGTTTTGGGACAGGCAACTTGGTTCTTCCTTGAACATTTTCTCGTATAGGGGCATGATGAACCCCTCACAAATGAGTTTGTAGCTGGGCTTGTAATTCTGAGCCCACAACATCTTGAATGCAGTGTAGACCGGGGCTGTGGCCCTATCCCATGTACACCCCAATCCGGGGAACTCTATCTTGGCCAAGATACAATCTATCAGGTATGAGGACATGAAGAATTCAGCCTTCTTCGAGGCCAGCCCGGGCTTAGCAGCACTTATCATTGAGGCCAGACTATCTGACAAGATGGTGGCCCAGTCAAACACTGTCCCCTTAAATGCCACATAGTGAATGATAGGGACCCACTGAATCTTGTATACTGTGCCATCGGGCATGCCGAAGATTCTACACAGCATCAGGGCGATCAACCTATAAGGAGCTCTTAGATTCTGTACGTCATACTCCTCCCTCTCTTTCTTCCTCAAATGTTTCCCTTGCACCAGTAGCTTTTTGGCCATCTCGACATTGTCCATCTGGTTTAACCATTCATCGGTCAGAGCTTGCTGGACACGGGGAAACCTGTAGGCTGCCGCCAGATACGCGGGTTGAAATGAGGCGATAGCCATGTTCCCGCTATCATTTATCACTCTCCCATCAGCATCTGCATGTTGGAGTATCCACCCGATCACTTCAGCACAGGGGAACAGCTCAGGGCGGGTAGCGGCTCTAGTTATGCCTGAGGCTCTGATATTTTGATAGATCGGTGCCTCCTCCAGCAACATATCTGGGATCTCTTGGTCCCTGATCATTCTGTATATGTCATCCCATCTGATTTCTGGAGGGACACCAGTGGTGCACCTGGTGTCTTGGAGCGAGGTTTCAATCTTAGGAGGAGCAGGTTTCTTTTCTGTCATCCTCGCCTTCTTCTTACTGGGTTTCGGCATATTGAATTATCCCTGATAACATCCATATACAATTCATCATGAGTTTGAGCCACAGGTTGTATGGTTTCAGCAGAGAGCAACAATTGTTTTAATGAGATAAATCAATGAAGCATGTATTTAGGAAGTAAAACATTAGTTCAATTATAAGACACACATTGAAACATTTGAAGCTCGTAAACGATGAGTGTGGGATAAGCTATGTTGCGGATGCTATTGGTTTTATCGGACCGATAGGTGATTCGCGGAAGCAATCGGCCTCCGGTTCCGCTTCGCGGAAGGAGAAGTCCTTCGCTATGGCTGCGGTTGGAGAGGTCGAAGGCGGGGAAGAGGCGGGTTGACTCGGTGAGGGCTATGGATGCTATCGTCACGCGCGGCCACTTGCCGAGTCACTATGGGAGGCTTTGGTCTGAGCGAAGGTAACGGCGCCGGGGACAAACTGACGGGGAGAGCTAGGGCGGCTTCAAGTTTTGGCTCTCGTGGCTTAACCGCTTACGGGTTTCGACTTCGCGTGTGGGGACTGGGGTTTATGGAAAAGGGCCCAGGGTTCACGGTCAGGGATATGGAAAGCCCACAGGGTTTTGATAACTTAACCCACGACGAGGGGCGCGGCCCGGGGTTTAAATTCAACATAAGGCATGGTTAACTGCCCGCACCCATCAACATAAGATATACGTTTTACGAAGGCCCACGACGATTATGTGAAACGAAAACTCCGTTCACTGTACCTGACGGGCAAAACATAGCCCTTGACGGGTGTTTTGCCCGTCACAATCCCACTAAAACCCAATAATTTCCCCAAAAGGACAGCTCAGTAGTGAAAAACAAGGTGAAGATCCTACCTGGCACCGAGGGGATTGCTTGAGCAAGGTGGCTGCGAGCACGGAGGCGCGAGGTGAGCTGGAGCGATTTGCACGGTATCACACGTCGCTGGCCGGTTCAAAACAATGGTGTATTGGTCGAGCCCCCCCACGGTATTTTATAAGGAATGGCACGTGTGAGCATTTAATTGGGTAGGTGGCGTGGTTAAAACGGGGTTTAAATTCGCCGCGCGTAGCGGTCACGTCAAAGCACCTCGGTTTCCGTGCGACCGCCACTTGCGGGGCCAGTTTGTGAATTGCATCCGCCGTTGCGGAAAGATTCGATGAAAGCTTCCGACGTTTCGGGGCTTAAAGCGGAAAGGAAACGCGAAGCCTTCCGCGAGAGTCTGTCGCGTAGCGGACGGGTAACGCCAAAGCTTCCGCCCTTTCGGAACGGTATAGCGAATGCTCCCGGTATTTTCGGAAGACTTTTGCGAAAGCTTCCGTGAACCAAAACTTCAAAGTCTCGTTGATTTTCGGAAAGTTTTTTGGCTACGGCTCCCGCTAGTTTCGGAAAGCTTTTGGGAATGGCTTCCGCCGTTTCGGAAGCAAAACTTATATTTTCCGCAAATTCACCCGGGATCGTTTCGGAGTCCTTTTGCCGGTCGGGGTAAGCAATTGGCTTCCGCTGTTTCGGGAGGGTAGCCCGAAGGCTTCCGCTGTTTCGGAAGCAAAAGCTGAAGGCTTCCGCGACAGCTTCTTGAGAAACTTCTAAGTCTTTTCAAGGTTTCGGAAGGCAATCGTGACTTTCTCCGCGGGACTTATCCAAATGGTTTCCGCCGTTTCGGGACGTTTTCATGAATTCCCCCGCCGTTGCGGAAGGGTTTCATAAAACGTTCCCGCTTATTTTCTTTTGGAAAGATATCGCGGCGGCTTCCGCTGTTTCGGAAGGGTTCCTTGAATTCCCCCGCCGTTGCGGAAGGATTTTACGAGGGCTCCCGCGGTTGCGGAAGGGTTCCCTGAAAACTCCCGCCGTTTCGGGTGGGCTCACTTAAACTCCCGTCGTTGCGGAAGGTTGAAACTAAACATTCTCTAAGTCCTTTGTTCCCGCAGTCTTCTCACCGAAAGAAAATCTAAGTCCTTTTCGGGAGACTAAGGTGAATGAGCCCCGCCATTTCGGGAGGTTCGAATGAAAGGCTCCGCCGTTTCGGGAACTAAGTTGTTTCGGAGCTTGAACCGTTCCGCAGAAGCAACGATTGAAAATTTTCCAAGTGCTTTTACTTCGGAAGAAAATGATGAACTGCTTTGTGTTATTTCGGCGAGTTTATCCGAATGGCTTCCGCCGTTTCGGAAGACAGAGCTGAATTGTTCCGCCGTTTCGGATGGCTTTGTTGAATTCCTTGCCGTTTCGGGAGAACAACGCGAACCTTTCCGTGGTCGCGGAAGACTTGATCGAAAGCTTCCGCCGTTTCGGGTGGTTTTTCCCAATGGCTCCCGCGGATTTTGACAAAGGAAATCTAGGTCCTCCTCTCGGAAAGGTTGGACGTTTGACTCCCGCTGTTTCGGGGCAAAGTCCGGATTACTTCAAAACGTTTGGGCAAAACTAAGTTATCTTTTGGCTTAATGGGGAGAACATGGGCGGATTGACGGCAAGCAGCTCAGCCGGGAAGGAAAAATTTATGCTGAAAACAGAGCGGACGCCTGGGATGTCTTCTCAAACAGACTTTGTACGAAAAATACAGGAGGGGCCCCAACATGTACAAAATTTTGGGGAGGGGTGTTGCTGCAACAACAATGGCGAGTCGCTGGCGAACACAGATCTCTGAAAAAATACCCTACATGGTCCGGAACTTCATTAAAACATCCGTCTCGGGTGCACTACTCAGCTGAGCATTTTAGACTCATGCGGGGAAAGGAGCACTTTTCCTGCTAGTCATTGGGAAAGGGGAGCTTCGACCGAGGCATCTTCACCACTCTCAGAGGGCCAGCATATGAGATTCATTTTAGGAGGGTCATCCCTCAAATGGTCACTACTGCCGGACTCCACAGGATTTGCAACACTTCCTCATGGACACTATTGTTCTTGTTCCTCATTCCCATGCTGCTGGCATCCTTTGGGATGCTTGTATTTTGGACAGCTTAGCTGTTTGAGCCTTCCAGGGATATTTTCTTTTGGACCGATCTTTGATTTGGGCTCCTCAATCCATAATGTCCTTTTGTGTGAGTTAGAGGTTTTATTGATTTGATCAAACTTCACGGACGGAGAGGAGCCTATTTTGAGCTGGGCCTTTTGGACAGCCTTGTTGATTTTACATGTCCCTTTTGTTTTGTCTCAGCCATGCTTTAATTGAGGCGAGAATCCCTGGAAAACAGACTCTTGAATGTAGGCCATTTTGGCTTTTAAATCAGCAGCATGGAGTCATTTCAATACCCCGTGTCTTCGAGAAGTGCCACTTTCCATGGGTCCAACTTAGGTAACCTTTCTTGAGATGCCTATGAAGTGTGAGAGTGGGTGGAACCCAACGATAGTAATGAAGATGGCCATGGGTCTCTGCTATTGAACAGGGTTAATGTGACTAGCAGGGTAGGCTTCCCCCCTCTTGAATATTTCAGCGAGAGCACAGCAGACCGGGTTTACTGAGCAGGGTCCCAGACTCATGGGTTGCAAGTTTTCTTTGAGAGAGCTGCCTTCAGCGGGAGACCCAACAAAAAAAAAGGGTGCTTCAGAAAACAAAAACCTATTGAAAAGGTCAAATAACAAAACAAGAAACATCATGGCCGAAAAATAAAACAGCTAACAGCGAAAGCGAACAGACAACTTTATTTATGTACAGGAAGTCTCACGGAGACTCACGCGAAGTACTGTTTCAGGGAGAGGCCATTGAGTGGAAGGGCTACTTCCTCTCCCTCGAGATTTGTCAATTTATAAGTGGATGGGCCCAATTTTGCAGAAATTTGGTACGGGCCTACCCATAGATGTTGAAATTTCGTGTGCATTCCTTTGCCTTCGTGATTATGGTCCCATTTCAGGACTAAATCCCCAACTTCAAAGTCCCTCTTGCCGGATTTCCTCTTGTCGAACCATCTCTTAACTATGTCCTGGTGTTGATGAAATCGGTCTTTAGCTTTGTGTCGGGCTTCTTCCAGTCGAAGCAGGGTGTTTATCCTGGATTGTAAGGCTTGGCTACCAGAACCCCGAGAGGCTTGGGACAATTGCAAGGATGGCAGCAAGATGTTTGGGGGAAGTATGGCTTCCTTGCCATAGACAAGAGTGAAAGGGGAGACACCTAAAGCATTCTTCGGGGTTACCCTATCTGCCCATAAGGCATTTGGGAGAGCCACATGCCAACTTCTCTGGTTTTCTATCACTGTTTTCTTAAGGATTCGAATCAGATTCTTGTTTGAGGATTCAGCTAATCCGTTTCCCTGAGGGTGGTAATTGGATGAATAATGCAACTTAATTCCCCATTCATAAACAAATTCATTTATCTTGCAAGATGAAAAATAAGTAGCATTATCAAAAACAAGGGAAATTGGAACCCCAAACCTGGTTATGATGTTCTCTTTCAAGAAGCTGATAACTGTATCTTCATTGATCTTGCGCAGCGGGATGGCCTCCGTCCATCTGGTGAAATAGTCGGTAGCTGTCAGAATGTATCGGTGTTGCAAGGAAGAATTTGGATTTATTTCTCCGATAACATCTATGCCCCATTGCTCAAAAGGTTCAGAGATGATGACAGGCTGCAATGGGCCTGCGGCCTTAGGTAACTTCCCAGTGCTTCTTTGACATACATCACAGTTTCGTGCATATGTGTGGGCATCTCGAAACAGAGTGGGCCAGTAATAACCAGCTCTCAGTATCTTGTGTGCTGTCGTCTCTCCTGAATAATGGCCACCTGCGGGGCCATCATGCAATCCTTTGACAACTTTGTTTGCATCCTCCTTTTCCAAACATCTAAGAAGGATTCCGTCATAATTCTTTCTAAAAAGAATCCCATCAATGATTTGATAGGGTGCCGATTTCAAGCGGAGTGCCCTTCTTTGTTTAGAATTCCAGTGCTCGGGTAGATATCCCTGCTGTAAATAGTGCACTAGATCTCTATACCATGACTGGGGAGTTGTGAAGATATGGCATACCTCAACCGAATTGAGCTCGGCTTCATTTTTCCAATGGTGCTCTTCATCAGTCGAGTTTCCAGCCAGTAACTTGCATAGACCTTGTCCTTTGATGATTGTAGCCGGTTTAAATTCCAAATCATACTCCTGCAGAGCTGTGACCCAGTTTCCTCTCCTCTCTCCCAATTCCTTTTGAACGAAAAGGGATCTAACAGCTGGATGGGGAACTATGACTTTAGTTCTGTTCTTCAAAATGTATGGCCTAAATTGCTTGACTGCTTTGAAGACCGCGTAGGCATGCTTGTCCACTACGGGGTAATTCAGCTCAGCCCCTTGCAGACCAGTGCTCATAAACGAAATTGGGTATTCGTCCCCCAACTCCACCTTTTGCGTGAGTACAGCTGCGAGAGAATCGTCTGAAGCGAAGGTATACAGGATGAAATCTTTATCGAAATCTGGACTTCTTAAGGAAGGAGCTTTAGCTACAGCTGCCTTGATATTTCTAAATGCGTCCTTCTCCAAATCTGTCCACTTAAATTGTATGCTTTGTTTAACCATCTGTTGCAATGGCTTAACAATTTGTGCAAAATCCGGAACAAATCTGCGGACAAAATTAATGGTGCCCATGAAAGACTGCATAGATTTTTTGTTGTGAGGCATCGGAATCTTATTAATAGCTTGGACTCTTTCCTGGTCGATTGACACTCCCTCTTTGGAGATGATATGACCCAATAGCTTACCTTCGGGTACAGCGAACACGCTCTTCTTGGGATTTAAGGAAATACCATACTTCCGGCAACGATCAAAGATATGTCTCAGATGAACAACATGATCTTCCCTTTTCTTCGAAAAGACTGTAACATCATCTAAGTAAACAACAACGCATTGCCCACCCAATCCTCGGAAGGCAATATCCATCGCCCTTTGGAATGTAGCTCCAGCATTTATCAGACCAAACGGCATTCTCCTGTAAGCGAACGTTCCCCACTTAGTCCTGAAGGTAGTCTTGAGACGATCTTCTTCAGCTACTAACACTTGATTATAGCCAGAGAACCCATCGAGGAGAGAAAACAATTCAGATCCAGACACCATTTGTAGGATTTGCTCCATTGAAGGCACGGGGTAGTTGTCTTTATCTGAGGCTTTGTTTAGATTTCTGAAATCTACACATAGCCTAATCTCTCCTGATTTCTTCCTCACGGGAACCAAGTTTGCAACCCATTCGGAATGCCTAACTTTGAAGATTATCTTTGCGTCCAGGAGTTTCTTTAATTCCTTTTGGATCAGCGGTTCAAGAGTGGGATGCATCCTCCTTAATTGCTGCTGAAATGGTTTGACACCCGCTTTCATTGGTATAACATGCTGAATGATGCGGACGTCATATGTTTTCAGATCTTCATAGGTCCATGCAAAAACATCCTTGTACTGTTTAAACAACTTAATGAACCTTTCTCTTTCTCCTGGTGAACAGCATTTGCCAAGGTTGACAAATTTTGGTTCTGCCTCGGTACCCAAATTAACCAACTCATGTTGCATTGATGAGCTGTTAGTTTTGGTATTAGCTGGTCTTTTGAATTTATTTTGAAGATCGAAAAGCATTTCGAGGGCCCTTACCCCTTTTGGCATGAAATTTCCCTTCTCCTCTTCCTTCTTCATCAAATCATCATCATGTTCTTCCTCATCTATTGCAGCTCCTTGAAAACTGTCTTCATTTGTCAGGAAGCTGATAATCTGCTCGTCATCATCGAAGATTCTGAAGTTTGTGATGTTATCGGGAATGGAAGGCCTGAAAATCAATTCA
Source organism: Larix kaempferi (assembly GCA_027924585.1). Lineage (NCBI taxonomy): Eukaryota > Viridiplantae > Streptophyta > Pinopsida > Pinales > Pinaceae > Larix > Larix kaempferi. The sequence goes on along the minus strand of BSBM01000271.1, from coordinate 1,418,677 downwards.
ATCGAGCATTTATTATTTGTCGGCACCAATCTAGAAGCAGATGTTGCTAACAAATCGGCAGCAGAATTTTGCAACCTAGGAATTGATTTTATATTGAAAGCGTCAAAATACATGATTAAATCCCATACCTCAACCTGGTAACCTTTCAAGTGCGGTGAGAGGCAATGAATGGTGTTTCTTACCTGTCTAACTACTATCTCGGAGTCACCAAAAACCTTCAGGTACTTAACATTTAAGCCAATGGCCTTCTTTAAACCATGCACCAAAGCTTCATATTCAGCGGTATTATTAGTACAATCGAATTCTAATCTACAAGACAAAAAATACTTGTTCTTCTTTGGATCCATTAGAACACAACCGGCTCCGGATCCTTCCAGAGTTTTAGAACCATCAAAGTATAATGTCCAAAAGGTATCTTTAGATTCAACTAAGTTAGTTTCTTTATGGTCTACGTTAGCAACTAAATTGACTATGTTACAATCAACCTCATCAGTCCGAGAAAAATGAAGGAGATCGGACTGTTTGTCTGATTCATGGCAAAAGGTTTCAGATTGATAGTTACCCGGATCCATTTCCAAGAAGTAATTTCCCAGGACCGAGGAAGAGAAAGCTACAGCCTCATTCTTTTCTTCTAGCTGGGTCACGTTTTGTTTCATATGAGGTTCCCTAAGAATTTTAATCTGATTCTGCCTGTTCTGATAAGGCAGCCATAGATGAGACCAATCGGTAGCAAAATAGCCGCTCAACTTGGTAGACCAATCCCTACTCAGAATCAGCCCATAAGCTTCAGGAATATCGACCACCATTATGTCAATGAATTGGCAAACTCTAGGGTCGGCTGACAGTCTAATTAGAACATCTTTCATCTCCCCTATAACCTTGACAGCAGTCCTGTCTAATTGTATGATTTGAGCTGGAGATGGTACGGGCTGCCCATTAATTTTCTTACAAATTGAAAGTGGCATGACGTTTGAAGAAGCTCCGGAGTCTACCAGACAGTTATGAACATTGTGATTAAAAATTTCGAATGTCAGCAGAAATGGCAATGTTTGGGATTTGGATTTCCCACCGATGCTAGCTTCGTTAATTTCAGGATTGTCTTGAGAATCTGTTAATGTAGCGCTGGGTTTTGGTTGTAAAACATGAAGTAGTTTGTCTCGTTGATGGGGCAAGCTACACATGTCAAATATTGATACGTTTGCTTTAACTTTCTTGATATCTTCGATAATATCATACCCTATATCGGATTCATTCCCAATTCGAGTGGACTGATCTGTTTTGTTCAAGGTCTCCTTAGGCGGCTGAACTGTGTTATCAGCACTTGGCTGTTTGGCCGCTGTCTGGTTTACTTTGGGCTGTGGCGGGATGATTGGTATATGCCTCCTGGGCGGATCCTTTGTAATCTTAGGCTTATGGGAAGAGGTGGATGGGACAGGATCCGCAATTGGGCCCTTGCTGCGAGTAGCAACATTTATGGTAGAGGGAGAGCTGTCTGCGTAATCTTCTTCTACTAATTCAGTCATAGGTATCCAATCCCACAATACCATAGTAGTGTCCGGGGTTGGTTCCTCTAACTCAGGGCCTGACTCTTCTGGAGGATAATCCTGGTCTGGGATCTGAGAATCTAACATTTGGTTCATGACCAAGCTCATGGAATTGATCCATTGAGGGCAGCTCTTCTCCGAGTGTGGTTCTTGGTGAAAGGTGCAGAAATTCTCCCTCCCAATCTCATTCAAATTTAGAACAGGGGCAGTGTTCATTGGTGGGTGAGACTGTTCCCCGTCTTCCCTTCTCTTATAGAATGGCTTGAAAGGTTTCCTAGATGTATTAGCAGCCTTGTCCTTTTCAAGATCTACGATTTTGTTAGATAACTTCTGCATCATCTTAACTACGTTTTCCATATCCGTAGATGGCTCTTCTTTGCCTCTCGTGAGAAGCAAAGGTTTCTTGCTAGCTGCTGGTTTTGTTTCCACATCTAAGGCATGTTTAGCTATGCTATCAGCCTCTTCCTCTACCTTTCGAGCTTCCTCAAAATTCTCTATTAGGGTCGTTTTTTTGGATCGTTTTACAAACATTGCGATTGGACCTTCAAGAGCTGTTGTGTAGTATTCAATCAAAGACTCTTCTGTGGGTTTGTTAGTTTCACTAAAGTTATTCAACAGCGTTGTGAATCTTTGATTAAAGTCTTGAACCTTTTCCTTCTTCTCCATTCTCATGGATAAGAGCTCTTTCATAAGCGTGGCTACAGTTTTTTGGTTCCCGTACTTCTTGAGGAAACACTTTTCGAAATCATCCCAACTAGAGATTGAGCTGGGTTGAAGGCTAAAGTACCAAGATGATACCTTAGGCTCGAATGTATACGGAAACAACCTGCAGACTACGTCTTCATGTTGTACATTTAAAAGGTTCAGAGCTAAGTAAAAACTCTTGAGGTGATCCTCCGCCGAAATGGCCTTCCCTGGATCGTACTTAGGCAAGACCTTTTCTGGATTTTTAGGGAGATTATGGAATGGTCCAGCTAGGTTCAGCGCTCCCCTTGCTCTCCAGGCAGGTACAGCCATGTTTGGGTTCGGACGTGGAGACCCTGGTGGAGAATTGTAAGGTGAATTCGGTGGAGTACTTTTGGGAGTGGTAATTTCTTCGAGATTTTCTTGGTCTGACTTGTTAAGAGTGCCGGAGATTTCTTCCAACGTTAGATTTACCAGTTCTTCAAAACTCTGAACGAGGATCGAATCACGGGTATATTGCGGCTCCTTTCTGGGTGTAGTTTTCTTAGGGAGGAAGTTGACAGCGTTTAACCCACCTAGCTGTCTAACGTAAGATCTAGTATGTCTTCTCAAGTCCTCTATTTCTGCAAAAGGAACAGCGTATAAAGCTTCCTGAGGCTCAGGGTCAGAAACGAGGCGTTCTTGGTCTGTTAATCCAAGATCTGGGCTGTTTGAAAAGTTTTCTTCAAGCGGGTTTTCAGTGTTATCTATGACCGTGGAAGATTTTCCTCTATCAGCCATGCACTTCAGGCCCTCCTTCTAGCGCCAAAAACTGTTGATGCCTCGGATATCGTAGCATCAATCAGAAAGGGATTCTCCCCGAGAGACGGTCCCAATTAGACTATCTCCCGTTTGGTGTAGGGAATCCGTCCGGTTAGCGGTTCCGGCAACCGTGGTTTTGGACTTTAAATCCGATTTTACCGGTTATGGCCCGATCCACCTTTCTTTTGGATTTTATGTGTTTTATATGAGATGCACATGCCTAAATTATACTTAGTCTAAATGCAACTGAAACAGATTTAAATTTAGAAACAGGAACACATCTACCTATCCCTGCAGGGGAACACGCTAAAGGGGAGAGCAATCAGCTGTAACAGATATCATAAGCCACGAACAGATAACTATTATTTCTCACGGTCAAAGCTACAGCAAGATGAGGATCTTGAGAAGATAGCTTCTCATTTAAAATGGAACGCATCTGTTGCTCAGAAAATAAACAGAGAAAAGCTACAGGATTAAGGAAACAGATCTACACTGAACCTACAGAACGAATTTATTGCTTATGAACAGAAGAAATCAAAATTGTTTGATCTAAGTAACAAGAATAAAGAAACAGCTCTAGATAGAACGAAACTGGAATTAAACTAAAAGATCCCTGCAAGGAGCAATTAAAAGCATGAACAATGAGCCATACGAATTATCCTGAAGAAAGAACAGTTAGCCATTCGTTCTAGAAGAAAAATCTACAGCAATGGTAAAAGTATCAGCAGGTAGCTCCTGATTTAATATGGAACGCATTCATTGTCCATGAAATAGAGAGGACGCATGCATAGATAAGAGCAAAATCATTAATACAAAGAAATAATTCAGAAGTAATAATGATCTCACATTGCAGAATTGCAGTCATTAGAATAGTCCAACATAAAGCAACCCAACATTCCAAGCAAAACGTCCATCTCCTGTGGCTTCTATTAGAAAATTCAATTTACAGAGCCGATACAAGATAGCTCATATCATTCGCCCAAAATTTTCATTCCCTGCCAAAAGTCCTTGCCTAATCTTTCCTAGCTTCTATTTATAGTTACAAATTTGCCCTCTGGGCTGACACCTAGCATCCCCCACCTGTCATTTACAGGGATTTCTAATATAATCGATCACCAAAAAATGGTCACTTCATTTACAAAATATTTTGACAAAAAGAATAGGGACAGCTGTCCCACAGCTTACGCCTTACATATAACAGAAAATTTGCTAAACTCAAAGCGTTCCCTGCTGGGCACGTGTCTGGCTGAAAAGAGTGGCTCACTGAATTCAGCTTCTTCATTCCTGTGCGTGAGCTTCTCCTGGCAAAGGGTCGCCCAAGTTGATGGTCACTGATGCTGCCTGGGAAGAGGTCCTCGACTCCCCTGCTGATGCTGCTCCTAATTGGGAAGGGGGAATGGGACTGGCCAGAATTTCTGCCATTGTTGGGGAAGAGACTGCTGGGAGAGGGGCTGCCGGGTCTACTGATGCTTCTGCTGCTGTTGCAGCTTTCCTGACCTCCTCTTCTATGTAACTGTGCCACACACCTGTATCCCTTATGATTATGTTTGCTGCAGCAGGAAACAGGATTTTCTGAGAAGTTATATTCTTCCCGAGCTCTATTTTAATGCTTTGTACTTCTGCTTCAGCAACTTGATATGTTTCCTTCAGCAGATGGTTGTGAAGCGTTGATGAACCTATGTAATGTTGGAGATCATCTATGGCAAGGACATCAATGCTTTTCACATACTCCATCTGGACGCCTAGCTCTTCTTTCAGTTGAGATAACCGCTGCTCTTTTCCCGGGAAGTCTTCTAGGGTCTGAGGGAAACTTAATGAGCAGTTATCATGGACTCCTTTGAGCTTTTGGTACAGGTTGTTGATTCTGTCTGTGGTCTTCTGCACACTGGCCATCAGCTTATTGGCACAGTTCCGGCCAAACTCCAACAAGGCTATATCTTCATTAAAATCTTCCACGGTCTTGAAAGGAAGATGCGGGGGGAAACCTCCTTTCCCTTCCCTCCATGCCATCTGACTTATGACATTTGCTTTGACACGGGTATTCTTAGCCTTGAGCCTGTGGGCTTCCGCATTCACCTCCTTTAGCCTAACCGTCATGGCCTTGAGTTTGCACACCTCATCAGTGATTAGCTCTTGAGAGCCATGCACTTGCTGTAGTATATTGCATGACAGCTCGTGGAAGGGGGACATGTCCAAGGTTCTGCTTTCCGCTTGCTCTAAACGCTCAGCTAATGCCTGCTTGTCTGTTTCTAGCTGGGAAGCCTTTTCTTCTGCTCCACTCTTCTCTGCTTCTGCAATCATTATTTGGAGTGCTAGCTGGTCCTTTTCCTCCTCCAGGTAGCTGTACTTGTTTGCCAACTCCTTGTGCTCAGCGTACAAGCAATTATACTTGTTCACTGCCAGGTCTCTTTGAGCTTGCTCATTAGCCACGTTTCGCTGCAGGGTACGTGCTCTTTTCTTTGTCAATATATTTTCTTTGACTATCACCCCTACATTGGCAAATGATGCTTGTGCTGTCGCTATAACTGCGGAGGCCATGGCAATGGGATCCGCATCTGTGTTCTGCATGACAGCGACCTCTCGGTGGGTAACTATGTCGTCATGGAAAGGACTTTTAATCCTTTCTTCTGATTGGAGGACCATTGTTTTTCTTTTCTTGTCATAGACAAACTCATTCCATTTGGACACCGTACGCTTCCCAGATGGAGTGTACGGTACAATTGGTCGGTTTATGATGTCTATGTCTTCTTCCATAGGTGGGGTCCGGACTTCCTGAGCGGGGTCTGTCCCTTCCCTTTGGGTACTAGAGCCACCTGCCTGAGAGGTGTCTATCTCCATGTCCTGCGCACCGGACTCACCTACCTGGGCATCTTCTCTTGCCTTCAGTTCTTCCTCCGCTTTCTTCCTTGCTTCAGCTTGCTCAATTTCTGCTTCTTTCTGCTTTTGGGCTTCTTCAGCCTCCTTCCGCAGTCTCTCATTTTCAGCGTCCTGCTGCTTCCTTGCTTCCTCGACTTCCTTTTGTAACCTCGCCTCTTCTCTTAACCTGAGCTCTTCCTGAGCTCGGGCATCCTTGGCTTCTTTCTCCTTTTGCTGGATGGCCTTCTGGGTTTTGGTTGAGCTAGAGCTCGCTCCAGTACTTTGGCGACAGATCCGTAGTTCAGCCATGTTGCTGATGCCTCTGAAAGCTTCCTCCTCGGCATCGGGGTAGTGGGAATATTCGAAGTTCGCATAGTTCCCCTTGCAATGCTCGGCCACTTTACCCTTTCTGTCGTTCCTGTGGAAGATGACCTCACCGAAATGGAAGGCCCTCAACTCTTGAACAAATTCATCGGCAGAGGCCACCCCTGAAAACTTGTAAGCACCTATGCAGAAAGGTAGGGGGGGAAAGGAAGCCTTGTGTAGCTTGTGGAGGAATGCTCCAATCCCATCCAAGAAGAGTTGTCTTACTGCTTCCTTGAGCACCACATAGTCTGTGGCATACTGCGGCAATATGTATGGGGGCTTAGTCCCTCCGAACATTCTCAAGTAGGTACCTTGTTCTGAAAAGTAGAAATCCCCATAATCCTCAAGGACTTCCAAAGCGTTTTGGGACAGGCAACTTGGTTCTTCCTTGAACATTTTCTCGTATAGGGGCATGATGAACCCCTCACAAATGAGTTTGTAGCTGGGCTTGTAATTCTGAGCCCACAACATCTTGAATGCAGTGTAGACCGGGGCTGTGGCCCTATCCCATGTACACCCCAATCCGGGGAACTCTATCTTGGCCAAGATACAATCTATCAGGTATGAGGACATGAAGAATTCAGCCTTCTTCGAGGCCAGCCCGGGCTTAGCAGCACTTATCATTGAGGCCAGACTATCTGACAAGATGGTGGCCCAGTCAAACACTGTCCCCTTAAATGCCACATAGTGAATGATAGGGACCCACTGAATCTTGTATACTGTGCCATCGGGCATGCCGAAGATTCTACACAGCATCAGGGCGATCAACCTATAAGGAGCTCTTAGATTCTGTACGTCATACTCCTCCCTCTCTTTCTTCCTCAAATGTTTCCCTTGCACCAGTAGCTTTTTGGCCATCTCGACATTGTCCATCTGGTTTAACCATTCATCGGTCAGAGCTTGCTGGACACGGGGAAACCTGTAGGCTGCCGCCAGATACGCGGGTTGAAATGAGGCGATAGCCATGTTCCCGCTATCATTTATCACTCTCCCATCAGCATCTGCATGTTGGAGTATCCACCCGATCACTTCAGCACAGGGGAACAGCTCAGGGCGGGTAGCGGCTCTAGTTATGCCTGAGGCTCTGATATTTTGATAGATCGGTGCCTCCTCCAGCAACATATCTGGGATCTCTTGGTCCCTGATCATTCTGTATATGTCATCCCATCTGATTTCTGGAGGGACACCAGTGGTGCACCTGGTGTCTTGGAGCGAGGTTTCAATCTTAGGAGGAGCAGGTTTCTTTTCTGTCATCCTCGCCTTCTTCTTACTGGGTTTCGGCATATTGAATTATCCCTGATAACATCCATATACAATTCATCATGAGTTTGAGCCACAGGTTGTATGGTTTCAGCAGAGAGCAACAATTGTTTTAATGAGATAAATCAATGAAGCATGTATTTAGGAAGTAAAACATTAGTTCAATTATAAGACACACATTGAAACATTTGAAGCTCGTAAACGATGAGTGTGGGATAAGCTATGTTGCGGATGCTATTGGTTTTATCGGACCGATAGGTGATTCGCGGAAGCAATCGGCCTCCGGTTCCGCTTCGCGGAAGGAGAAGTCCTTCGCTATGGCTGCGGTTGGAGAGGTCGAAGGCGGGGAAGAGGCGGGTTGACTCGGTGAGGGCTATGGATGCTATCGTCACGCGCGGCCACTTGCCGAGTCACTATGGGAGGCTTTGGTCTGAGCGAAGGTAACGGCGCCGGGGACAAACTGACGGGGAGAGCTAGGGCGGCTTCAAGTTTTGGCTCTCGTGGCTTAACCGCTTACGGGTTTCGACTTCGCGTGTGGGGACTGGGGTTTATGGAAAAGGGCCCAGGGTTCACGGTCAGGGATATGGAAAGCCCACAGGGTTTTGATAACTTAACCCACGACGAGGGGCGCGGCCCGGGGTTTAAATTCAACATAAGGCATGGTTAACTGCCCGCACCCATCAACATAAGATATACGTTTTACGAAGGCCCACGACGATTATGTGAAACGAAAACTCCGTTCACTGTACCTGACGGGCAAAACATAGCCCTTGACGGGTGTTTTGCCCGTCACAATCCCACTAAAACCCAATAATTTCCCCAAAAGGACAGCTCAGTAGTGAAAAACAAGGTGAAGATCCTACCTGGCACCGAGGGGATTGCTTGAGCAAGGTGGCTGCGAGCACGGAGGCGCGAGGTGAGCTGGAGCGATTTGCACGGTATCACACGTCGCTGGCCGGTTCAAAACAATGGTGTATTGGTCGAGCCCCCCCACGGTATTTTATAAGGAATGGCACGTGTGAGCATTTAATTGGGTAGGTGGCGTGGTTAAAACGGGGTTTAAATTCGCCGCGCGTAGCGGTCACGTCAAAGCACCTCGGTTTCCGTGCGACCGCCACTTGCGGGGCCAGTTTGTGAATTGCATCCGCCGTTGCGGAAAGATTCGATGAAAGCTTCCGACGTTTCGGGGCTTAAAGCGGAAAGGAAACGCGAAGCCTTCCGCGAGAGTCTGTCGCGTAGCGGACGGGTAACGCCAAAGCTTCCGCCCTTTCGGAACGGTATAGCGAATGCTCCCGGTATTTTCGGAAGACTTTTGCGAAAGCTTCCGTGAACCAAAACTTCAAAGTCTCGTTGATTTTCGGAAAGTTTTTTGGCTACGGCTCCCGCTAGTTTCGGAAAGCTTTTGGGAATGGCTTCCGCCGTTTCGGAAGCAAAACTTATATTTTCCGCAAATTCACCCGGGATCGTTTCGGAGTCCTTTTGCCGGTCGGGGTAAGCAATTGGCTTCCGCTGTTTCGGGAGGGTAGCCCGAAGGCTTCCGCTGTTTCGGAAGCAAAAGCTGAAGGCTTCCGCGACAGCTTCTTGAGAAACTTCTAAGTCTTTTCAAGGTTTCGGAAGGCAATCGTGACTTTCTCCGCGGGACTTATCCAAATGGTTTCCGCCGTTTCGGGACGTTTTCATGAATTCCCCCGCCGTTGCGGAAGGGTTTCATAAAACGTTCCCGCTTATTTTCTTTTGGAAAGATATCGCGGCGGCTTCCGCTGTTTCGGAAGGGTTCCTTGAATTCCCCCGCCGTTGCGGAAGGATTTTACGAGGGCTCCCGCGGTTGCGGAAGGGTTCCCTGAAAACTCCCGCCGTTTCGGGTGGGCTCACTTAAACTCCCGTCGTTGCGGAAGGTTGAAACTAAACATTCTCTAAGTCCTTTGTTCCCGCAGTCTTCTCACCGAAAGAAAATCTAAGTCCTTTTCGGGAGACTAAGGTGAATGAGCCCCGCCATTTCGGGAGGTTCGAATGAAAGGCTCCGCCGTTTCGGGAACTAAGTTGTTTCGGAGCTTGAACCGTTCCGCAGAAGCAACGATTGAAAATTTTCCAAGTGCTTTTACTTCGGAAGAAAATGATGAACTGCTTTGTGTTATTTCGGCGAGTTTATCCGAATGGCTTCCGCCGTTTCGGAAGACAGAGCTGAATTGTTCCGCCGTTTCGGATGGCTTTGTTGAATTCCTTGCCGTTTCGGGAGAACAACGCGAACCTTTCCGTGGTCGCGGAAGACTTGATCGAAAGCTTCCGCCGTTTCGGGTGGTTTTGCCCAATGGCTCCCGCGGATTTTGACAAAGGAAATCTAGGTCCTCCTCTCGGAAAGGTTGGACGTTTGACTCCCGCTGTTTCGGGGCAAAGTCCGGATTACTTCAAAACGTTTGGGCAAAACTAAGTTATCTTTTGGCTTAATGGGGAGAACATGGGCGGATTGACGGCAAGCAGCTCAGCCGGGAAGGAAAAATTTATGCTGAAAACAGAGCGGACGCCTGGGATGTCTTCTCAAACAGACTTTGTACGAAAAATACAGGAGGGGCCCCAACATGTACAAAATTTTGGGGAGGGGTGTTGCTGCAACAACAGGACCAATGAAAACATTGCATAAACCCAAAATTTTGAAATGTGGGAAAATTTAGTTGGGCCCCACCCGTTCCAGGTGGTACGGTGACGTTGAGGAGCCACGTGGGTAGGAGATCCGATGTGGAGGAGCTGCGTGGGAAGAGGGTGCAACATGGATCAGCCACATCAGACTTGGGTGCACAGGTAACCGTAAGGGATGAAGCGTGAAATCGGTTTCGCAATGGCCGAAGGTGGTTTCCCTTACCGCCCTCCCAAATTGTGAATAATATGGTGCCGACATGTGGAGAGTGGTTTGGGATTTCACAACCACCCACTACTCTATCCTAGCGTGCATGTTGGTGATGCGAAACGGATGTGATTCATTGATCTACCGCCAATCGATCAATCACCATTGATCTTCTCCCTCATTTAACCATGTCTCAACAATTATTTCGGCGATTTTGAATGTGTTATATTCCTCGCTTTTTCCTCCGGTGAAACTTATCTCCGTCGTTGATCTTGATCTCTGCTTCAAATCTAAACTGTTGATCTATAATCGTTTTGCAGAACGCGTCAACAACAAGGTAGGTTGCATCTAAAGGGTGTGAATCAAGGTAAAAGAAGCATTTTTCACAACCGATTCTTAGGTGCCCGAAATTGAAAATTGTAGTTGATCTTATGCACCAGATTTCTCGAAATCGAATGATTTATAAGAAAAAAGAAACAAGAATCCACAAGGGGGAAAGCCCCCTTGACCCCCGTCCTCCCCCTCATATGTCGTTGAGTGTGAGAAAGTTTTATGGGTTGTTCCCAGGTTGCATGAAGATTAAAGTTATAATTTTCTAAGACTGTAATAAATCTAACAAATGTGTTTATAAACACTTTTGTAGACTCATATTCCTATCAGTGACAGTTAAGGATTAGCGTTTCAGTCTAGTGTAGTTGGGAAGTTTTTTATCTTGGTTGGACCAAGAAGCAGAGTATCATCATGGAGGATGCACAGGATCCTTATGAGGTTGAGGAAGATGCAATGGGAGAGAATTTGCAGGTTGATAATGCAAAGACAAAATCTAATGGTAGAAGAAAAAAAGAAACTCCCCTAGAAATTGCAGAAACCATGAGGAGCTTAAGGGTGGAACTGCAGATTTGAAGAACATACAATGACAAGATGATTAGATCCCAACAAGAGAAGAATCAGTTGAATGTAGATATGCTTCAAAGCTTGACTGACATGTTTGGATTTTCCTATACTCCATCCTAGTCCTACCACCTTTGCATTTTCAGTTATGCATGCATTTTGCATGCAATCATGATTTTCAATGCATCCCAGTCATCAATCCCAGCACCTAGCCCTCAGTTAGCTAGCCCCGGGAGCTTCTTTCTGATCAGTTTCATCCCTCCTAGAGCTTAGTGCGGCCTTCCTCCTTGATTTAAGGAATGAAAGGCACCCTCTCTCACCTACCACTCAGTTGCACTTCAGTTAGTTGAGTTATCTTCAGTTCCTTCCTTGATTTAAGGATAGACTGACTCTCAACTGATTGTATCACTCCTATGGACCTCCAGTGAGACTAGACTGCCCATTCTGACTCCAGTTAGCTCCTCATGCACCCTCCACTGAGCCTCCTTCATTCAGTTAGTGCCTCCATGTGCCAGTTACACCTACCACATTCAGTTTGACATATGGTTGACAGTTACTTGTGCATTGATGAATCCACTGATGATGATGAAGACTTCTAGTTGTGCTTTGATGACACTCTAGTGATCTTTTGATCTCTCCATGCAAGCTAATTCGAATTACACCCTTGGTATTCGAATCTTGTGCATTGTATCATTATTGTTTTACTATTTAGATTAATGAAACATGTGTCAATATTCTGCTCCTATCTGAGTTCCATTGGATCTATGTTCTGCTACTCTTTTCTTCTTCTATTTTCCTAAATTCTTTCATTGTGAGGTTTACATCATCTCTTTGGATCCACTGTGAGGATTTTCACATGGTATCAGAGCCATTTGAGAGTATATTCTACCTCCATTCTTGAGAGTTTTTTGCAGGTAATTCGAAGTTCCAGTAGTTGCAGCAGCAGTAGCAGCAGTTTCACTTTTGCATTCACTCCATCAGTCAAGATGAGCAATTCGAATGCTCATATCTCTCCTAGAATCCTCACCCCTTTCAATTATTTTGATTGGAAGGGTGACATGGAAGTGTGGTTGAGATAAAAATGTCTACATAGGTTAACAATGGGGAGAGAAGTCGAACCACATGCAGCTGTGGAGAAAGCCAAGTATCTAAATCAATTATATGCAGCTTTTGGTTACATGTTCCTTCATATTTCTAGAGATCTACTGCTTCATCTCGAAGGGTTGAAGACTCCAAGAGAGGTATGGCTGAAATTAGAGGGCCTCTTTGGGAAACAAGATGAGCTAAGATGCCATGCTCTGGAAAATGAATTGATTTCCCTACAACCAAGTGATTTTGAGACCATTCAACAATTCTTCTTGAAATTTAAAAACTTGGTTATGCAATGCAAGCAGTGTGGCATTGAGAAAAAGGATGAGCAATTAATGCTCTCCATTCTAAGTAAGCTAGGATATCCATTTTATGTCTTTGTATCTACCTGCCACTCTAGGTGAATGTCAATCCCTGGATGGAAGATGCCAACCTTAGAAGTTTTTACTACATCTCTCATTCAAGAAGAAGACAAATTGATTCAAATGGGCACCATCAAGGCCTCCAAAGATCTAGCTCTTCTAGTTGGAGAAGCAAATGGTATGAATGTGAAAGGGAGGCAAAAAGACAAGGACAAGAAGCCATCTAAATCCAAGCTGAATGACAATTCAAGTCCATCAAAAGGAGCCTCCATCTCCAAGAAGGACAAACAGAAACGATCTGAGTGTCCCTACTGCAAGAGAGGATACCATCCAGAGAGATCATGCATGCACAAGAAAATAGATCAACTAACCAAGCTTCTTGAACAGGACAAAATTGCTATTCCAAAATATGCAAGAATGTCTGATTCTGGAAGTGGATCTGATGGTCATGAGGATTTCCCTGCATTGATTCTAGAAGTGGATCTGATGGTCATGAGGATTGACATGCATTGATGGCTGGTTTTTCAAAATCAAAGGCCCTCCTCATAGATTCTGGAGCCTCCAACCACATGGTTTCCTCTGAAGAATCATTTTCTTCTTTAGATCTCAAAGATGGGCCTATTATTCACATGGGAGACAAATCTCAAATCTCTACCAAAGGGTTGGGTACATTACATATGGAGCATGGCAAGTTCAAGAATGTTCTATTTGTTCCCTCCTTGACAGCAAATTTGTTGTCTGTATATCAAATGACTCGCACCGGACCACCAAAGAAGGTGACTTTTGGTCCTGACACAGTTGAGATTGCAGAGATCTATACTGGGAAGACTATAGCGAAAGGGTTTGCAAAACATGCCTCCAAGGCATATGAGTTCTCTCATTTTCTGCCCTTCTCTCTTCTTACTCCTTCGAAATCTGATGAAGATCCAAGTGACTCTTCTTCTAATGAAGATGAAGATCTTGATGTTGAGATCAAAGTTCAAGAACATTCAGATTCAGATCCAGAACCAACACATGTTCCCAATCCATAGCCAAGGACAATATGGGTTCACACAGTCTTTCCAGCTACAAAGAACACAGTTGAGGATTCATCTACTCACAGAACTACCAGATTTCAGCATCATGCCAACCTTGCATTATGCCATCTACCTCTCCATGAGAGATGCAGCATGATGGTGGGGTTCACTCTTCCATCCCTTGGGAAGACTCATCATGATCCATTCGTTCCAGTGGCAGAAAGGTTTCCTGAAAGACTTGCTTCATCCAATACATTCTCTACACAGTGGGAGGCACATCAGAAGACTAGATCCAGATCTAGCACCTGCATTGGCATCCTACAGAGGATCAGCTTGCCAAGTTTTTTGCAAAATATTTCACTGATGAAAGCTTCTTCCTTTTCTGCTTAGTATGATGGTTCTTTGAGTTATTTTACTGTTCTTTTGAGGGGGGGTATTTTTCCCATGAGGTTTTCCCCATTTCCTCAGTTTATGGACAGTTCTTATTTTTTATCATTTATTTGATTGTATGGGTGACCTTTGGTCCTAATTACCATGGCCTAGGATGGATTAAGGGGGGGTGTTGGGATTTTCCTATACTCCATCCTAGTCCTACTACCTTTGCATTTTCATTTATGCATGCATTTTTCATGCAATAATGATTTTGCATGCATGCATGCATGCAATTGCATGCATCCTAGTCATCAGTCCCAGCACCTAGCCCTCAACTAGCTAGCCCCGGGAGCTTCTTTTTTATCAGTTTCATCCCTCCTAGAGATTTGTGCGCCCTTCCTCCTTGATTTAAGGAAGCAAAGGAACCCTCTCTCACCTACCACTCAGTTGCACTTCAGTTAGTTGAGTTATCTTCAGTTCCTTCCTTGATTTAAGGATAGACTGACTCTCAACTGACTGTATCACTCCGATGGACCTCCAGTGAGACTAGACTGCCCATTCTGACTCTAGTTAGCTCATCATGCGCCCTCCACTGAGCCTCCTTCATTCATTTAGTGCCTCCATGTGCCAGTTACACCTACCACACTCAGTTAGACTCAGTTTGACATCTGGTTGACAGTTACTTGTGCATTGATGACTCCACTGATAATGATGAAGACTTCTAGTTGTGCTTTGATGACACTCCAGTGATCTTTTGATCTCTCCATGCATGCTAATTTGAATTACACCCTTGGTATTCGAATCCTGTGCATTGTATCATTATTGTTTTACTATTCATATTAATGAAACATGTGTGAATATTCTGCTCCTATCTGAGTTCCACTGGATCTATGTTCTGTTGCTCTATTCTTATTCTATTTTCCTAAATTCTTTCATTGTGAGGTTTACATCATCTCTTTGGATCCATTGTGAGGATTTTCACATGACATTCAAAGGAAGATAAACCATGGACAAGATTCTGAAAATCTGGAAAGGAGTGGGGGTAGCTCAAGGAGGCATTCCCACAAGAGATCCCATAGTTCAAGAAGGAGTTCTAGAGATAGAAAATATACTCCAAAAATCTCTTCTAGTGAGTCATCTGACTCCAAAGAATCCATTGAATTTTCAAGCTCTGCATCTCATAGAAACAAGAGGAAGAGATCTTCCAAGAACAACTCTCATGGAGAATTTAAGAAGGCAAAACCTCCTACTTTTGATGGTGAGGTTAAATTTGGTCAAGACGCTAAGGCTTGCCTTCTTGGGATGATGAAGTATTTTCAAGTCCAAGACTATTCAGTAAATATGAAGGAAAGAGTGGCCATCTTCAATCTGAATGGAAGAGCATCTATATGGTGGGAACACCTTAGGCAAGTAAAGAGGATCAATGAAAGGAATATTGTGTGGAAGCAGTTCAAGATGTACTTCAAGGAAAAGTACCTTTCTGATAGGTGCTATGATGACAAGATCAAAGAGTTCCATGAGCTGAAATTGGGACAAATGACTATGGAAGAATATGCAAACAAATTCTTAGAGATGCTAAGATATGTCAAATATATCAAGGATGATAAGGTGAAAATTCAACATTTTCTAAGTGGACTGCCACGGTCATATAAATATAGAATTGAGTTTGATGAACCTTGAAATCTAGAGGAGGCCATAAGAAAGGCTGAGTATTGTTATGATCAAAACAAAAGCAAACCAGAATTCCATAAGTGTTACGGAGAAAAACTTCCTATGGTATGGGGCCGACCACAATAGACAGATGACTGCAGAACACTACTCAATTCCCAATGCAATGCTATATAAATGACAATGCTAAGATAATGGAAAATAAGACCAACCTTGAACCGGATGTTTGAAGTAGATCCCCGTTGAGCTTTCAACTTATACACTTGAACCTGCAAGTTAGTCTCAACAACCAATACAAAACAAGTGCATATAATATGTGAAATACAATAGCATAATCAATAGCAATGGTCCATGATATCATAAGTAAATGTAACCCAATGTAATTTAAATAACATTCACAACATAAATAGGACAAGAAAATGAGTATTTCCATTAATTAATAACAAGAAGTACATAATACAACCTCTCGCCGACAACCAATCTGAGCCGATAACTAGGTCCCTCCACTTGTGCCTCCACCACTTCAATCCTCCATACTATGGCAAACTCAAACTATCAAAGGAGTTTGGGAGGTGAACATAAGAAGTTCACAACAACAAGGATCAATGAGTGTAGACTCAAGTCACGGCAAAAATCCACTAGAGTTATCTTGCTCTCGCTTTCTCTTCCCTTCCATACACCATAAGAGCTCAATATATAGCCTTCCAAAGGTAGGTGAAAGGACAAATCGAGTCGTTTCGGGGCATATGGAGGGCCAAAGGTCACCCTAAGACCGCTTTTTGGGAGTAAAAGTGAGTTTTAATTACTTTTTACCATGCAACTTGGTGTACGCTGGCTAATGTGGTGCATCCTACGTGTACGCTGGCTATAGTGGAACAGCAAGCGTACAGGAACAAAAATAGGGAAAACTAAGTTCCTAAAGGAAAGATCATGAATCTTAGGCAAACAATGGATACTGAAGGCCAGCAATTGCTGATGCTCACAAGGTGGAAAAATACGCTGTAACAGATGCCCCCTAATGTGTGAGGTCAGAGAATGGTGCTACGATGGTCAAAATACATTATAAATCTCAAAAGTGGAGTGATGGAGACACAACTGGAAGGAATATCCCACTCATCATAATACAATGATATCTTTGGATACATGTCGGTATAGTACAACAATCTTATACAATGGCCATGAATAGGCAATACCGATAATGAATACATGTCATAGGTGATCATAGCCATAACCATCTACAGTAAGAGATGGTCTCCTGGTGAAAGGAAACAACTGGTGCAAACTGGAGGCACAAACTGCTGATGTATGAGAAATGGTATCTCATAAGTACAGTCACGATCATAATTAGCATACTAAATGCCACTATCGCCTGGGGTCTTCTACACAAATCATCTACGGTGCAAGTCCCATCAAGTGAATAAAGGTGTTGAAGTCAAACCTGATGTGACCTTGTCTAATTACCGGTTAATGATGTATACCGTTAACAGACACGAGATAACCCACCAATAATGAAAATGGGCATCAAGGCACAGAGTACAATCATCAAAGTGTGAATAGATGTGTTGAGGTCGAACACTAGGATGAATCCATCGATCAAGGGACATTGATGTATTCCCAAACCTTTCGATGGTGAGAGAACTTAACACTAATGACTGCAAGCCTCGAGGTACTCAACCGAACTCTAAGTCTCAAATTCTGGAATAAATGAGTTGAAGTCGACGGAACAAAACTCGCTAGAAGGAGGGAATTAAGGCATCCCCCATCAACCAGCATGAGCTACCAGCTACGCTGAAAGATTTGGAAGAACTCAGATGAAACGGGCTGAATCAACAAGGATGGCCGACATGCAATAGTCAAGAGATATGAGGATTGGTCGACTCTGGTTTCAGGACTTCCTTTGAACAAGAGCATGAGCATATGGATAAACTCAGGCTGCATAGACTCAAATACTCAGTGATAATGACACTGTGAGATGCAGGAGTTATCAACAAAGGGATCCATAATGACTGGAATCTTAACCAGCCGGTGGAGTAACAACTGAGAAATGAGTACAGCTCCTAATGTCCTACTATAGTCCCGACTCATAATGAATGGAGTGGAGTGAATGCTCTGTTCAAAGGCAACACAACGACTGCCAACTAGAAGTAGTAACCATAATCCCGTCCGGCTTTTTCATTTTTTTAATTTTTTTGGTCTTTTTCATATTTGGGAAAGCTTGAAAAAGAATAAAAATTTTTATAGTACAATAGGTGAGGGAACGAGTGTCAAATAGCGAGAAAAATAGTCCCAAGCAGTGGAACATACCTATGATCAATGCAAGGAAGAATGTGCAAGATGTGGACACTCGGGGGGGTGTTCCCTCAGGGTAAAGGGTCATTAAACTGTGAAAGGAAAATGAAGGCTCTGCAAGGCTCGACAGGGAAAGTGCTTAGGCACCAGGATAATAAATGAGTAAGCAGGAGCCAACACAAATATCAAGCGACAAGCAGGATGATGCATTGCAATCACAACTTGATAAAAATGGGGGAGTCCTTATGGGAGATGGCCAACATAAAACAAAGTAGAGTATGAGTCTTTATCGCAAAGTCATGGCGTAACTACAAAGGACTCCCGATCCTAAAGAGAAACAAGGGCATGGGTGCCAAAAGGCATAAAAGGGCTCTAACTAGGGCGCCCATGGTCAGATAAGCCCTACCACCAAATAACAACACTTCTATAACAGTGTGAAGGTTCTGTGTCGGTTAAGAAGTGGGGTCGCACCTAGGGTTAATGAAAAACGGTCAAAGGTAAAATGCATAATACAGGTGAAAATGATATCTAACCTATATGCTAGGTGTGAAATATACCTGCCATAGGCGCGAAATGGTCAAAAAATCAACTCTCGTCGAAGAAATCTGTTCAAAATGCTACTCCAAGACATTCTTTTAGTCCAAAATAGCTTAAAACGGTAAAAACTATAGGAAAGTGGGTATGAAAAACTATAAATAGTAAAAAGAAATTACTATTTACCAATTCATTTTCAAAATTCACCCAAATAGTAGTTTTGGTTAGTTTTCACCTTAAACTTCAGTTGCTAATTCCGGGAGCTACGGGCATCCATTCGTCGAGCCGTCTGGAGCAGGTTAGTCATCTCATCCTCCTTTTCAATTTCATAGCTTTTATTTCAGTGTTTAATGGTCTATTTTTTATTTTAGACAAGATATACACCATCACGGCGCTGTACGCGAGCTATAGCTCTGCGGGTTGCGGGTAGGGCTCACTGGACGCGGTCAACGCATACGTTGACTGCAAGTAGACGCCACTGTGATAATTTTAGGCCACGTATAGGGCTGTGAAGTTGATTTTTTAATGTGCAAAAGCTAAAAATGCATGGTTTCTTTCCTCCAGGATGGTCCTAGAGTGGAGGGAAAGGGAACATGATGTGGGGGATGAGCAAGTCCGCCAAGATTTCCCTGCACAATAAACACTACAAGCATGTGGACTCTACAAATTTTGGAGCATTGGGGGTTTAAGGGCCCAAAACCAATTGCTCCGTAGACTGGTCAATTACTGGGATGTAGACGTGCAAAACTTGAACTTGGATGGTCAACCACTCACACTAGAGGTGGATGACATATATTTCATTACAGGACTATCTCGCTGAGGGGAGACTGCTAGTCTCTGATCCCGCAGTGTAGGTGGTGGGATCACCATCCCTGACTATATAGATCGGTACTGTCTTCCCAGTACCCAAAAGGTGGGGAGCCAGGTACCTATTAGGGCCATAGTGAGCTTGAGCAGGAAGATCATAGTGCTCACCCTTGTGAGGATCTCAGGTTCAGCAGCGTTAGATCAGGCATCGAGGCCAGTCATGTTCTATGTGGCAGAGTGCATGAGGCCTATAGTATATGATTGGTGCAAAACGTTATTAGCATCTATGAAGACCCAGTTAACGGAGTGTAAGCTTGGACAGGAAAATAACTTTGAGTATGGTAGTATGCTCTGTAGTTTCTTCGAGAGAGAGAGAGTTCAAGGGCTCAATCTGAGGGTTGAAGTCCCTCCGTATAGTCTCTGTGACCCATCCCTGACCCGGTGGGCACAGGTATTGACACGACAGTGTGGTGGCCGACAGGCATCACCATATTTAGAGGAGTTCTTTCACTGGTGGGATCCACAGGTCATCTCCATTGATGACTATCCATACGAGGGCATAGACTTTAGCGGAGATAGGGACATGCCACTCCCACCAAGGGCCGCTTTTGGAGACATCAGTATGTTTTTACACTTTTGTAATATTTAATTTTATTGTATTTTTGGATTATATATGAATGCAAAAATGTTTTTGTGGTGGTATCACATATTAATAAATTACTATTCGCTCGCAGATCGAGGTCCACAAAGACCAGAGGGCTACCCGAGACATCATCATCGCGGCAGGGGTGCAGAGGTAGTAAGCGCTGCAGCAGAGCGCACACTCAAGATAGTACGGGTCAACCTGACCCGCATGACTGCCAGGGTTCCACTCATTGAGGTTGAGCATCTTCCAGAGGCGATGCAACGACATGTAGTAGGAGTATCGGGCACCTGGGTGTGGTTACTGTGGTGCATAGCCAATGCAGTACACTATTATGGACAGACTCATACTGCCGAGGCAGCTAGGCCTCCCCGTAGGGATTAGATATCTCAGGGTCCTATATTTTGTATCGATTATGTATATTTTTTAGGGCTATGGGCTCCATTTTTGTACTGTGACACCACATTTTGGACATGTTATTTATAAAAAACTATGATTCTCCGGTCTTACTATATGTGTATGTACAAATGTATGAATGTATGTTTATTTGTGTGCTTCATTATGAATGTGATAAATGCCAATCTAGGACATAGTTAGCATATGCATCATATACATGATTAAAACTTCTCGGAACATGAATGTATGTAATGGAAACAAAATGACGCTCCAAGAGTCTTACCCTTAAGAATGTTCGTAGTAAAGTAGGATCCCTCACACGGTACTTACCATTCAATTGAGACACAACCAGTTGCGAATCCAGGTGGACTTCTAAATACTGGATACCATGCGAAATGGCATCAGGAAGTAGTTCGACAACGGCACTTTACTCAGCCACATTGTTGGAAGTAGGACCGAGACAAGCACCTCCCGAAGACACAATCTGATGGTCAGGTGAATAAATGACCCATGCAGCAGATGCAAGTTGCTGCGTATGACGGCTAGCACCATCCGTGAATCCGAAGAACACTGGAGATTCCGCTGACATATGTCAACCAAACGGAAGTGAATCAGCAGACTTGCAAACCAAAAGAAATCTAAACTATGTACAGAAGCAACTATACAATAGTGTACAAAAGTATTAGCTCGAACTAGAAGTTCAAGCGTAATACCGCATGAGGTAGAGCCCATTTCTAGGCTCCTTCAAGGTGTTCCCCTCATAATCTTCCAATTCGTAGGATCCTTTCTCAAGGACACGCCTCTTTATGTAAGGTTTGTGCCACATGGGGTTAAACTTTCCTGCCCCCATGGGTTCCTTAGCTTGGTCATACAAGAGGACCAAGTCACCTTCAGCATACTGTCGAGGACGGACAAACCTATCGTATTGAAACTTAACACGACATTTGTTGGCATCTATAGCCAAGGCGGCATCTCGACGCTGCCCGTCAAGATGCTCAAGGTGGATCAAACTTTGCTCAACATTTGAGGTGTTAGACAGGAGCTCTATGGCTAGTTTTAATGAAGGTATTTCGCATTTGATCGGTAATATAGACTCCACACCATGTACTAGCTGAAATGGTGAGAAACCGGTGGTAGTCTTAACTGCGGTTCGATATGCCCACAAAGCAGTATATAACATAATGTGCTAGTTGCTCTTGCTTTGATGGATGGTATGATGGAGAATGGTCTTTAAGGACTTATTGACTGCCTCGACCTAACCATTCGCTTGGGGGTAGTAAGAAGATGAGTGATCTTGATGAAACCCAAGCTTGAGTGACAAATACGCCATCATTTTATTCTGAAAGTGACTGCCATGGTAAGTGACAATCTCTTTCGGGATACTGAATCGAGCGATAATATGATTGAACACGAAGTGGCTTGTAGTAGTACTGTCGGCTTTTACAGTCGACATGGCCTCAGCCCATTTGGAAAAGTAGTCTACGGCCACAATGATATGGTGATGCCCCCCAACTGAAGCTAGTTTGCAATCCATGATATCCACCCCCCACTTGGTGAAGGGACTGGCGGTGACGACCAGATGAAGGGGCGCTGTATGTGAGTGTATATTACGAGAAAACACCTGGCAAGGATGACATCTCTTTACGGTTTTCATACAATCCTTAAATATTGAAGGCCAAAAGTAACTAGCTCGCATGATGCATTGGGCAGTTGCAAGCCCAGGTAAGTGACTACCACACGCCCTACCGTGGCAGTCATTAAGAACAAGCTCCGCTTCTTCATGAGTCAAACAATGACTGAGGACAGAGTCCTTTCCCCGATAATACAAAGTGTCACCGAGGATGACATAATCTTTAGCATGATATCTCACACGCCGTCGTTCGTCTCGTGAATAGTGCGAAGGGAACTTCAAAGTTTGAAGATGTACTATGATATCCCCATACCAAGGGTCCACAAATGAGATAAGAAATAAGTGCTCATCCACAAAGGAATATTCATGGACAATATCCTCATCAAGTCGTCGAAAGTCCGACATGAGCTCAGCAAAAACCAAGGATTTCGCCGACTTCACCGAAGCAAAATCAAGATCAAACTCCTGAAGGATCACAATCCATTTATTGTACTTCCCCCCTATTATACGTCATGATAGCATGAACTGATATGGATTGATATGCGCTATGACTTTGGTTTTCCTAAGCATGATGTAATGTCATAACCGTTGGACTGCATGAACAGTCGCAAGTGCCAACTTCTCCACGTGATTGTATCTCAGCTTAGCGTCTACTAGATTTTGACTAAGGTAGTAAACAACATGCTACTGGAGCACATCATCCACCTGAACTAAGACCATGCAAATCGTCTCTTGAGACACGGCCACATAAAGTAGAAAATCTCTAGCAAATTCTAGTGGACTAAGCAGAGGGGCCAATACCAAAGCTTTCTTCAAAGCATCGAAAGACTGCTGGGCTCACTCATCCCAGATAAACGGTGTGTCTTTCTTCAACAAGAGTGCGAAACCTTTGGTAAGACTAGCATAATTCACTATGAAACGACGTAGGAAAATAGCTCTCCCTTGGAGGCTCTGAAGTTGAAATAAGTTGCGTGGAGGAGGCAACTGAAGTATTTCCTCAACTTTAAGAGGATCGACTCTGATACCCTCTCTAGAAACTATGAAAACTAACAGACTACCCATTTTCACAACAAAGATACACTTGTTGGGATTCAATCGAATCTTGTAGCATCGGCATCTTTCGAAAATTAGACGGAGGTGCTTGGGGTGGTCCACTCTCTTGCGAGAATGGCCAGCAAGATCATCCAAGTATGCCTCCACTATACGCTTAAGGTCGTGAAAGGCGTAGGTCATGGAACGCTGAAAGGTAGCTCCAGTGTTTTTAAGGCCGAAGGGCATCTTTCGGTATGCAAATGTACCCAAAGGACAAATCAAAGCAGTTTTATGTTGGTCCTCGGGCTTTATATGGATCTAGTTATATCCTGAGAAGCCGTCCATAAACGAAAAAGCTTCGCTTCCCACACAAGCATCCAAGATATGATCTATGAATGGAGTGGGGAAATTATCTTTCGGACATGCGCGGTTCAGATCTCTAAAGTCAGTGCATACACGAATGGTTCCATGCTTCTTATCCATAGGAACGGGATTTGACACCCATTCGGTAAGGGGAATCGGGTAGATGAAACTAGCCTTAAGTAGTTTCTCCACCTCTGCCTTGATCATGGCTGCCTTCCTAGGGTTCACAACATGAAGGCGTTGTCGAACCGACTTAACATTAGGATATGTCTTAATCTTGTGTTCGACAATGCTGGGGTCTATTCCTGGCATCTCCTCATATGACCAGGAGAAAACATCCTGAAATTCCTTGAACAGCTCAGTGTAAGTGTCAATCTCCTCAGGAGAACAATCAACACCGATGTAAACGTTCTCTACCTTTCTGAGTGTACAAGAAATGTTGATTGGTATGGTAGGGGAAATATTAGCCATGTTCCCCTCCGCGTAAATCCCATGTGAATCCAAAGGATCCACAGGGTGACCAACCTTCTCGACAAGAGTCGTCCTGAACTCTTCCTGCTCGATAAGGTCAAGGTTGGGAAGAAAATAAGAGCGATGATGCATGTTCCCAAGGCCTCTCACTACCACACATGGCCTTAACAATAGCTTCATTTGAAGGCAAAGACCGTCAAGACAATCGTGCGAACCAGATGAGTCGGCTTCCCACGCGGGAAACATAACGGGATCTTCTTCTTCTATCCCTAAAGAGGAGAGATATGTCTCTGCAGTGGCTTGTTGAATATCTCGGTATGAAAGCTCAGCAGCAGATAGTGGCATAGCCATTCGGACATGCGCGATATCTCCATACGGGGAACTTACAGACGGTAAAGTCCACGAATCATTAAAATACAAGGTCCGGAATGGTACATTATTCAATGGAAGAGGCGTGTTATCGAAAATGGTTCCTATAAAGGAGATTGGTGCAACGAAGTCGAATGATCCCATCAATGAGGGGTACAATCCTACACCAATGTTCCCAATTGTCGGCTGAGAATCTTTGACCTAAGGAACAACAGTTCCCGTAGATGCTGTGGAATTGGGACTAACGAAATCTAGCTGATCGACCGTCACAATCTTGCCTTCGTGTGGAAAGAAAATAATTATGAATACAGAGGACATGATATCTCTCATAGCATAGATCCAATTCCTACCTAGGAGAAGGTTGTAGTCGATGGGTGCATCAACCACCTCGACTTCAATAGGCACGGATTTCCCACCCAAGCGGACAACAAGGGAAGGGAGAATACCATGCGCATTAGAGGAGATTTCAATTTAAAATGGGTCATCCAAAAATAATACAAATTCCATGTCATCATGTATTAGCCAATCAAAATGCTTTAAAACTCAAAAAGGGAGCACCTAAAAAAATTGGAGGGAAAAAATAAAAACTACTTTTTTGGTTCGTATTTTCAACTTATCTCCTTGTAGGTTTTCTCAAATTTCAAGCGAGAGGACTCATTAGATGCATAATTAAATTATGCATCCAATGAGTAACCATGTTGCATACTTTTAACAACATCCACACCATGAAAAATCGAAAATACATTAAAAAAACATGTTTTCTCTCACTAGAAACACGTTTTTTAATGTATTTTCATTTTTTCATGGTGTGGATGTTGTTAAAAGTATGCAACATGTGTACTCGTTGGATGCATGATTTAATTATTCATCCAACGAGTCTTCCCGCTTGAAATTTGAGTAAACCTACAAGGAGATAAGTTGAAAATACGATCCAAAAAGTAGTTTTTTTACTCTCTCTCTACTATTATTTTCTTATTTTCTTATTATTTTCCTTAGGAGGCCCATTTTTTACCCAAATTTCCTCTAATGGCCTAAATGACCGACCGTCGAATGCAGTGAGCATGGTCATAGACTTGGATAAGGGAGGAGAGTCAAGAGCTTTCCAACAAGATAACGACATCACTGACGTAGAAGAACCTTCTTCAACCACCGTTCTTTTAACAATATTCTGTAGGCACTCCACATGGACTTGAAAAGCCACATGATAAGGTAAGCGAGGTTGGATGTCAGTAGTGTCAAACTTGATAACGTTTGGAATTCCCTGATCCTAAACTCCTAAAGTGCACAAAAGGGCGTTCCTTTGAAAAGGACATGCCTGTAAAACCTGAAGAGACGACATGGCACATGGAGTTTGACCCAAATCTTCTACAATGGAGTAGTTTTGGGTGGCTCGGGCATTGGGATTATGAGCAGAGCACTTGAGAACACCTTTCGGTATCCGTGGCATAGTAGTGGGCTTCTTGATATGTAGAGAAGTATCAGGAGGAGGGACTTCATTACCCAAGTTCGGTTGTGGTGCACCATAATCGCGTTGACAAGTAGCAACACTAACCTCTGATTTAACCATATTCACGCATCCAAAGCCACCAATATGAGAAGCGGACGTTGAAGTATCATTAGTCCCATAACCAGTGATGGAAGCACTCGAAGCCATATTTTGATGATGAGGAAGTGGATCTTTCAACACAGTTGGGCTCTGTGCAAGATGCTTCGATGCTTCTTCAATCCGAGGACACAAGTGAGTAAGATGATCTTCTAAACAAAGCTTGCAAGGAAACTTCATCTTACGCCTAGGATTACGGTCCCCACCAGCATTTCCGCCGTCCTGAGGAGGGTTGGCATTCTCTTTCCTAGGAGTATTATGATTACTTCCATTATTCCCACTATTCCCACCCTTACGGTTGTTTGTCCCCTTCTTCTTACCACCAGGTTGATGGTTACCAGATGGGTTCGTCGATTGCGTAGCATGTACATCGAACGGTTGGGTGGAAGTGGACAAGGTGTGAACATGTCCAGGAGTATATGGGTTAAGAGAAAAATTTTGCATTTGATTAGTAACCAAATCTATGGGTCGAGTACTTGTAGATCCAACAATGCCATCGGCATGTGGTCCAGGAACTGGCTTGGGCTCATGTTGTGATCGCGGTGCGTCAGGAATAATATCATACAGGATGTTAGATTGAGCATAGAGTAAATATAGCTACTGGACTTTGTATATAGCTTGTTCCATGGTCGTAATGTCGGATATCAAAACATCCTTAGAAATATATGGGAGCAAGGACTTAAGGAACCATTCCAACAGGAAGTCTGGAGGAATGTTGGATTTCACTAGCCTCTTCCGTCGACGCCACTCTTGAACGTGGTCAGATATGTGTGGCCTTATTCTGGAAAAAGGTAGACAAGAGTTCAGTGCCAATATCGTAGCAAACCGGCAGCTGAAAATGGTCTAGGAAAACCAAGGCTATCTCATTAAAATCCCTGTAAGTGCCCCCCGGAAACTCGACATACCACTTCGCGGCTGCCCCCGTGAGGGTGCATTGAAATAGTCTCAAACGAATGGAATCATGATTTAACGAGTTCGAGGAGCACCAATGGTGAAAATTCGTAACATGATCACCAGGATCCTCACCACCCTTCCCTTCAAACTTTGGAATGTTGGAAGGGAGTTTGGTAGGGACTGGAGGCCAAGTAGGATCGTGACCCACCAGATCATTTGTGAGCTTCGAAAGATTGGGAAGATTCAAACGAGCAAGGAACGGGATCTGCGGTTGTAAATCTTGATTATAGGCTCCCAAAAGAGGTTGACCTTGCGGATCTGAAGGATAATATGGGCCATGACCATGACCATAGGGTTGATAACCGCCCCCACCCTGACCCGTGTAAGGGTATGTAGGTATATATGTGTTGTGAGTACCGTAGTGAGTTGGGTTGTAGTAAGGTCCAGAACCGGCTGTATTATAGTAAGGGTTACCACAATAGTTATGGGGCATGTAAGTACTACTCGTAGCAGGAACCGTACTATGATGACCATAATTGTAAGGTATGTTCCCACCCCCTATATGCGTATTATTAGTAGCAGGTGCAGTCTTATAATGACCATAAGTGTAAGGTATATTCCCACCCCCCATATTATGAGAGGTACTAACGTTAGCAAAAGTGGTCGTGGTCACGGGTATGTGTGTAGAGGCATGTGTATTACACTATGAAATGTGATTCGTATTGTGAACAGTGTTCCCACCAACATGAGTGGTAGTCCTAGGATGCGGCCCTCCTCCAACATTTGGAATGTGTGAAGGGATACATCCCGTCCCATACTGATGTGTGGAAGATGAAGGTGCAGTGCCCCCAGTGAGGGTAGTTCCCCCAGTGAGTGCAGTGTTTCCAACACCATGACTAGTGCTAGCATGACTACCAGACGTAGTGGAAGTAGCAGCTATGTTCAAACTAGGCATACCAAATGAAAAAGGCGTCGTGGACGAAGGAATGTTTGTATTACTCCAATCTGGCATCCCATATCAGAAACCTTGTGTGTGTGTCCCATCAAATGGGTTTGTCTCGGGAAGAGTGATTTGTGGTGGTGACTCTCTTCCATATCTAGGAGAGGAAGGAGCAGATGTACCTTCGACTCTACCCGACGGAGTCGTGGAGATTTTTCCCGTGCTAGATGGTGTAGTCATAATATGAGCTTCTTGAAGTTCGTATGAAATATCAAAAGGATCCAAAGGAATCCTCCAGCATCTCTTATAAAAAGGACGTGTAACTTCACCGGCCGGTAAACTTGTCAAACAACGAGACCGGCGGAGAGGTGGATCTCGCTCCACGATATCTCCAAAAATTCAAAAAATCAAAGCGTCTCCTAACGGCCAACCTAACGATCAAAGAGCACACACCTAAAGAAACTACAGCCAAATGCACACAAACAGGACTGGCTCAAGAGACCTCCCGACACTACAGCTGGTATGTCTCTCCTAGGAGAGGCTTGAGACTCCCAAACTATAACCAGAGGTAACAGAATCAGTTATAAGGGCTCCCAGAATTCACACCGTTCATAAGGTCAAATACCTATACAACAGGAAACGGTGTTGTCCAACCCCTATCTGACTCAGGACAATTGCATAATAACCGCTACGAATGCCCTATGTGATACCTAGGTAAGGCAACTAAGGTCACCACAATATAACCAATGCTCAGGTGGATAGTCGTAGGTGGGATCCGTCGTATGGGAAAGGTAGCTAATCCCGAAACTCAAGAGGGTCAAATCCCCCAAGAGTCCCCTTACACGAACAAATCCTGGAAATATCTCCCACCTTCAGCCAGTATTGGAGGGTTATCTCCACAACCAACCTCCCGTGACCTCGTGCTTAACTCTGGTCTGAGTAGAGCTTCCTAAGAAAACTGATGTATACTACGGGTTCACCACTCCCTGGTCAAACACATAATTTTTTGTCTAGTAGTCTTGGATTGTTAACTCACAATGATCTATTCCAAGACTCTAAACCTATGCTAGTTGGTGCACCCTATAAAAAGAAAATTGTTTCTAATCAATTTTAAGATTAAGCGTTGATTGTAATTACACAAAGGATATGGTCGTGAAACTGATGATGTAAAAGACTCAATGATATGCACAATCGAAAATCACTAGACTCATCTATTCAATAAAAAGCATGCCACTAATATGACAATCAATCCAACGGTTCGAAATAAAATGCAACTCTTTTAAAATTCCAATGCACAAGCATATCCTAGATGAAATCACAAGCACTCGGATGCAAAATGCAGAACATAAAGCAAATATTTTTGTATTTTCTCTTATAAATGGAAGGAAATTGCAAAACAATGTTTTTGTATTTTTTCAATATAGATGGAATGAAAAAATGCAAGAAAAATCTAAGTATTCGGTAAAGAAATACATAGCATATCACTCAGACAACCCAGCAAGTCCCAAACAGTAAGACTCAGCCAATGTAATGAGCTAGAAAATCAAAAAATGGTGGGAAACCAAAAAATCTCAAAACAAAGAGAAAGAGGAGTTTCTGGTCACAAACAGGCCATGGAACAGTCAAGAATCAGGCCAACTAAGACTCAGGAACACTCAAAACCAACCCGGTAACAATCCAAGGTAAAAAAACAATCAATCTTGGAGTTGTACGCAACTGTACAAGGAATAGCAGCGGGTAGACGTGGGATACAGTGAAAACATAGGTGGGTAGACGCAGTCAAAACTAAGTTGACCCGCGTACAGAGAAGGAAAAATGAACCCAAAAAGAGCCCAATAGCCCAAAAAAAGCTAGTTTTCTATAGTAAATCCTAACAGCCAATCAATGACACAGAAGCTTGACAAAAAGCAACTCTAAATAAGGAAAAATGCCTAAAAATCCCCAAAACGGAGGTCTCCCCCCAATGGAGTCGCCATTTCTGTTACGGAGAAAAACTTCCTATGGTATGGGGCCGACCACAACAGACAGATGACTGCATAACACTACTCAATTCCCAATGCAATGCTATATAAATTAAAATGATAAGATAATGGAGAATAAGACCAACCTTCAACCAAATGTTCGAAGTAGATCCCCATTGAGCTTTCAACTTATGCACTTGAACCTGCAAATTAGTCTCAACAGCCAATACAAAACAAGTGCATATAATATGTAAAATACATTAGCATAATCAATAGCAATGGTCCATGATATCATAAGTAAATGTAACCCAATGTAATTTAAACAACATTCACAACATCAATAGGACACGAAAATGAGTATTTCCATTAATTAATAACAAGAAGTACATAATACAACCTCTTGCCGGCAACCAATCTGAACCGAGAACTAGGTCCCTCCACTTGTGCCTCCACCACTTCAATCCTCCATACTATGGTAAACTCAAACTATCAAAGGAGTTTGGGAGGTGAACATAAGAAGTTCACAACAACAAGTATCAATGAGTGTAGAATCAAGTCACGGAAAAAAACCACTAGAGTTATCTTGCTCTCTCTTTCTCCTCCCTTCCATACACCATAAGAGCTCAATATATAGCCTTCCAAAGGTAGGTGAAAGGACAAATAGAGTCGTTTCAAGGCATATGGAGGGACAAAGGTCACCCTAAGACCGCTTTTTGGGAGTAAAAGTGAGTTTTAATTACTTTTTACCATGCAACTTGGTATACATTGGCTAATGTGGTGCAGCCTGCGTGTACGCGTGTACGCTGGCTATATTGGAACAGCAAGCGTACAAGAACAAAAATAGGGAAAACTAAGTTCCTGAAGGGAAGATCATGAATCTGAGTCAAACAATGGATACTGAAGGCCAGTAACTGCTGATGCTCACAAGGTGGAAAAATACTCTGTAACAATAAGGCATGGAAGGATAAGAAAAACAAAAAAAAATAACCAAAGGAAGAAGGGATTCAAGCCTCCTCAATTCAAAAATCAGCCAAGGCAGCCACCACAGCGTGTCACTAAGCCAGCTAGGATGTTGGGAGATAAGACAAGAGATCCAAGAGATCCTATTCAATGTTGGGGATGTGGAGGGGACCACATGCTTAGGAACTGTCCACATCAGAGTGGGAGTGAAAAACAAGTTCACAACATCCAAGTAGCTGAAACAGTGGGTCAAGTGACAAGGACCGTCCCTAGAATTTATGCAGCACTAGAGGACTGCCAATCAAACCATCAACCAACTATTGTTGAAGTTGAACGCAATCTATTTCTATTTTTATTGAACATGGATCTAATCGTAGTTATATCAGTCCTAAAGTTGTTGAGATTTGTGCTTTTAAGAAAACAAAGCATAGTAAATCATGGTTAGTTCAACTATCCACTAGAACTAAGAGGAAAGTTAGTGAGATCGTGGATAAATGTCCATTGGAAATAGATGGACTATCCACTTTTGAAAATATGAATGTATTTCCACTTGGTTCCTATGATATTCTCATTGGAATGGACTGGTCGGAAGCTCATAGAGTTAAACTTGATTGCTACAGCAAGACTTTTGAGTGTATTGATGAAGAAGGAAGCCCAGGGGTTGTAATGGGTATTCCAAAGGTAGTTTTTGTTAGGAAAATTTCAGCCATGCAATTGAATAAATTATGTAGGAAAGGTTGCCAATTATATGCAGCCCATATTTTGGAGAAAACAAAAAATGAAATTTCCAAGTTGGAACACCATTCTGTTTTGCAAAAATTCAAGGATGTGTTTCTCGATGAAGTTCCAGTACTTCCTCCAAAGAGGGACATTGATTTTACAATTTATCTTGTTCCAGGAGTTGCTCCAGTTTCCAAAACACCTTACAGGATGAGTACACCAGAATTATTAGAGCTGAAAATGCAACTGCAAGAGTTGTTGGAAAAGAAGTAGATAAGGCCAAGTGTGTCTCCATGGGGAGCACCCGTACTTTTTGTGAAAAAGAAGGAGGTAACACTCAAGTTATGTATTGATTACAAACAAATTAACAAGGTTACAGTGAAGAACAAGTAGCCCTTGCCTCGAATTGATGATCATTTTGATCAAATGAGAGGAGCAAACGTATTCTCCAAGATTGACTTGAGGTCTGGTTATCATCAAGTGAGAATCAAAGAAGAAGACATTCACAAGACAACCTTTAGAACAAGGTATGGGCACTATGAGTTTGTGGTGGTGCCATTTGGTCTCACCAATGCACTAGCTACATTCATGTGACAGTCTCATGAAGTGTTTTCAGCAAGTATTTGGACAAGTTTGTTCTTGTATTTCTAGATGACATTCTTATTTATTACAAGAATGAAGAAGAGCACAAAGAACACTTGAGAATGGCTTTGCAATTGCTAAGGGAGCTAAGAAAATGTGACTTTTATAAAAATAAAATTCATTATTTGGGTCACATTATTTCTGAGGAGGGAATATCGGTGGATCCCGAAAATATTGAAGCCATCATGAATTAGTCCACTCCAAGAAATGTGACAGATGTGAGATCTTTTATGGGTCTTGATGGTTACTACAGGAGGTTCATTGAAGAATTCTCCAAGTTTGCACACCCAATCACTTCTTTGCAAAAGAAGGGGATAAAGTTCGTGTGGACATCGAGATGTGAAGAAAGCTTCCAAGTGTTAAAAAAGCTTCTCACAAGTGCTCCAATTCTGAAGATTGCAAATCTGGAAAAAGCCTTTGTGGTATGCACAGATGCATGTAAAGATGGACTTGGAGGAGTTCTTATGCAAGATAACCATGTGGTATGATACGAGTCAAGGAAGTTGAAAGAGCATGAGAAGAACTATGCTACTCATGATTTAGAGCTTGCAGCCATAGTGCACGCTTTGAAAATGTGGAGGCATTATTTAATGGGCAGAAAATTTGAACTAAGGACGGACCATTGTGGTCTGAAATATTTGTTTGAGCATCCCACCTTAAATGCTAGACAAGCTAGATGGCTGGAATTTTTATGTGAGTTTGATTTTGAAATCAAACACATAAAAGGTAAATAAAATAAGGTGGTTGATGCACTTAGCAGAAAAGTACATGAGATGCATGTAGCAGCCATTAGTACCTGCCAATCAAATTTGAGGCAGTAGATTACTATCTATATTGTTGAATATGATCTATATGTGCAAATAAAGAACAAATTGCAGCAAAAAAAATTGGGAAAAAGGTATGAAGGTTACCATTTGGAACGCGAAATACTTCTTGTTTATAAAAACATAATTTATATTCCTAATGTGGCAGATTTGAGAAGGATTAATATGGATGAAATACATAAAATGCCATATTCCGGTCACCCAGGATACCAGAAAATAGTTGCTACAGCGAGAAAGCAATATTTTTGGCTGGGGATGAAAAAGGAAATTGTTGAGTATATTTCTAAGTGTATGAAATGACAGCAAGTAAAGGTTGAACATCAACACCCACCAAGTTTGTTGCAGCCTTTGTCAATTCCAGAATGGAAATGGGATGTGATTTCCATGGATTTTCTTACAGGTTTTCCAATGACAACGAGGCAGCATGATTGTGGTGGATAAATTATCTAAGGCAACACACTTTATACTAGTTAAATCCACGTATAAAACGGATGCGATTGCAAAAAAATTTATGAAGGAAATTTTCAGGTTGCATGGTTTTCCTAAAGCAATAATTTCATAGAGGGATACTAAGTTCACCTCAAATTTATGGAAATCTCTTTTTGTTGATTTGGGTACGCAGCTGAACTTTAGTGCCGCCTACCATCCACAAACAGATGGGCAAATACAAAGGGTAAATCAGGTGCTTGAAGAGATGTTACGCATGTATGTGATAGACAAACCATCCAAGTGGAAGGATTATCTACACTTGGTAGAGTTTGCATATAATAATGGGAAACAAGCATCGTTGGGAATGAGTCCATTTGAATATGTGTATGGCAGGAGGTGTAGAACACCAGTTACTTGGGATAACCCAGTGAACAAAATTGTACTTGGGCCATAATTGCTTATGGAAATGGAACAAGAGGTTGTAAAGATTAGGAAAATTTTAAAGGCATCCCAAGACAGACATAAAATTTATGGAGATAAGAACCGAGTGCATAGAGAGTTTCATGTTGGGGATCATGTTTACCTTAAAGTGAAGCCAAGAAAGAGTTCTTTGAAGCTTGGAAGTTGTGCCAATCTATCGCCAAGATATTGTGGGCCATTTGAAGTGCTTGAGAGAATAGGACAAGTTGCATATAGAATTGCATTTCCTGCTAACACTAGAGCTCATAATTTTTTTCATGTTTCTTTGCTTAAGAAATATGTACATGATCCTAACCATGTGATTGATTGGGATGTGATCCAGGCGGAACCCGAGGGAGAGTTTCAAACCGAGCCACTATGCGTCCTAGACAGGAAAGTGGCATTGCTCCGGAACCGAGCCATCGGACAGGTAAAGGTGCAATGGAAGCACTTCAGTCCCAATGAGGCTACGTGGGACTTGGAGGATGCCATGAGAGAGGCATATCCATTTTTGTTCTGATCTAAATTTTGAGCAAACACCAAGGACGTTGTTATTCCAAGGGTTAGGGGATTGTAATACCCCTATTTTTTACTTGGAATGTATTATCCAAACTTATGTAAATGATGTAAATATGCTAGTGTGAATTCCTAGTGCGGAGATCAAGGCCAAGGCCCGATTAGTGAATGGATAGGCATGTATGCTACTATATTTTATTTGGACTGTTTGGTTGGATTTTATGCCGATTTAGAATATTATGTGCATAAATAATAAAATGGTCCAAGAGTGGTTGTGTAAAGAGCACCAAAGAGGCTATGATTCCACCGGAGGGGAAGAGGAAGGGGGCCTATGGGAAACCAAATCCTTGTTTCCAAGTGTCCACCTTAGAACTCACCTAAATTCTGTCATGTGATGAGAATAAGACAATTATCTCCATTTTGACCATTTTCCAATCATTGATTGCACATGTGAGGTTGGTGGGAAAAGTCACTTCGTGTAGTTATTGAAGCATGAGGGTTGTGACATTTATGTCAGTTGTCAGCAGCCCTATTTCTTCTATGGTCAGAAGCCATGTTAGTTGTCTTTTCACCCTTACCTCATATCTTTAGAGTCAACACTCTTTTGATCATTATTCCATCCTCATTCTCTCATGTAAGCTGCTACACTACGTAGATTTATTCCATTGTTGTTCATATCAATTACCAGACTGTGTGTTAAACCCAGAAATTCGAATTAGAAGACATAATTGCATTTTTGGAAGGAAAAATAGTTGGTTGTAGGTGAGCAAAGAGGTTGGGAAAGCTAGGAACTTTACCCATGGATTTTTGTTTCTTGTAGGTGCTTGAGAAGTCACAAAGCAAGGCTACAGGTGGTTCTATAGCATCCATATCAGGTTGGACTTCTTCTATGCACACACTGGAAGCACCCAACAAGATGGATCACCCAAGAAAACCATGGATCGGTGAAGGGGATGCCTGATCTAGAAGGGTGTTGTGTGGGGCAGGTATTGTGGAAGCCAAGGCTGTGAGGGCTAAGTGAGACCCCTGTAGAGCTCTGTATGAGCATTTGTCTAAGCACAGAGAGCAGAATGGGTTGTGGGTTGAGAGATAGAATCCCGTAAGTGTTTCCTTCGCCCCGGTGTCCTCATAGCCCATCTTGGGGGTGTCCTCCCAGCAGAAAGAGTATATGATGGACGGAGTGCTTATTGTTGGGTGTAAAAGCACTCTTACATAGCCAGTTGCTTGGATCTGCGTTTCTTAAAGATAAGTACTCTCATGTATTTGAATCTGAACTGTTTTATTTGATGCATGTAATGTTATTCTTGTATTTGCATATTTGACATGTGTGGATAGACTTTAATTCCGTTGTGCATGTTTAATTACATTTCTAAACACATTCTGTTTGTTAAAAATCGTATTATGCATTTGGTGCGAAATTTTTAGAGCCCAGGTTTGGCCAACTTCCCCTCCCGATTGTTGGATTGGGTGAGGGGGACGTAGTATAGATGTCTCAAATCTGATGAGACAGTATTGACATCGGAATTCCGACGTCGGTCGGGATAAAATTAAAAAATGGAAAGGAATTTCCAACAAGCCATGCGATTTCTGCTATC
Source organism: Larix kaempferi (assembly GCA_027924585.1). Classification (NCBI taxonomy): domain Eukaryota; kingdom Viridiplantae; phylum Streptophyta; class Pinopsida; order Pinales; family Pinaceae; genus Larix; species Larix kaempferi. Next base: position 1,382,852 of record BSBM01000271.1, on the reverse strand, counting down.
ATTGTCAAAAAATACATTGGAATTTGCATCCAAATGTAGTGGTGTCAGTAGTGTAATCCTAATTTTAGATTTTTTGTTTTCACAAGGTTATTTGTGCACGTTCATATCTAAATTTAATTAAGAACACAAGTTAGAAAATTTCATTCAATGTAATAGAGTTACCAAACAAAATTATTAAATAGTTTTGTGTGAAAAAATGGAAACTATGAGTTGTCTTTATGATGAGCTTGACCAAACCTATACAAGATCACTAGATTGTTCAAAGATTTATCTTCAGTTATTAATTGTGTTTTTTGTTTCTATTTGGTGTATTTATTGTCTTAAGGAATCACCAAATATTTAATTATCGATCAGGGTTGGTAATCTTAGAGTTGTGGCACAGTATATGCTGAGGTAGAATGGTACCTAAATCTTTGGCTCGGTAGACCTTGAAAAGGTTTAATAATGAAAAGATCGAAAGATCCTTCAAAATGAAAAACCGAGTCAAACTTCAAAAATACAACTACTGAAATTATAAAACCTAACTAAACAAACAGATCAGAATAGTATCAAGCTATACTACTCTACTCCATGAACAATAACTGAAAATATAAAAACAACAATATGATTCTAGGAAGCAAAACTGGATAAAAAACAGAATTACTTTGATGAAATTGAAAGCTACTGATAAAAACTCTAATCTAGGAATTAGAAAACAATTGTAAATGAGTTTAAAGACCTATCTATGAGATGATTCAATTGACAACTAACTATGGAACAGGAAACTATATTAGTTTAAAGCAAAAACTACAAACTACTTAATAAATTCAAAAACTATTCATGCATCCAACTAATGAAAACTACCTAATTCCATTCTCCTTGAGGGTTTTGAGGAAGTGTATCAAATGTAATAGGGATGGGAGAGAATGTATCAAGATGACTTTCAAATGAAACAAGGAAGCAGAATGGAAGCAAATCTAATTTAACTTCTACAAATAAATGTAAACTAAAGAGTGTCCAATTGCAACTTACTTTAAAAATTGTGATCTATTTCCTATCCATAAGTAAATGACATGGAACTAATGTAATCTAGAAGCAAATAGAAAACTTAATAAAGATATTTACTTGAAAATGGATTTGATTTAGAAGCAAGTAGAAAACTTGATAAAGATGTGTTATACGTAGAAAACTTGATAAAGATATTTTATTTCCAAATCAGATCCTATTCTATGAACATCTTGATTGACTATATGAATGAGAAAGACAAATCCTATGCTAAGAAACTACCAAAACTAAGATATTGTGGAGAATGAAATTACTAAGTCTAATCCGAAATCAATCTTAAGAAACATGAAATAAACTAAATGAAACTGGTAAATTCCAAAACAGTTAATAAATCAGATATAGGAGAGAAACATAATCTAGAAAGCAACCGAAGCAAAATTAAGGGAATGGAACGAAAGCTAAAAATGATTATGAAACTTAATTAAAACTCTATGTAGTGTAAAACAAAGTCCTAATTACATGTATGAATGCTAATCAATTGCAAGAAATATTATAGTGTAAAAACCTAAGAAACTGAATTCTAAACAAGCATGAAAACGATGCAGAAAATATTAAAGTCCGTATGACAATCTGGATGACAGTCTGGATGGCAGAAAAATGATTTAAACTAAGGAAAGAAGCAGATTGAAAGATATTAACGCCAGCTGGTTGATACATATGAACCTACAGTGCAAGGAAAGCAGTGAATAGACTGTTTAGAAGCTAAGATAACAAGAAGTTATCTATACTAATCATTATCTCAGGAAATGAACTATTTCTATGGCATAATAAAACAAGGTTGAAATGAAAAAAAAAACTAATCTACAGCTACAGGAAAAACTAGCATAACTATATCTAACTATGAGTTAAACTTTGAAATAGTATATAATTAACTCTATCTAATTGCAAATGAAAAGACTGAAAGCAAACTAACAAGAACTATGCATGACCAGCCATTTTGACTTCTAGGAATGTAAATTAACTAGCAAATTAAACTAACAGCAAGATATGAATCACAGGAAATGAAGACCTGTCATGTACAGGAAACCAAATTAAAGACTGGAAATGAAAACTATTAATTTGCAGAAAAGAAATGAAAAATATATACAGTAAAACCTCTGGTTGTTGAGGGGCCCTTCCTAGCAATCAGAGATGGAATATTAACTCAAATTATTCACCAACAACAGAACATCAACAGCTACGAAACTAGAACTTCCACTAACTGGTAAAAATTACACAGCGTCTATGTAAAAGTTACTGCTATCGTCTATATGCTATATATGTTGTATGTGTATCTGTGTGTTGCGTTTCTTCACAGGAAACGTCTTTATATAAGTTTACAATAAGAGAGAAGGTCGACATAGTGGACCTCTCTAAAAATAGGAGGTTTAATGACTAAAGAAACGGATGCGAGGTGGTTCACGACAGTGCACAGGGCGTCTGTCTAAGTCCACGTCATTGATTCTCCTTGACGGGAACAGCTGGGCGTCGGTTTCCTTCAATCATGGGCGGAGGATGTGCTGGCAGGATGAGCATGGGAGGATGAGGAACTTCTAGAACGTCGACGTGGGCAGAGAGTGTGCTATCAAGCTGAGCGAACGAGAGGACGGATCTTCTAGAAGGAAGGCTCACCAACCGTGAGTGACATGTCCTTAACAGAACCCACATCACCGTTTTTAACTTTATTGCCCTGAAATATCTCAACCAACAATTCCGCGGGTATGAATGGAGGGCTGAATGGCAGGTTGAATGTGGCTAGACTTCCTCAGTGTGAACGTGCGGCTGAATGAAGGTCCGAATGACGAACGCAGCCTATAAAACAAAAACTAAATGCCAAGGATGTCTAGAAATATGAGATGATTGTCAATAAACCATAAAAATGATGATAATTATTCACGATTCGTATGATTTTCAAATAAATGCATACCTGAGTCTGTTTGATGGTTTGAATGGAAAAGAGAATGACTTATCATAGCAAAACAGTGAAAATAACGCCAATCAGAGCATGTTTACTGATCAAAATGGTGACAAAAATGGACGCCAACATTCCCCCAAACCGAAGATATGCCAGGTCCCACTGAGAAAAAGAAGAGAAATTCAGGAAGAAGGATGAGTTGCGGTAGCAGCTACCTTCGACTTGGAAGAGGAAGTAGATTTAACCCTAAGCTTCTGGAACTAGTCCTTCAAAGCATCATGCTTCAACCGGAGAGAAATGTTGGAAGTTGTTTTGGCTTCATTTAAATCTTCAACACATTTCACCTGGAAACGTAAGTCCTTGTTCTCTTGATGAAGCCCAAAGATGATCTCAACATACTTATCATTCTGGATTTTTAACTCTGCTATGTCCTGGGTTAGTCTGTCCATAGTCTAATGGAGTGGAGTAGACTCTTATGTAAAAGACTCAGGGTCTTTTTGAGGGCTTGATCCCCTTAGAAATGGTTCGGGATCAGCAGGTGTAATGTGTTCCTCAGGAACCTTATTTTCAATGTGTGCAGGGGTAGGTTCCAAGACGGGATCTTCAATCAAATTGGCAGAGATATTAGCCAACGCAAGGAGAGGTGATTCAAAGACAGGGTCATTTGCTTGGTCGTCAGGGTTGTCCAAATGCATTGGCTGGATGACGGACTGATCGATAGACTGGACGACGGTCTGATCGACAAACTGGTCACGATTAGCCTTTCTTGACTTCGTGGGTATAGGTGAAAAGAATGGGGGTTCCATGGTTGTGTCCTCGTGGATAGGATTAGGAGAGGATGAATGAACAGGGTGTACTTATCCCGTAGTACCCTCACTAAATTGTACGGACTTGGTATCCCTTTTTGCTTGGGGAGGGGTTTGGATGGGCTCATCTGCACGGGTTTGAAATTGGTGACACTTGCGAGAGGCAGAGGCTTTAACCAGAGGATTCTTAACCAGATGGGGGTTTAGTGTTTCAAACACAAAGTTATCCCATGTTTGACCATTCTCCTTCAACTGATGGATGATTAGGATTTTTATAAGACAGTGATGGTATAAGCTGCCAGCGGGGTTAACTGCATTTTTCCTAACCTAGCTAGACATATTTTCTAGGCTCTTTAGAAAATAAAATGGGAAATTTAGGGCCTGATTATTAACGAAATGTTCCAATAATCTAAGGTGACAGGCTTTGAAGATGGTGTACTTACCCTCACAAGTGATTAACCGGATGATGACAGTCAAGGGAACGAGATATTCAGGCTTGATCCATTCCCTGTGGAACCCTTTTGTGCCTGTAACGTGTTGGTAGTCGGTTTTGAGAGCAAATTTGTGATCCACCCGTGGAAGGAAAAGATTTTTGTGCCGACGGGCACCCTCCCTGGGAAGTCTCGTGGCCAACGCAATGGACTCTTCTGTTACAGGAAAGGTGATATGGCCAACCTTAGTTGTTTTGCCATCGAAAAGCTGCCAGCGGGGTTAACTGCATTTTTCCTAACCTAGCTAGACATATTTTCTAGGCTCTTTAGAAAATAAAATGGGAAATTTAGGGCCTGATTATTAACGAAATGTTCCAATAATCTAAGGTGACAGGCTTTGAAGATGGTGTACTTACCCTCACAAGTGATTAACCGGATGATGACAGTCAAGGGAACGAGATATTCAGGCTTGATCCATTCCCTGTGGAACCCTTTTGTGCCTGTAACGTGTTGGTAGTCGGTTTTGAGAGCAAATTTGTGATCCACCCGTGGAAGGAAAAGATTTTTGTGCCGACGGGCACCCTCCCTGGGAAGTCTCGTGGCCAACGCAATGGACTCTTCTGTTACAGGAAAGGTGATATGGCCAACCTTAGTTGTTTTGCCATCGAATCCCTTAGCAAAAAGGAGTGAAACCTCGTCATCGTGGCCATCAAGAAGGTGGAGGAACGAACCCCATCCAGGTCGCAGGAACACTTCACGGCATGCCTTAAATTCGGGAATACGGAGGAGGTCTTGGTAGCTTCCAGGCTCGTAACGGATTGGCATTGTTGGACAGAGGACAGGGGATGCAAATGGATAGAGGGAGTGCAAGAGATTGCAAGAGACGTGGCTTTATGGGCTCCGAAAAGACAAGGGAAAGCAAAATGAAGCAGATTTCACACAACGTTGGTTTAAATGGTGATTCGTTCGAACGGTTAAACGATCGTGAGAAGGGATTTAGCATGCTCGAGTGATCATGTCAGCATGCCAAAAATCTTTGAATCGTGTGCCATCATGAGAATGCGTGCATTGGTGAATTCATATAGCTATGATATATTCAACCATGTCCAAAGTAAACTTTGGACAGGTTGAATGTAATGTTCATCATGAAATATTAAGCATAAATACATAAAAACATGATGAGTTTAATTAATACAATGTCAAATCGCATGCATATAATTTAATCAAGAGTTAAAACTATATGATAACCATAATGATTCTGAAAATCGCAATAATGCATGAATAACCAATTCGTTTAATGAAGTCGAAGTGAGCAAAGGAGTGAGATCGAGTGAAGAGATGGCGTTTGATTGGTTCCTGTTATAGTTAGTCAATTAAATTTTACCAGTGGAATTCAAAAATTAAATCCCTAACACACTTAATCATACTATTATAAGCAATGGTTTCATTTGGTACTTCATTCAGATTGTCGTTCATTTGCCTCATTCGGATCGTCATTCGACCCTTCATTCAACCCTTCATACAGACCTCTGATCTGTACAAGATATGTTTGTTGGTCCTAACTGATGTTGTTTTTGCAAGGAATTTCTGAGGCTACCAGCACACAAGAGATGTTGTAAATCTCCTTTTTTGGGGGGAACTTTAAGTCACATTCTTCTTTATTTGTCATTGATCAGAACAATCTTCCTTCTGCTATTTGCGTTATTCCTTAAACACATATCATTTTATCAAAGATAAATGAACTTTTATAAATATTCATAAAGTAAAGACAGTTCTGGACCTCCCCCAAACCAAAAATATGGTGTGTCCTCAAGCCATCAAAGAAAAACTAATTAATATTCAAATATTTTCAATTAAAAATTTAGCCAATAGCTCTAAAAATGTTGTGATAATTTTCATAAGGAAATGAAATATTAACTAATAAATGGAGATGATTCAGATATGTACATTCATCAAGTACGGTGCTTAAGAAGACCATATAAATAATGATAGTACAATTGATACGAAAAATGCGATAGGAAAACCAGTCATCCATGACTCATTTTAAAGATCTCTTGTCATCCAAAGAATATAGATAAATTTCACCGTAGAGTTTGTGAGATTTCTATAGTTATGGGTCCCACTTCTAGGATAATCATACCCTAGGTATTGTTTGAATTAGATGACCGGGTCCAAGTCCAACTTACAGCCATTCTCTAATGACAGTATAAATAATTGGCTTGAACATGTATTTGTATACTCAGGTTTTTAGATGAGCCATGTGGATAGTGATGCACTAACAAAACCTCTTTTACCCGATATTGACCCACTGCCAGCAGGCCTGTTCAGTACCCCGACGGGTTTATCTTGGTACCATGCAAGCATAGCCCCGCTACCAGCGAGCCTGTTCAGTACCCCAACGGGTTTACTTGCGTTTATCGAGCTTCCTTGTTTAAAGATTTTACTTAGCATGGACCCGCTGCCAGCGAGCCTGTTCAGTACCCCGGTGGGTTTGCTTTGTATAACGATTTTTTTTTTAGTAAGGAAGCCTGTTGGCACTAGAATGTGCTAAGCCTACTAAACACATAATTCAAATTTTTAGAGCGAACCTCATGAGTAACTTTATTTATAATGGCCTGAATTATAAATCATGTCAAAAGATAATAACTTAAAGTTGTTCTTTGATCTCTCAGTCTATCTTCTTTATAAAAGATTAGTAATGTTCCCCACAAAATAGAAATATCACTCACCTTTGGCTACCTTTTAAAGAATGCTTAAGAGACAAGTTTTGATAATGAGTCTAGGATGAACTAGTAGTCCATAGGTATAAGATAGAACTTCTGAAAAATATGATGATTAGAGTAGGTCTTAAGCAATTGTTCTAATGATAAATAAAAAAATGTGCATGTCTAAATCAAATACCATATACATAATCATAGAAGAAAGTGGTTAGGAATGACATAAAGAACATTTCAACTTTCACTATAAATTTTCAATTTTCAACAATAATTGAAAGAGAAGGAGTTAGGATATATTATGAATTTCTTTTAGAGCACTTCCCTTTTCAGATAATATTCCCTAACTAATTATAGTGATAAGGTTCTGGAAATCAAACTGCAAAACCACTTGTTAGATGATTCAAATTCATATCAATAACATATGTACAAGGGAAAGTCATGTAAAATTTTCAAAATTAAGGAAAGGAAAATAGTCTTCCTGTTTTAATTGACAAAATTCCATAGGCTGATCATAAAAATGGATTTCCTGTATAAATGCAATCAGTTGTTAGAAAGGACTCTTATTTATTGAAAAACAAAAATATATTTACATATATACAAATGAAGATAACCCAAAATAATTCAAGAACCAGGAGAAGGAGGAATGACTTCCTCTTCTACCAGCTCCATCTCCTCCTGTTGTAATGCATTCTGTACAAAATCTTGTTTAGATATTGGTTGATGATAAAGTCTAAGTCTATGTCCATTTACAACAAAAGAAATTTGCGAATCATCAATTGTCTTAATCTTAACAGATCCATTATCAAAAGCTGTAACAATTTCATATGGACCCATCCAATGGGTGGTTAATTTACCTTTAAAATTTGTGTACCTTGACTCAAAAAATAATGCCCAGTCTTTGTTTTTGAATTGTTTGTGTTTAATGTATTTATCATGCCACTTTTTGTGTTGGTTTTGTATTAAAATTGTGCGTTGAATAGAATCTTTCCTAATCTCGTCTAATTCATTTATTTGCAGGATTCGTTGTCTCTGTGCTTCTTATAGATCCATCCCTAATTGTGTAGCCATACGAAATTTTTTGACTTGAAATTCAATAGGTAGAAGAATTTGTTTACCATAAACAATTTCATAAGGTGTGTGGCCAGTGGTATTCCTCCAAGTTATTCTATAAGCCCATAAGGCTTCTGGAAGCCTGTCTGCCCAGTCTTTGTGGTGTAACTGGATAGTCTTAGTCATGATGGCTTCTAATACTTTGTTGTTGGACTCTACCTGACCATTGGCTTGTGGGTGATATGGTGAAGATTTACAATGTCTAATACGATATTTGTCAGTAAGCTCTTTCATCAATTTGGAGGTAAACTGAGATCCTTGATCGGTTACAATCTCCCTAGGTACACGGAATCGGGTGAATATTTTTTCATATATAAACTCTACCACAGATTTCTCTGTGGCTCGGAATAAGGATTTAGCTTCTACCCACTTGGTGACATAATCTGTGCAGACTAGGATGTACTTCTTCTTGCGAGACATAGGGGAAATTGGCCCAACGAAATCTAGAGCCCATTTTTCAAAAGGCTCAATCATAACTTGGGGTTGTAAGGGCATCTCATCAGATGGCATATGTCTACCCATTCTTTGGAAACTGTCACATCCTTTGACATACTTGGAAGCATCTTTGAGAATGCTTGGCCAATAATACCCAGAGTGCAACACTTTGTATGTTGTTCTATTGTCAGAAAAATTCCCACCGCAAGGTCCACCATGACATGCATGAAGGATCTCTTCCATCTCATCCTCTCGTACACATCGTCTAATAATAAGATCAGGACCGGTACGAAAAAGATCATTATCCACCCAAGAATAATTAGAACTTTGAACTATGATCCTACGTTTTTCGGGTGGGGAGAGATGGTTTGGTAGCTTTCCAGTTGCTAAATAATTGGCGATGTCTGCAAACCATGGGGTTCGAACAGATTCAGTGAACAAATGTTCATCTGGGAAGCTATCATCGACGGGACTAGCATTATCGTCGATTTGAATTCGAGAGAGAAAATCTGCTACCACATTCTCTCGACTGGGACGATCAACAACAGTAATGTTAAATTCTTGTAACAAAAGAAGCCACCGAGTCACCCTGCCAATTGTGATTGGTTTATTCATTAAAAACCTAATGGAGGATTGGTCGGTATGTACGAAAAATTCATAACCTGTGATATAATGATGAAACTTGTTGATGGCATAGACTACTGCCAGAAACTCTTTTTCAGTAACAGTGTATTTCGTTTCTGCAGGGGTCAAACTTTTACTAGCAAAATAGATGGCATGTGATGTTTGTCCATCTTTTTGACCTAAGACTGCTCCTATAGCTATGTCGGAAGCATCAGTGAATATATGGAAGGGAAGGGACCAATTGGGACCCCTAAGTATTGGTGCCACTGATAGTTTTTCCTAAAAAAGTTTCGAAGGCATGTTGACAAGGTTCAGTCCATTGAAACTCTGTATCTTTCATGAGTAGATTGAACATAGGTGCGGCTATCTTAGTGAAATTTTCAATAAAACGTCTATAATAGCCTGCATGGCCAAGAAAGATTCTTACTTCCTTCGGAGTTTTTGGAGGAGGAAGATTAACCATTATTTCTATCTTGGTAGGATCCACCTTGATACCTTGAAGAGAGACATGATGTCCCAGAACTATGCCCTCGGTTAGTAACATATTACATTTTTCATGACTAAGGGCTAAGTTCGTTTCTTGGCACCGAATAAGAACTGATTCGAGGATATCAAGGGATTCTTGGAAGGTATTACCATGAACGGTAAATTTATCCATATAAACTTCTACACAGTCATGTATAAGGTCAGCAAAGATTCCTAGAACTGCACACTGGAAGGTGGTAGGTTCATTACATCGGCCAAAGGGAAACACTCGATATGCATATGTCCCCCAAGAACAAGTAAAGGTTGTCTTGTCTTGATCCTCAGGTGCTATTAATATTTGATTGTATCCACTATAACCATCAAGGAAAGAAAAGTATTGTTTCCCTGATAAGGTATCTAACACCTGATCAATGAAAGGCAAAGGGAAGTAGTTCTTAAGAGTGGCCTTGTTCAATTCTCGAAAGTCAACACAGATACGCCATTTCCCTGTAACTTTATTTGGAACTACCACTAGAGGAGACACCCATTTATTGTTAGAAATTGGGTAGATGAAACCAGCATTAAGGAGTTTTTGTAATTCATCTTTTACTATATCTTTTAGGGTTGGATTCATTCTTCTCTGGGGCTGCCTGACAGGAGGTATGTTTGAATCTGCATAAATGTGGTGAATACAGGTATCTGGGTGTATACCCTTCATATTGGTGTATTCCCATGCAAATGCTCTAGTTTGACTCTTGAGAACTTTTAGTAATTGTTTTTGCTGACTCTCATCTAAACCTGCATTTATATGTAGAAATTTTTCAGAACTAACCTCACAAGGTATGGTATAGGATCCTAGATGTTCTTCGATTGCGAAGACACAGGGTGTACTTGTAAATGTTGAGAGGCTCATATTTTCTTGAAATTCGTCTCCAAAGATTTGGTCAAGTTGGGAAAAAGATTGAGGAAAGTCTATACATGTTGTGGAAGAGATAAATTGGTTCAACACATTCTCGTTATTCTATTATTGAAGTGCCCAGGAGAAATCACTAACAAGGGAAATTTCTTCCAAATTCTCATCCCCAAAAGGACAATCTAACCAAAACAGGTTTTTAGTTACTGGCTGTGCTGGTGGGTATAAAGCTAGTTTTCTTGTAGATAACGCATCAGAGATAATCATCTCTCCATCCTTACATCCTATAAATGCATTGGCAGTAGCCAACCAAGGTCTTCCAAGAATAATGGGGTGACCTTTGGAAGGGTCCTTTGATTCTATGACCATAAATTCCACGGGATATTCCCATGAATCCACTGATACAGTGATGTCATCTAAAATCCCAGCAGGCTGCACCATAGTGCGATCTACTAGTTCTAGCATTGTTGGGGTAGGACGGAGGAACTGTCATAAATGGAGAGTTTCTAAAAATGTGGTAGTTATCAGGTTAATATCAGCTCCTAAATCAATAAGTGTGTTTCCTATGGCAGTGTCATTAATGATAACAGTCACCACGGGATTTCCTAGATTTGTATACTTTGGGATTCTAGGTTGGTTTGCTATGTAATCTGGCATTTCACCTATGACATGAATTGTCGGAGGGTCTTTTTGTTTTTTACCTGGTCTTTTAATACAGAGCTCCTTTATCACTTTACTATAGATTGGGATATCTTTAATGTCTTGTAACAAAGGGATCTTGATGCAAATGTTTTTCAATTCGTTAATGATATCATACTCTAGATATATTACAGGTTTTTCTATTACTAGACGCTCCGGATATGGGGGTGATATTTCTCCTGTGATTACTTCTTTATGAGGATGGTTGTGTGTTGAAGATTTAGGAATAGCCACATCTTCAAGAATGGAATCACTCAAAACTTCATTAGGTATGTTTTCTTCTTCATTCTCTTCTCGGATAACAACTAATGACTTGGGCTGATCTTGTAGAACTCTTCCAGACCGTAGTTGAATCTCATGTATTGGTGCGGTCGAAATGGCATATGATGGAAGAGGTAAAAACCCAATTCTATTAAGAGCTTGGGTTGGCTTATTGTTAGGATTTGATATCGGTTGTGCAGGTAATATTGTGGGTCTTGGAGGATTCATATTCTGGAAATGGTGAGGTTGATTCGTGATAGAGGGTAGTGAAGGAGGTACAAATCCAGGAAAAAGTTGATGAATATTAGGTGGGTAAGGATAGTTAGGCATAGGAGGAGGTGGTTGAGCATAATCTTGTCCTCTCCATCCGTGTGGCCATTGCTGTTGTTGAGCATTCTGAGGAGGGTACTGTGGTGGCCAATTTTTTCAACCTGAAGTGTTCCATTATTGAGGAGGTTGATAAGGATGGTAATAGGGTGGAAATTGTGATGTTGGATCTTGATATGATAGTTGATCTCTAGGTTTCCAAGGCCTCCTAGATGTTTCACCAAAGTTTCCACTCCTATATACAGCTTGCAACCCAGGAAACGATGGAAAATTATCAGTTGTATGTTCTTCTGTACAAAGGTGACAAACTGAAACATTATTTAATGGACATGCCCGTTGGGAATGTTTAGTTCTACACCTAGGACAGAAAACACTCATTGTTGCATGCTCTTCATCCTGTCTCTTTTTAACTTGTAGTGCATCTAGCTGAGAACCCATAGATCCTAAGATGTCTGTTTTGAAGTTCTCCAATAGGTTTCCCAACTCTACCTTTGTAACTCCACCAGGACCGGATGTGTTTACTTTTAATTTCCTAGTATAAGATTCTCGAAAGTGTCTTCCACTTTTTCCTCTGCTCCTAGAATAATTCCTACATAGCTCACAAATATGTGTAAAAGACTTATGAGAGATGTCTCTTGTTTCCATGAGATTAAGGTTTTCTAAGAATTCTTCTGATATTCCCTTGAGGAAAAGTGTTCTTACTGCATCTTCCCGAAGATCACTATATTTGGATTTATGTAACACATAGTTAAATCTTTCGAGATAGTATTCTAGGCTCTCATCTTCAAGTTGTATTTTGAAAATATCATTGCGAGAGTCCTTAGGTTTATAGTAATCCTGATAGTTCCGTATAAATGAATTATTCATGTCTTCCCAAGTTCTAATACTAAATTCTCCTAATCCCATAAACCATCGAAGAGAAGAATCTTTTAATGTGGCAGGAAAAAGTTTTAGTTTTTTGCCATCTTGTAGGTAGTTATAGCTCCTACACAAAATGTCAAACTCGAATAAGAATGTATCCGGATCCTCACTACTTTTTCCATAGAAGGTCGGTAGCGAGGAAGGAGGGATGTTTTTCATAGTTACATATTGTGCAGTATGTAGGATAGGGAACCGGAAGGTACCTTCAGTTCTAACCTCTCCTTCTTCTTCATCTTGTCGGACATGATCTTCATTTTCATCCTCCATGAAGATTTGATTTCCAAAGAGAGTGTACTTAGGTGGTTCCTTTCTTAGTGAATATGGGATGTCCCAACGTTATGTTTCAGGAAGAGTATTTTTCTTTTTAAGAGAAGAATTACCAGCTACGTGGGAGTCTAGTTTTGAAGGTCCTATCATTGTTGTCTCAATCTGTGAGATGACTATATTCACAGAATTTTCAAAAAGAGCTTCTACTTGTGCAGGATCAACAAAGTCTACTAGGTTTGGACCACCTACTATTGAAAAGGTAGTGTCTTTGGGCTTTTGGGCTATTGGAGGGTTAAGAGGTTCTGATGTTTTATCCTTCTGAGTTTCCTCTTGTCTAAGTTTAGTATCAATATGAGCTTGAGGTTCTTCTAGTGGAATTTCCTTATGAACAGACTTTTCTGATGTCCCTATGGTTTCCCCTAAATGATTTCCAGAAAGGGTTTCCTTAGCATTCCAAGTAGGTATATCCCCTTTAGGTGTCTTTTGATACCTTTCTGCTGAGTTAGTAGTTGGGGTGGCACACCCCCCGTATAGGTTAGTAGGGATTTTAGTAGGAGGGTTAGTTTTAATAAATCTACCTTGTGAGTCTCTAGACCTATTCATGGAAACAAAACTAAAATAAATTCTAATTGCATTACTACTATTAATGCTGGGTTTTGGGGGTGCCTGTTATAACAGATGCGCGGGTTCTTACCTCTCATCTTACTGCTCACCCGACACCAGCCTATTCTAAGTTTCAAAAAGAAAAATTCAAATCTATCACTATGTTTTAACAGGGAATTCTACCTAACTACAACTAAGTTCTACCTATCTACAACTGAATTCTACCTATCTACAACTCCCTAGCAATGACGCCAAAATGTTGGGTGTATTTACTGTCTTAAGGAATCACCAAATATTTAATTATCGACCAGGGTTGGTAATCATAGAGTTGTGGCACAGTATATGCTGAGGTAGAATGGTACCTTAGTCTTCTGCTCGACAAACCTTGAAAAGGTTTAATAATGAAAAGATCGAAAGATCCTTCAAAATGAAAAACTGAATCAAACTTCAAAAATACAACTACTGAACTTATAAAACCTAACTAAACCAACAGATCAGAATAGTATCAAGCTATACTACTCTACTCCATGAACAATAACTGAAAATATAAAAACAACAATATGATTCTAGGAAGCAAAACTGGATAAAAAAACAGAACTACTTTGATGAAATTGAAAGCTACTGATAAAAACTCTAATCTAGGAATTAGAAAACAACTGTAAATGAGTTTAAATACCTATCTATGAGATTATTCAATTGACAACTAACTATGGAACAAGAAACTATATTATCTTAAAGCAAAAACTACAAACTACTTAATAAATTCAAAAACTATTCATGCATCCAACTAATGAAAACTACCTAATTCCATTCTCCTTGAGGGTTCTGAAGAAGTGTATCAAATGTAATAGGGATGGGAGCGAATGTATCAAGATGACTTTCAAATGAAACAAGGAAGCAAAACGGAAGCAAATCTAATTTAACTTCTACAAATAAATGTAAACTAAAGAGTGTCCAATTGCAACTTACTTTAAACATTGTGATCTATTTACTATCCATAAGTAAATGAAATGGAACTAATGTAATCTAGAAGCAAGTAGAAAACTTAATAAATATATTTACTTGAAAATGGATTTGATTTAGAAGCAAGTAGAAAACTTGATAAAGATATGTTATACATAGAAAACTTGATAAAGATATTTTGTTTCCAAATCAGATCCTATTCTATGAACATATTGATTGACTATATGAATGAGAAAGACAAATCCTATGCCAAGAAAGTACCAAAACTAAGATATTCTAGAGAATGAAATTACTAAGTCTAATCCGAAATCAATCTTAAGAAACATAAAATAAACTAAATGAAACTGGCAAATTCCAGAAGAGGTAATAAATCAGATATAGGAGAGAAACATAATCTAGAAAGCAACCGAAGCAAAGTTAAGGGAATGGAACGAAAGCTAAAAATGATTATGAAACTTAATTAAAACTCTATGTAGTGTAAAACAAAGTCCTAGTTACATGTATGAATGCTAATCAATTGCAAGAAATATTACAGTGTAAAAACCTAAGAAACAGAATTCTAAACAAGAATGAAAACGATGCATAAAATATTAAAGTGTGTATGACGATCCGGATGACAGTCTGAAAGATGGTCCGAATGACAGTCCGGATGGCAGAAAAACGAGTTAAACTAAGGAAAGAAGCAGATTGAATGATCTTAACGCTAGTTGGTTGATGCATATGAACCTACAATGCAAGGAAAGCAGTGAATAGACTGTTTAGAAGCTAAGATAACAAGAAGTCATCTATACTAATCATTATCTAAGGAAATGAACTATTTCTATGGCATAATAAAACAAGGCTGAAATGCAAATAAAAACTAATCTACAGATACAAGAAAAACTAGCAGAACTGTATCTAACTATGAATTAAACTTTGAAATAGTAGCTAATTAACTCTATCTAATTGCAAATGAAAAGACTGAAAGCAAACTAACAAGAACTATGCATGATCGGCCATTTTGAATTCTAGGAATGTAAATTAACTAGCAAATTAAACTAATAGCAAGATATGAATCACAGGAAATGAAGAACTATCATGTATAGGAAATCAAATTAAAGACTCGAAATGAAAACTATTAATTTGCAGAAAAGAAATGCAAAATATATACAGTAAAACCTCTGGTTGTTGAGGGGCCCTTCCCAGCAATCAGAGATGGAATCTTAACTCAAATTATTCACCAACAACAGAACATCAATAGCTATGAAACTGGAACTTCCATTAACTGATAAAAATTACATAGTATCTATGTAAAAGTTACTGCTATCGTCTATGTGCTATATCCTCTGTATATGTATCTGTGTGCTGCATTTCTTCACAGGAAATGTCTTTATATAAGTTTACAATAAGAGAGAAGGTCGACATAGTCAACCTCTCTAAAAATAGGAGGTTTAATGACTAAAGAAATGGTTGCAAGGTGGTTCACGACAGCGCACAGGCCATCTACCTAAGTCCATGGCGTTGATTCTCCTTGACGCGAACAATTGGGCGTCGGTTTCCTTCAATCGTAGGCGGAGGATGTGCTGGCAGGCTGAGTGTGGGAGGACGAGGAAATTCTGGAACGTCGACGTGGGCAGAGAGTGTGTTGTCAAGCTGAGTGAACGAGAGGACGGATCTTCTGGAAGGAAGGCTCACCAACCGTGAGCAACACGTCCTTAACAGAACCCACATCATTGTTTTTAACTTTATTGCCCCGAAATATCTCAACCAACGATTCCACGAGTATGAATGGAGGGATGAACTGCGGGATGAATGCGGGTAGACGTCCTCGTCGTGAACGCGCGGCTGAATGAAGGTCTGAATGACGACTGCAGCCCATAAAACAAAAACTAAATGCCAAGCACGTCTAGAAATATGAGATGATTGTCAATAAACCATAAAAATGATGATAATTATTCACGATTCGTATGATTTTCAAATAAATGCATACTTGAGTCTGTTTGATGGTCTGAATGGCAAAGAGAATGACTTATCATAGCAAAACAGTGAAAATAACGCCAATCAAAGCATGTTTACTGATCAAAATGGTGACAAAAATGGATGCCAACAGTTTCCATTAAGTATTTATTGAAACAAGAGCCAGGAAGTGGCAATGTCCCTGACATTGCCACTTGAGCTAGTTGTGAGTAGTTTTGTGAAAGAGATCTTAGTTCTAAGCTTTCTAGACAAGCCTTTATTCTATTTTTTATAAAAACTTTGATTATAATTCCCATCATACATTTATATAATTCAACAAACTATCACAGCTATCCATAAAAAGGGAAAATATCCAACAACATCCAATCATTCTCATGAAGTATATATTGTCTGAAACCCAACAAAAATGTAAATGAAATTCCCAACCTATCCCTATCCCTAAATCATGGCCACCCATTCTCACTTCAATGATCCAAATTAAAAATTAAAGGAAAAATGATATAATTTCTTTAATCAATAACATAATATTAGTCAATCACAATATCAGTCAAAGGAAAAAAACAATTTAGCCATTGGGCCATAGATTGCAATTGGGCATTAAAAATTTACCATCTAATTTAAATTAAATTTTTAACACATATTTGTTTGGAAAATATTTATATCATTGGGATATGATTCTGTTTAAAAAATATTTCTATCATTGGGATATGAATCAAAATTATTATAAATACATTACCACAAATATTAAATATTTCAAAGTATTTATAATCATAACCACCACATGCCAATAACCATGAACATCACATCATGCTTCAAGCCCAATGATATCATTTGTTCTATATATATGTGTGTAAGAAAGACATTTCATGCATTAAAAAAATAAACCAATTATATTTGCGATATCCATCACATATCTTTTAATAATGCCCAACAACAACAGGATAAATCAACAATCAACCACATTTAAGATCAACATTAACTAAACTAAGCACCATACCATTGGTGTTTTTTGCTTACACATACTCATACATCATTTCCAATTATTGGCTATGCTTTGTTTTAGTAATAGCCAACAACAAGATAGATCAACAATCAATCAGATTTACAATCAACACCATCACTCTTTTTTCCTCTTACATACTTGTACACTGTGCAACTACCAAGATCACAAATCCACATGATAATCACAACTAAAACCACCTTGACTAATTACTATAGTACCTTACTACCTACACACGCGATCAACACTACCAAGTTCAATCTAACAAAGAAGGAAATGGATATGATTGCTTGAATAAGTGTTTTTATTCAACTCTAAAAACAAATATATGTATGGTGGGTTGATTGAGTGAAAAAAAAATGGAGATGCACATTACGAGTGACAAATCGCTAACTATCACATGTAATTGTAACAATGCCAATTCATATGCATGGTTTGGAACAAACTCAAAGACTTTGAAGAAGCAACAAAATGTTGCAATAAACATTGACCAATAAACAATAACACTATTTTATTTTTTAATTGAGGCCCGAAAGGTATTTTTGTAACTTTAGCTGAAACTTGACAAAACATGAACAAAGATAATATTTGAACAAAGATAATATTAGAAAGGAAGTTAGAATGAGGTTTTGATGGAAGCAATGTGTAAGAGCATTGATATGAAGACAAAAACAGTGTATTTGCAAACCTATAGTTGAATCACAGGTTTTTTCATTTACTAATGCAAGGTTTTCTTTCTCCAAAAAAGGGCTGAAACGTCCTTTATTTTATTCTATTATTTCCAGAAATATTTATGAAAAGGAAACATATTCAATCTAACAAAGAAGCAAATGCAATTGCCTACTAATTTTGTAACTGTAACAATACGAATTCATATGCATGGCTTGCAATAAACTCACAGTATTTAAAGAAGCAAGAAAATGTAATTTAATCAGTTACAATAAACTTTGATTAGTAAGCGACAACACTATTTTATTTTTAAATAAGGTGGATAGCTTGTTTGTGTAACTTAAGCTGAAATTTAAGAGATCATGAACAAAGACGATATAAAAAAGGAAGTTCGAATGAAATTTTAATGGAAGTAGTGTATAAGACCATTGATAAAAAGGCAAAAAAGTATATTTGCATTGTAAATGTCATGAGGTACATAGCTAGAGTGATATTTGCAAAGGACGGTTGCAGTTTCAAAATTACATTCTGAGTAATTGTATACATGGAATAAACTGCTATACAATGTCTAGAGATATGTGCAAACGAAAAGCATACAATGTCTAGAGATATGTGCAAACGAAAAGCAAAAATGCTTTGGCTAAATCACATTTTTCTTCATTTACAAAAATTCCTTGTAGGCAATGCACATCACTACAGTGGTCATAGGGCATAAGGAAATGTGTCTCTCAGTCGGTGCAAATGTTTGAAGTAGCCATGTAGCAAAGCCAAAAGGAAGAGTTGTAAAATTTGATATGATTTTCTTTCACCACAAAAGGGCTGATTTTCTTTTTCATATTTGCTTGTTTCTGCTTCTAGATGCATGGACCTGTTCCTGCACATTGTGTGCAGACCATAGTTAGAGCAATGAGCGAATTCACAAAAGAAAAAGAAAATATATGTGCGAATCTCTGAAAATTGAGATTCTTTCATTACATTATAGCAAGAGCAATACAACAATAAAATAAATTGGAGAAGCGGATCTGTCAATTTCTTGTAATTTGTTCAGAGCAATGATATTCGCAAAGGGAAATTGACTTTGTATTATAGAAGAAAGAAGCTGAAAGAAAATTAAATTGTTCAAACTGACAATGCTGCATCTATTTCCAGAGGTGTTGAAATCAATTGTTGTTATTTGAAAATGGATAGGAACAGAAATGTACCAATTGAATTAAACAGAAAAGCAGATGTGTCAAATTGCTATATTCTATAGATAAAAGGAATATTTGATGCAATGTTTGTAGAGTTCAAAAATAAGGAACTATTCTATGATTACAACGCTGCTAGCAAAACATAGGACATTGACAAGAGAGATGTGTTTAATGTTCAAAGACTTTGGACAGCGAAGCTTGAGCAGGAGGACAAATAACTGTTAGCACTTGACATGAACATTAGCAATTGCTCATTGATGGATGCTGAAAGGAGCAAGTGATCGGAAGAACATGATTGAAATTGTTGTTTATGAAGCAAAGGGGCAGTTTTGAGTGCGATAATGACTGTTTCAGTGTTTGTATTAAACTAGATATCTGGCTAAAGGATATAATTTTTGTCAAGAGACAGTATGAATTTGCAAATGCAAAAGTGCAGATATATAGATAGAGAACACTAAATTATGAATAATACAATACAATATAGACTAAATCTTTTCATTTAGTTAGGATCCAATCATTTACGATGTGTCTCATAAACCTAATTCCATGATTATGTCAACCAAGCATAAAGACATAATCAATTCACCATAGCGTAAGCAACTAATTCACATACCAACTAATTCACATACCAACTCTGTACCAGACATCTATCCATATCTCAACTCAACCCCCATCTATAAGATTAGAGATGAAGGTCTTGTTTCATCCCAAGCAGGACAGTTCTAGGGTCGATGTCCCTAAGTTTATGCATTAAACTCTTTATTTATTTATTAGAAGGGTGCCTCCATTGTCATTAAGGTTATAGTAAACATCAGGAGATGATTCTTTAGTCTACAGGCTTCTTGCCTAATTATATACATATACATGGATAGTCAAAAGGCCACAAAACCTTAGTGGGAAAATATATTTCTTCTTTCTCGATCCAATTCACTATGGAAAGAATGACGGAGCTAATTGTTAGATCGTAGTTTCCCCTTTGATCTACATCGATGGGAAAATTAGCTTTACTTTCCCTAGGAAATTAGCTTTGGCATATCCACCCTTTATATGTTGTGAGCAAGCCTTTAATCTTACTCACTACTCATTACAACCATTTTTGGCCATTGTCTCCATTGAATCTAAGCATGAGTTCAAGGTAGGCATCAAGCATATTCCCTAACTGGTTTGAAAGTGATAGGGTAAAAAGCCTGAATTTATTTTCCCCATGCACCAGGTAAAAATCCCAAGTTAAAACATGAAATTGGTACAGCAACTACGAGGATATTATTCATCAACCAAAACCACACACAAACATGGTAAGAGAGGTAGAATTTAAAACAGAAGCAAAATCAAGGGCACAAACAAATAAAAAATAGTTGTGAATTCACAATCTGACACTTTTGTTAGTTAGGTTATGCTTGCTATTGGATCCAGACCACCTATAAATAGGAGCAGATCCAGAAGCTTACAAATCATTCTTAGTTTAAACAAATGAGGTAAAACTGCTCACCTAACAAAGGAACCAAAGAACGAACTTACCTATTCAATGTTAGGAAAACATGGAAGGAATTGCTCGAAGCCTATGACGACACCAAGGAAAAACAAATGAACGAGTAGGCCACAAATATAGACTTAAAAAAAAGGTTTTAAAGAAGATCCATCACAACATCCATAGGCAATGCCTTGTTAGAGAATTGAGTCATGGCTCGACAAAAGACCCTAATGGCTAGAGCTCTCAAATTAACCTAAGCCCATCTCACAAATTCATAGCAAAAAGACTTGCAAATATTTACACTAACAAAATGTTCAAGCATTTATACAAATATACATTCAACAAATTCCTTGCATATTTAACTATATTGTGAAAACACATTATGCATTCCACAATGAAAAAAAACCTTGCTCTTGCAAAGGTCGGAAGAATGAAACCAGTAAACGAACCTGGACAATTGAGCTTGTCGCAATCCAACCAAAGCTGGGCAATTACAACCACACCAGAGACGGAGGTAAAACACCGACGCACCAACCCTCTAGTAGTAATCAACAATAGAAACAAGGACACACCAACACCGCCACAACCAACAATTTCAACCACAATACCAACACTTCTCATATCAGTATCCCACCGTCGTAGAAACAAAGGCAACACTGTAGACAACAACAATTAACACGATATATCAAATTGCTAGAGCAAAACCCTTGGCGCACAAGCCCTTGCCACCGCACGAGTGGAAAGAACCATCATTAAAACGCCCCATACTAGTTCCACCGCATAAGCTTTCCTAATTCTCTCCCAAAAAAAAAGAAAAATGAAACCTAAAGCACATAGTGTTCATAAATACTGCAATAACAAAGTAGCACTGACGAACAAAGAAGCGCCCACAGAACAACCCCACGAATAGAGGAGCATCAACAACGCAACACCCACGAACAGATGAGCACCCAGGAAGCGAGCCCGAGCCTCTCTTCTTCAGCCCACATTGAAGAAAATGGAAAATAGCACCAAACCCACGATGACTAGATGAAAAACAGAAGGCAATGATCCCAGACACAACCAAAAACACGAGAAAATGACCTAGCAAGCACCTCTTCACCTCTTCAACCGCAACTACAAACCACATCCAGGCCAAAAAACCATGCATAGAGAAAAGACCTTTGGAAAACAATGGAAAATGAGGGCGCCCATACCCTGTCTAGTTCACGGCTTCAGAAGAGAGCTGGCAAAAACCAAAAGGGAGTCCTTCACTGTCGAGAGAAGGCGTGGACGTAGAGTAGGACCGGCTCACGATACCGCAAACAAAGGACTGCATTAAACCAACTACTAGTTGAAACGACACTTGCCACACTAACTCGCACCATCGGCCACCAACCTCATTTAAACCTACTGACGACACGCCGCCGCCAGGTCCTAGGGCAGACAAACCCCAAGACGATGTCACCGACAAAACAACTAATAGGAAGCCAGAAAAATCGCCCTCTAGAAATAACACAAAAAATACGCAAAAATATACCTTTGCAAAGACCTTTGGGCAAATATTTCGTGCCATCCTCCACCTCCACTAATGTTCCCCGCGCGAAACTAAATGTCGGGGACATAATAATAGATATACCATGAATTACATACTAAAGGGTCGAGAGACCCACGAATGTGTTCAAATAGAAATAAAATATTAGATAGTAATGCTATAACCGTGTCATGAATTATAACAGAAAACGACATAGCATTATCAATGCAATAAAATAACTATGAATCAACATGTTAGATACCTTTAGTGAGATAGAATATGTGAACATGAAGAAAGAGAAATGACCTCATTTCCTTGGGTTCTCTCAATGTTTGTTGTTTGCCCTTCAAAATTGTCACTAAGACACATATTTGCAATTACTCTTACTAATAAGTTGCCACAATCTACAGCTAATTGTTTTGGTGTTTTACCAAGCCAAGAGGTGAGGCAATGATAAGAGAAGAAATGACATTGTGACGAGTGCAATATTTGAAAACATGAAGTAGGGAATCTAAATGTGATGTTAATTCTCATATAAGCAAGGATCAACAATACTCATAACACATAAATTAAAATGAAGATTCAAAAAAACAAGGTGTTCAAACTTCTTTCGGTAACTCTCATCAAGTAACACTTTAAATGATGCATATACCAATACAATGGTAGAATTCTCTAGGTATGAACTGTGAGATGGATTTAATACTATGGAAATGTAAAGAAATAGATAAGAGCTAATGAAAACTGACATAATTTTAATCTTTAAATATCAAAAGCAAATATTCAATATAATAACATATAAATTTGTTGATTGTGAGTTCCATAAATACATGTTTTATGTTTTGCCATATTTAGAAAAAAAATACTATATTTCACATTACTCTTTGATTCAATAATGTTTAAATTTTTTAGATTTATGGGCTTCCAAACATATTTGACTATATTTAGGTTAAGGTAAAAACCAAAAAATACCATATTTCACATTAATCTTTGAATGCAAAATTAAATTCAATTAATCTAATATATCCATTAATTTAATAATTGGAAGCCCAACAATCAACAAACTAAATATTATTTTAATCCTTCAATTTAGCCATATTAAATTTTAATACCAAGTGGGCTTCCAATTATGTTTGGCCATATCCAGATTAAGAAGAAAAACATTCACATCGATATTTATACCCAAAAAAAAGTCTTTTATGTAATCTCATACCACATATAAGAATTTCTTTTAAGCTTTCGATTAATCTAAATGAATTTAATTGTATTGAATTGTGAGGGTCGGCCGAGCGGGCCAACCCTCACCGATATTAGCCAACCGACCAAGTGTGCTTACAATTATGTTTGGCCGTATCTAGATTAAGAAGAAAAACATCAACTACCAAATTTCACATTTTCTTTATAAATCCTTTTTCACATTAATCTCATACCAAACATAAGAATTTATTTTATGTTTTCGATTAATCTAAACGAATTTCATTGTATTGAATTGTGAAGGTCGGCCGAGCGGGCCAACCCTATTAGTTTCCGCAAATTTTGTCGGCCATATGTCTTGATAGTCCATACAGCACCCGCCCGAAGGCAGACGTGGCATATTTAGCCAACCGACCCTTTTTAATTTTAACGGATGTCTCGCGCCCTCTTTTAAGCTTGGTCTCTTTTCTTCTCGAGTCCCTCTTGTCCATGTGGGATAACTCATTTAACGAGACATTTCATAAAAGCATTTCTAGAGCAAGGGAGGGACGTGTAATCATGGTGTATGCCATCATCGTTCTACTACTAGGATACCGTGAATTGAGGGATGGGGAAGGTCAAAGAAAAGTTGGGTGGATAAGCTGTACATTTAAAAGATGGGTTATGAATAGTTGATAGAGTATCCATGTGTTTAATAGAGATTATGTGTTTTTTATTGATTTGTATGTGGATATAATCAGTAAATCAAAAGTAGTATCCATATGGTGGAAAAATGTAACGAAAAAATTTGTATAGACAATTATTTATTAATTCAATTTATATTTATCACATAGTGAGGTTTTTAAAGAGAAAATTTAATTGCATGGAAGAGGTGCATTCTACAGTCTAGTAGGGGAATGTGTAACTCTTTCCATGTTCATTCTGGAGCTAACATGTGTCTTTTTTTTAAATAATATTATAGAAAATAACATGTCGGCCATTTAAAGCATTTACAACGGCATATATAAAACTACACAAATTAGATAAATTAAAACGCTTACTCAACATTTGCACTATAAAAAAGGGTTTGTATCTCGAAAGATTTGATCCCTCTCAATACTTGGTAGATCCCCTTTTAAGATGAATCTATGCCAATAATAAAACACATGCTACAAATACTAGGAATCTATAGCTATGAATCACTTACATGTTCAATTTAAATAAGAATGAGCACATGGTCAATTTAAAAAGAAATATTATTTACAAATAATCTATAAAGATAAATGCATCAAGGAAAATTTATTTTTATTAAAATAATATTTAAAAGTATGATAATAAAATAGAAGATAGTAAAACTATGATAAATTATTTATAGAAAAAAAAAACTAAAAACATCCCATAAAATAATTTTATTGATTCAAAAAATTATAATTTTATATAATTAATGGAAAACATAATTGGATATAATGGATGGGATATTTAACTACACTAGATATACAAAATGTTCATTCCCAATATACCATCCACTATTGCGCCTCTAAAAGGACTTCATAAGTCCACACAAATCCTTACTCCTAATTCAAGATAACTTTTATCACATATCAAAATCCAAAATACATTAGCAATGTTTTAATTAATTGTATAAATAAGATTAATTAAGTCTAAAATACACTAGTATGTAATGTTTTTATTAATGGTATAAACACGATTAAGCTAAGGGTTATATATTTTTATATTATTTTGCATTGTATAAATAAAAATAAATTAAAAGTTATTTATTTTCTTCTTTTTTTCAGCGAAAAAAACATATTATTGATATTCATTGGAATCAAATAGTACATGATTGTAGTCGGTCGATGAACCAAATATAAATTCCTACCCTAGGGCGATACAAAACAAAAGATTCTACCCAAAGACAATACATAACATCACTTACAGAAGTCAACAAAAAACTTTTCCAAAGTTCTAAAAAAAGTTAAACAAAAAACAGTGTTCATTACCCATCAGAGAAAACAATCCAAAATAATATATTTCAAATATCTGGACCTCTCCATGGTCCCAAGTTTGGTGCTCCAAAATTTCATCCCAAAATGAATAATAATACATAATTAAAAAATAATATTAAATTAACACTTAACTATTTTGTAAATAATAATAGAAGTATTTATTTATATATATTTTTAAAAATTAAATGAATAATAATAGAAGTATTTATTTATATATATTTTAAAAAATTAAATGAATAATAATACATAATTAAAAAATAATATTAAATTAACACTTAACTATTTTGTAAATAATAATAGAAGTATTTATTTATATATATTTTAAAAAATTAAATGAATTCGAATATAAAAAAATTAAAGTACCATGAAAATACTTTTAAAAGTGTTAATAATAAATTAATTAACTATCTAAAATAACATGATTAAAATTATATAAAAAAAATGATATTTTAATATGAATGATACAAGAGATCTCAAATTCTTCCATAGTTCCATTACTTAGCATAAAGTAATGTTCCATTATCTTCACAACACAAACCATGTTTGCATGTGCCTCTATGACTACCTATATGAACGAGTATCCCGTCAAACTACACCTTAATCCCCCCATTGTGCGAGAATGAATGAGTTCTTTATTATACGATTATTGGTCTTAACTATATAAGATATAGCCTACTCCTTTGTGATTTCCACCCTTTGATTTATATTTCAATAGGGAATTTTCATTAAAATTTAAAGGAAAAATAGGAGGTGAAATTAGAAAGCCCTTTTTCAAACCAAACATTGACTAGGGTATTCATTATTTAATAAGGAAATATGATATGTGTTGCATATAATAAGTATTTATTTTGTTTTGTTTTTGTTTTTGTTTTTTTATCTCAGTGGAATTGGTAATTTGACAAGCTTTTTCCACATGCCACCACGGATTGAGTTTGTATGATACCACTATAACTATTAAGAGAGTTGCAACACCTTACAAGCACAATTCTTGGGCTAGAGAGGATTTGAACTTGGGTCAAGCTGCCCCTATATTGCTTAGTTGGACACCTTATGGTACGAGACTACTACCATTTGACCAAACCCTAACAAATTTGCATATAATGAATTATTATTGTTGTATAATAGTATATTCAGAGGACATAATATAGAAGGAAATTATTGTTTTACTTGAGAGCTTCATCTGTGGCTAGGGTTTAACCTTAGGTGTTGCCTTTCAAATAATTTAGCTTGAATTGGCCGTGAGGATTGATTTCTTTCTAGATTTTGAGGTTTATACTTCCCCGGCGATATCATCTTGATCTCTAACACCTTACTCTTCCCCGTGGATTTAGGCATTCTCCTTTAGTTTTGCATTTGCTCTAACATGGATGTCCCTAAACATGTTGGTTATCCTCTAAGCTTGATGCATTTAATACTATTGGAGAAGCCTTTGATGTTGAGGTAAAAAAAGGCTTAGTCTCAAGATGAATGCAAATCCAAGTGGGAAATATGTAAAAAATTCCAAAATCATTCCCTTTCTCAAACTAATATCTCACTCGGTTTGTCATAATGATGTAGCATATGCAGAGAATGCCTTAGTAGGTAAATTTATTGGTCATTGGCCAAGCCCTGGTTCAATTGACCATTGGGTCTAAGAAAACTAGGCCTAAAAGTTGAAATGAAGGTATTAGGTTTTTGCTAGCAGAAGAAGTTTTTTATATTCTTATTTGAGTACAAGCAGGATAGAGATATCATCTTTAGATATGATCCCTACTTCTTGGATTCTAGAGGAATATTCCTTTTAAAGTGGTCTTTAGACTTTAATCCAAAACAAGAAACAACCTCTACCCCTATTTGGATTCAATTTCCCAATCTTCCATTATTTTTTGGGACAAAATCACATCGCAAGAAATTGGAGATAGCTTAGGGAAATTTGTTTAAAAAATAGAAGCACAAAATGATCTCTTCACTTGTGCCTACATTTGCATGGAGGTAGGCTTAGAAAAAGGGTTACCGTCATCCATTCAACTCCAAATAGATGATTGGTCTCATTATCAACCTTTGGATTATGAAGATCTTCCCTTTAAATGCAATATGTGTCATGAGTACGCTCACTTTATGAAAGTTTGTCCGAAATCTCTAGCTCCTTCCCCCTCATAAGCCCCACCTAAAGGTAATGAGGCTCCTTTCCAAGTAGTTGTTAATAGAAAGAAGAAGAAAGAGAGACCCCCTCACTCTCATCCTTAAAAAACTTTTATTTCCTTAAGCTCCAATCAGTGAGAAATTTTAGGGATATGGTGGATGAAGATGATTTATCAAGAAACGGGGGGAAGTTTCAAACATACCCCAACAATATAAAATATTTCCCAAAAATAAAATATCAAATAATTCCTTGAATGAGGACAATGGAAATGAGAATGCCAAACCAAATGCATCAAAAGATGAACCAACTCAAAAACCATCCATGGATCAAGAAAAACCTCTAAAAGAGGTCATAATGGTTGCAAATCAAAAAATTCCCCTAGAAGGGGATGCAACTCAAGCTCAAGGAAATCCTTCAATGCATAAAGTTCACTCGCTTAATTATTTTGAATCTCCATCTTATGTTATGGTTTTGAATAAAGTCCCTCAGTCTTCCCCTCCACTTACAAGGGGAAGGAAATCAAATTAGGAAAGACAATAAAAAGAGAAAACAATTAATGTTTCTTTGGGACATAAGAGCTCTTTGGACTCACTCCTAATTAAGGAAGGGATTGTACTTCAATCTAGCCAAAAATAATGTATTGTTTTTGTATTTATTTAAGCAATAAGTTTGTCCAATGCTTGGAAACTTAAACCCAAAACAGTTATAGGATGAGTTGAATCCCCAAAATATTATAATGGGGTAAAAATACGATGTTGAGTGACAACACAAATACAATGCCAAGTGCCCCTAAATTGTAAAGAGACAACATAATCAACATCATTTAATGATGTTGCTTTCCAAAATATCTTATTGCATAGGAGGTGATGACAAGTGTCCCATAAAAATTCGTAGCACTCTTGGGCATGCTTGCGACTCCAAAAGACATGGAAAACCATTTTGATATCTCCACAATGCAGACAAGAATCATCCATAAAACTAGATTGAGATAACCATTACTTGGAGTGCAAACCTTGGCTAATTAGTAGCCAAGCAAAAACCCTCAACCTATAGAATGTTCGTTCGACTTATGAGTGACGTAGGTCAAATGTCGGTATAACCATAACTCTAACGTCGATTATTTATGGGTTAGTCAACGTTCATTCAACGAGACTTGGACATTATGTCAACGAGTTTTTTTGTTCAAATCATTTTTAAACGTGACTTATTGGATGTTCCATCGACATTCTCTTGATGTTCTTCGACATATGAACGATGTTAGTTTGACGGAAAAGACACATTCTTTTTGTTCACGACAATTGTAGACGTGGTTTATCAAATGTTTAGCCAATGGTAGTTCCATGTTAGGAACATCCCTTTTGTTAAATTTTCAGAATTTACTTCAATCTGATCTAGGATCTTAATTGAGAGAACAACATGTACAGCATATCTACAGCATATCAATCATGGAGACAATAATGCAAGCACACAAGAGACACAAATATTTACTTGGGGAAAACCATAAAGGTGAAAAACCCTAATAACTTCCTCAGAGATAGATAGAGCAATAATACAACCCAACCATAAGAGATAGACATATCCTAGCAGCAGATCCTCCTCCTCCATAAGTGCACCACTCCTCCTTGAGTGTATGAGTGAGAAGTGAGTGATCAAATAGAGTGTCTCCCGCACTCTATTTATACTTGACTTGACTTGCCTTTTACCTAACTCATGTAGGCTCGAACTTAACCACATAACATAATGCTGACTGGGCCGACCCCCAATAGGGTGGTCTAATAACCCTTTGACCCACATGGCCGGCCCCCAATAGGGTGCTCTTAATAACCCTTTGACCCACATGACTTATACAGGGCCGACCCCAACAAGGTGGTCTAATAACCCATCAAGTATAAGTTACGACATTTACAATATAAATGACGACACTTCCGTATAGAGGAATAATACCATCTCTATAGGAATACAATATACATATATGTGAAATACATTCCGAAGTTACATATACATCAACACTCCCTCTCAACTAGGAAGGTTTTCTCGACACAGGTCTTCTAGCACAAGTAATCTTCTCTGGATCATCGTCACTGGATAATCGTCATTGAGTCATCATCATCGTCACTGCTACTACTATCTCAATCAATCTCTGAATCTACTCGTCATAGGAAGTTCTACAGAGCCAGTCCTTTTTCATACTGGATGTAGGCCCACCACCTGCAGGTCTTCGTCATCACTGGCCATACTGTGGAATTCTCAGGACTTATTACGTGCGTCACAAAACCTGGCTGCAGCATCCCAGGCTATTACGAGCACACAGCTCTACCTGTAGGATCTCCCAGGAGCACATTACATGTGACCCATCACAAAACCTGGTTGAAGCATCCCAGGCTGTTACGAGCACACGACTCTACCTGTCGGATCTCCCAGGAGCACATTACATGTGATCTCACCACAAAAACTGGCTGAAGCATCCCAGGCTGTTACAAGCACACAGCTCTACCTGTCGGATCTCCCAGGAGCACACTACATGTGATCTCACCACAAAACCTGGCTGAAGCATCCCAGGCTGTTACGAGCACACGGCTCTACCTATCGGATCTCCCAGGAGCACATTACATGTGGCCATGGCAAAACCTGGCTGAAGCATCTGAGGCCTTTTTCATCCTGTCCAGATCTCCCAAGAGCAAATTACATGCGATAGGACAAAACCTCGAAAGAGCATCTGCCAGATATCCCAGGGCAACGAATTACATGCCATAGGCAAAACCTCGAAAGACTATCTGTAGATCTCCCAGGGCACAAATTATATGTCCTCCCAAGCAAAACCTCGAAAGAGCATTTGCCAGATGTCCTAGGGCACCGAATTACATGCCATAGGCAAAACCTCGAAAGACCATCTGCAAATCTCCCAGGGCACAAATTACATGCTTACCTACAC
This sequence comes from Larix kaempferi, assembly GCA_027924585.1. Taxonomy (NCBI): domain Eukaryota; kingdom Viridiplantae; phylum Streptophyta; class Pinopsida; order Pinales; family Pinaceae; genus Larix; species Larix kaempferi. Next base: position 1,352,343 of record BSBM01000271.1, on the reverse strand, counting down.
AACCTGATCCATGACCACAAAGTATCATCTGATACTCATCATACATCATCCTGATGTACACATGATCACACTGATCATCATCACTGCAACATCCTGCTGGATGTCATCTGGAGAAGCTCATCATCCACGATCATCCTGATCATACAATGCATCCATCTGATGGACACCACGTATCTACCTGATACATATCATCATACATAGTGTATCCACCTGATACATAGATACATGATCCACACAATGTATCCATCAAAATACATGATCTACCTGATCATATCTGATACATATCAATATACATGATCTACCTGATCATACAATGTATCCACCTGATACATATACAGATACATGGTCCAAGCATCCAACATGATGCATATACAAAATACATACACATGATCCAACCGATCATATCCAGCATCCAACATGATGCGTACATATAAATGATCCAACTGATCATATCCAGCATCCAACATGATGCGTACATACATATAAATGATCCAACTGATCATATCCAGCATCCAACATGATCCATACATACATACATAAAAATGATCCAACTGATCATATCCAGCAGAAACCAGAACATCATCCTGATGCTCATCATCCAGCGCTTACATCCACAGCCATGTGAAGGATCCTCCTTCCAACATGCTTGGAATGGCTTCAGCAAATGTGTCCATCACTTCTTCCTCGAAGTGTCCTCGATCTGAAGAACGTCAAGCCTCTCTCTGAAGTAATCAAACTTCACCCTAGCTAGTGGGTTCGTCAGCACATTTGCAATCTGCTCGTCCGTCGCAATGTACAGGAGTTTCACAGCTCCTCTTTGCACCATATCCCTGATATAGTGATATTTGATCTCTATGTGTTTCGACCTGTCATGAAACACTGGGTTCTCGGATAGCTTCACACAACTCTGGTTATCACAGAAGATACCAGTAGCATCCAACGGGAGATCAAATAACTCAGACAGTAGCTTCCGTAGCCATACTGCCTCACAACTAGCTGAACAGGCTGCAACATACTCTGCCTCAGTTGTACTCAATGCTACGCAGGACTGCTTCCTGCTGAACCAAGAGATCACACCTGATCCCATACTGAAGCAGCACCCATATGTGCTCTTCCTATCTGCATCACTGCCTGCCCAATCTAAATCAACATAACCCTGCAGGTTAAACTTTTGATTCGCTTCATACTTGAGCCCATAATCCACTGTACCCTTCAGGTACCTCAGAACATGCTTTACAGCAACCAGGTGAACACTCCTCGGATCCGTCAGGAACTGGCTCAATGTGTTCACCGCAAAGCAAATATCTGGTCTCGTGTTCGTCAGGTACATCAAGGACCCAATCATCTGACGATACATAGAGACATCAACCGGCTCAAATGAAGCATCACATAGAAGCTTCAGATTCTATGCCATAGGTGTGGCCATAGCCTTGCAGTCCATCATCCCGAACCTCTTCAGGATCTCTACTGCATACTTCCCTTGTCCAAGGAAGATTCCATCACTCTGCCACACCTCCATGCCACAAACAAATAGTGCATCATCCCCAAGTTCCTCAACTCGAACTCGGCAGCAAGCTTCCGTTGTGTGTCGGTAATCAATCTATCCTCACCTGATACAAATAGGTCATCCACATAGTAGTATCATTGGATTGCCTTCCTCAACCTTGTAGTAAAGGTTGGAACCCACTTTACTCTTGGTAAAGACCAAACTGGATAGAAAGCTGCCTATCCTACCATACCAAGTTCTGCACATATATGATTTCTTGTCATGAGTCTCAGAACCAAGTGGCTGCTCCACATACACTTCTTCTTCAACTACACCATTCAAGAAAGCTGTCTTGAAATCCATCTGGTGTATCTTCTTATTTCATCACTTTTATATTTCTCTATGTTGTCATCTGCAGCATGCTTGATCTTGATAGATCCATATGGAAGTCATAACAAACTTCCCTTCAGGTCTTGGGACTACATCCCAAACATCATTCTTCATGATCGATGGATCATGGCATTCTTCCCATATCCTGGGAACTTCAATATCTTCAATAGATAATTTTGTTGCTGAACAAATGTTGTAGTTCTTCTTTTGTAGTAGATGGCATACGATCTTTCCTACACAACAAGTTAAATTGCATGATTAGAAAACATCTCATAGTTTTCAGAACAAATTCTTACACATAAAGAAATATGTCATACAGTCATGCAATTAACTTAGCCAATGCTTCAATACAACATTTATCCATATCCCGTAACTTTCTAGATGCCTTCCAATCTCTACCAGAACATTGTTAAGAGTGTGCACAACTCCCAACATGTCAGCAAAGAGGTTTCATTCTAGATAAGTAGCAATGGAATGTTGTACAGTGCCATAGGCCACTTACCCATGCATATCAGTAGTATACTGTTCATCAATGCAATTATTCTAATATGCATAATACACAACCTAATTCTAGGAACATCAGTATATACATTATTGAACAGTATTATTTAAGAAATGACAATTCAAATACTTATCTTTGTTTGTTCGTTGGGTGGACTCCCTTTGAGTCTTCGCTTCCTTGCAGGGGCTACTGGAGTCCTAATCTGAAGTAGCTTCTTCTACACCTTTTGATGTGGAATGTAGAGAGATGGTCAACTCCCTCTGAATATCTGCATCCTTGCAGAAACCACTGGAGTGTACTCCCTCTTGATCTTTGCTTCCTGGATTACTTGTCCTTGAACTTATATTCATTCTTGATCCCTATGCATGCTTGTTAGTATCACCATTGTGTTATCCTCTAGGTCTCATATGTAATCAAACATTCATTAGTATAATCACAATAATCTCAAGCATGTATAGTCAGGATCATTTCAAACATAGATAATAAACATTAGTGTTCAAGGTTTCAGGGAAGTCTTCTTTTACTCATGCATATTCTTATTTGATCATAGGACTATTTTGGTTAGTTAAATCATCAATCAAGATAAGAGATATAATATGCATAAAATCCGTGATTACTCAAACCTATACCTTCATGATTCTTCTGGTTAGTCATATCATCAATTACAATATGCATACAACCATGACTATTCAAACCTATGACTTCATGAATAATCATTATCAACAACACAATAGTATAAGATCCTAACACAAGGTAGGATTCTATCTTGATATAGGAAAAACATACCTGGATTAGCATAGTTATGTCTAACATACTCACATGATGTCTTCGTGTTCTTCTTCAATGACTTGTGCTAGTAACCTGTATATCTCATAGGTTAACCATTATAAAACCAAGTTATACATACTTCGTAAATGGATCTTCTATGAGATCCATGACAATGGATGAATCTTTGTCCTCATGTCATCATGATCATATGTTCTTGAACCAGAACATGATTTGTCTTTCTTGGTGTACCTTTCATGTTAGTAGACAACATAAACCTCATACAACACCATAATGCATTAGTACAATCATAAGTGTCAACACCCTAATCAATGAATATTTTCTATCGTGCATTCATAATTTTATTAAGGTGATATGACAAGTCTAAAATCAAGATTGTACTAACCGTAATAACATGAAGACAAACATACCATAAACTTAATCATGAACAAATCTCAAAACATACCTCGATTAGTCATACCTGTCGAGATCACTTGTAATCTTCTTATGTAAGGCCTTAGCCTCATCTCCCTCTGAAACAGGAACTTCTTCACTTATGCAGGTGACCAATCCATCTTCTTCTAGGATTAACCCAATCCACTTGATTTGCAAGAACTGGACCTAGAGATGGATATGGGTTTGTCAGAGAAACCCCAAAAATTCAAACTTTGAATTTCAAAATTTCGAAAGGATATAAATATGCGCCTTGATGAGCTGATCAAACTGGTATATTCAGAATTTGAAAACTGCAAAGTTTCACTCCTCAATTTTTCCTTTGAAACTTCCGGATTCACTGGACGTGACCCTGAACTGGGGTTTGATGAAGCCCACTCTTCTTCCCAATCAAAAGGTTTAATCCAAATCTCTAAGCTTCTATTTTTCTGAGGAGCTTCCAGCCGTGGTCACAGATTTCAAAAATTCCCATTTTTACAGAAGCCCTAATTTTCCACTTTTCTGATCAAAGTCCCAAACTAGGGTCTGATCAAGCCTGGCCTTCTTCCCAACCAAAAATTCTGATCTTGGTCTCTAAATTTTTATTTTGATGAGTAGCATTCAGCCGTGGTCTCCGATTACAAGAATTCCAACTTTCTCCAAAGCCCTAAATTCCGGAAGCCATGAATGAAGGTACTCAAAAATAATTCTGTTTTGACAGAAATATGTACCTGATTGTTTCTGGTGTAACTCTGTAAATTTTTTATCCACAGGGTCTGCAAAAGTTTCTTGAGATATCCTGACCTGTTATCTTTCCATCCTGACAGGTCTGACCTCAATTGGATTCTCTAAGAGAGATTTATACCAAATGTCGCAACGTGACCTGTTTTGGGATAATACAGGAGAGCAAACTTGTACGACGTTCTACGTGTCACTGTTTGAACTTCGACCTCTGAACATTTTCCCTGAGATGGCTCGCCCTGTTATATTTCCATCCTGATAGGTCTGACCTCAATTGGACTCTCTGAGAGAGAGTTATGCCAAGTGTCGCAACGTGACCTGTTTTGGGATAATACAGGATAGCGAACTTGTACGGCATGCCACATGTCACTGGTTCAACTTCGGCCTCTGAAAAAGTTTCCTGAGATAGTACAATCTGTGTACTACCTGTCACTTTTTACAAAATTTCATTTGGATCTTCCTAGCCCAAGTTATGACCTTTTTCCCAAGGTCACCTGATTTTGACTCAGATCTAGAAGAGGCAGAAACCCTATATTGTACAGATCATAAATCCCAAGTACAACGAATTAGAGGTTTTCCTTTGGACACAAGGTACATGGGGATTTAATCTTCGACCTGTAAATATTTCAGATCCGAAAACTTCACCAAAACGGATTTATAGCGAAAGTGCTACGATGACTGGTTTTTGCTATATCAAGCCCTAGCATCGTAAGTGCAACAAGTGTCATACATGCCATATCATGCCTTCTTTCAGGATAGCGCTGATACCATGTTAAATTTTCAGAATTTATTTCAATATGATCTAGGATCTTAACTGATAGAACAACATGTACAGCATATCTACAGCATATCAATCATGGAGACAATAATGCAAGCACACAAGAGACACAAAGATTTACTTGGGAAAACCATAAAGGTGAAAAACCCCAATAACTTCCTCAGAGATAGATAGAGCAATGATACAACCCAACCATAAGAGATAGACATATCCTAGCAGCAGATCCTCCTCCTCCACAAGTGTGCCACTCCTCCTTGAGTGTATGAGTGAGAAGTCAGTGATCAAATAGAGTGTCTCCCACACTCTATTTATACTTGACTTGACTTGCCTTTTACCTAACTCATGTAGGCTCGAACTTAACCACATAACATAATGCTGACTGGGCCGACCCCCAATAGGGTGGTCTAATAACCCTTCGACCCACATGGCCGACCCCAATAGGGTGCTCTTAATAACCCTTTGACCCACATGACTTATACAGGGCCGACCCCAACAAGGTGGTCTAATAACCCATCAAGTATAAGTTACGACATTTACAATATAAATGACGACACTTCCGTATAGAGGAATAATACCATCTCTATAGGAATACAATATACATATATGTGAAATACATTCCGAAGTTACATATACATCAACACCTTTTTGGTCGTTCATTCTGTGTTAGGTCCAAGTTATACGTGACTTACCAGACTTTAAAAACGTCCCTTTTCAAACATTCATTCCACATTAGGCCCAAGTTAGACATGGCTTATTAGATGTTTAACTGATGTTAATTCCATGTTAGCAACGTCTCTTATCAAACATTCATTCCACATTAGGTCCAAGTTAGACGTGGTTTGCCAGGGATGTTTAGTCAACGTTAGTTCCACGTTCGAAACGTCGCTTTTCGAACGTTCATTCCACATTAGGTCCAAGTTATACATGGCTTATTTGATGTTTAGCCAATGTTAGTTCCATCTTAGGCATGTCGCTTTTCAGACATTCAGTCCACATTAGGGAAGGGTTTCAAGCTTAGTTTTTCATATGTCCATTCCACGTTATGTGATGTCGCATTTTGGACGTTCCACCGACATTATGGAATGTCACTTTTGGAAGTGTCACTGACATTCAATCAATGTTTTCGAATATGAAAATCCATGGACATTTAACCGACTTTATAATTGACATCAATGCGATGCAAAAATATCGTCGAATGAGAGGTATAAATCCAGTAGTGATGAGAGAGAAAAGTAAATATATTTTGTTTTTTAAGCTAGTAAATCTATATTAAATTATAGGAATATTCATAGAGAAAAAAATAAGAGCACAAGTGGTTGGATTGCCACATCGAAAACTAGGTCATCTAGTGGTGAAACTCAAATAGGTTCTAGGATAAGTGTCCAAAAATCACAAATATGAGTCCACGAAGGAGAGTCCTTCCCTACATATGGAGACCAAGATGTTACCCTATTTTATGGCAAGTTTAAACATAATTATCTTAATAAAATAACTGCCACAAAACAAAAGATAGAGTTTGTCTAAAAACCTGAGCTAAGAACACAAAACTACTAGAAATTAAGTGTTAGGAACCCGAGGCAAAGGTTTTTCCTTCTCCAATTGTTGGTACTCAATTTGAAGCAGGGTGTTGACTACTTCATCCAAGATGTCAAGCTTTGAGTGTATTAGACTATTAAAATCATTGTGGATGGTAGCCATGACTAGCCTTAAACCTACATAGTTTTAGTCTCGTTCTATCAGGAGCTGTCCCAAAAGAAGCTTTAAAACCCAATAAGGCTCTAAACCGCGACCTTCTTCCACTGCATTATTCTCCATTACTTGGTCCTAGAGGTTCGTGAATAGGTTGGATTCGAAGTGGTTGATTTCATTCTTGATATGATAGGGCATGTCCTGAATAAACCTTCTTTCCAACCAGTGAAGACGGGTTCCTTCCACCTCTTTGGCACCTGGCACATTGTCTTAGCATTTTCCTTTGACTGCCCTACAATTCTATGTTGTCACAAAGTTGCCCCTTAAGCACAATTGATGGAAATGAACATGCGTCGAGCATGCCAAGAGACTTTCATATTTGCACCAATCTCCAACCTACAAGAAATAACCATGCACACGATGAAGGGAATAATATCATCGTGGTGCAGGGATCGCGGGTACCAAAACATGTCATTCACCATGAATTTTGAAGGCCTGGTCGAAATCACTCTCCTCCAAATTGAATTCCCATCGTAAGAATGCATTATCATTTCCCCACACAAACCAAATATGACATAACTCCACATGAGTATCCATATGTTAGGCCTATAGCCCTTTCCATTACACCACATGCCCCTTCCATACACCCATTAGAAGGGGCAATATGTGTCCTCCTTCTCACCCCATCCAAGGATTTTTTTTTAAGGAGATGGGGGTGGGATTTTACTCAATTAGGTATGCACGGGTCATGAGATCATTTAATACAATCTCTTTGGGTGCAACCACATGTTCAACCACTACCTTAAGGTGATACCATGGCTTCAATCTAGGCCCTCATGAGAATTCAATCTTTATCATTGGTGAAAAAATCCTCACTCTTCACTAATGGATCTAACCCCTTTGGAAAAAAAATAAAGAATTAAATGTGAAAAGAAAAATGAAATAGGAGAGGAAGGATGAGGAATGGGAAATAAAATTCCAGTCTTGTTGGCCTTTCCATTACCTCAGCTCTCCCTATTTTATTTGCATTTTCACTCACAAATGGTCTTTTTGGCCATGGGGAGGAGAAGGCACAAAGAAGATATAGAAATACATAAGCAACATTGTAACCAAAGACAACCGAAATAGATTAAGCAACCATTTGATTATTGGTTTTCCCAATTTGGTTTTCCAAGGTAAAATATTGTGTTCATTTTGTGATTGATATTATGTGTTTGATATATTTCTCCTACTCTATTTTAAATATTGCCAGTTATTTTAGTGGAATCTCCTCCATATGGCTACCTGAATTATTTGTAATGGTGTAAGAATTAGCTTCTCAGCTAGACATGAGGAATTCTCTCATGTTTTCATTTTATATTTGTTTAAGATGAATGATAACAACTCTATTTTTTCCAGCATTGGATTTTCTAAGAGACAATAAATCTATGGATGCAATGACTAGAATACTACACTTTTTTAGGGTGTTCCAAAATAAATTGTATACTTACCTAGGTGTTGGAGAGGCATTATAAGATGGATTTATCACTTGCTAGAGCGAATTTGTGTTGCTTGAGGCATTTTTACAATTTGTTGGGTGATTTAATCACCGTTGGGTGTTTTTCTCCCTTGCTTGGGTGATTTTAATCACCATAGGGTAGATTCTAACTTGCTTGAGATGTTGTATTGGTTGACTTGCGTAGGTCATTGTTTTCCTTTGCCCAAGTTTGGAAGTTGTCTTTTCTTGAATAATGAAGTGCTTTCTTAGCATTTAAACCGCGTTGAGCATTTTCTTGACCAGATACCATATGCACTTCATTTTGTTAAGTGTTAGCAATTTGTTCTGTAGCTTTTAGTGGTCTATGGGTGTATTACTTAAGTCCTTATTGTATACCTCTTGTTGAAGTCAATTGGTCTCATGGTTGTCTTGTTTTCTTATAATTGGGTTGTAAGCATTAGTATGGGTAGTTGATTCACTATCTTATTACATGATTACATAGTTAGTTGGTGTCATGTATAATGTACCTACAACTGGAATGAAATTATTTTTCACATGTGATTTAATCTTCATAAGACCATGGAGGTCTCAAGTGTATGCAGAGACCATATTTCATATATATACACACACACACACACACACAAATTAACTCCATTGCTTTGTGCTGTGGGGAAAAGGAGAGATAGTCTTCCAATAATTGATACTCTGTGAGCTAGAGTTTCAAGTTTAACCATGACTAAGAATGACCGATTGAAGTTCACTTCCATTGAGAGAATGAGAGAATGATCTTAACACTATAATAATTCACCCATTGTCGAAGCCATAAAGAGCTCCACCATTGATTGAAATTCTTTAGTCTCTTGCTGATGACAATAGATATGCTTGTAAAGTTATCATTTTTAACAAGTACACATGAGGTTGTCATAACAAGTTGAGAGCATTGTGATATTGTATAGACGCTTGCAACCATCAATACAAGCAAATAAACTATATTCATGATTGCGACTGAACCTTCAACAAACATGGTTTTTGCATTACACAACTAAAAAGTGCAATGAGCTTAGCATTGCAAGCAGTTGAACTAGAGTTGAACATTGTCACCTGTGATCATTGCCCAATAGCAAGTGCAAAATTTTAAAATGAATTTGCAGTTGATTTTTTAATTCTAGAGAACACATGCCTTGTAAACCAACTGAAAACGGAGTACTATGCATCATACAAATTTTAAGGCTGTACTTTCTTCTCTAGTCACAAACAACTTTGTCATCAGTCCATTGAAATCCGAGGAGCGTTGAAATCATTGTGATTGGACATTAGTGACAAGTGAATAGGGTTTCAATTAACATTGCAATACCATTTGGATTCTTATGCGCAAGTTATCTATAAGAAGGAACTGGAGAATCAATCTTGAGAAGAGGTCACACATAGAGAACAAAGTCTAGAATCAAATTCTGTAAGGTATCCTTGTTGATGAAGTGAGTGAGCTATAGGCCTCTCATTCATAGACCACTTAGTATGGCCTATGAGTAGGTTGAGCTATATTTTGATGTCGATCTATGTATGTCTAAGAGTCGTATAGGATATATGAACTTTTAGTGATAAATGATGCCATGGGATACCGAAAATAAATAAATATTTATATGATGAAAATTAATATATTATGATAATATGATATGGATGGTTTTTGAAGTGTGACAGGAAGAACTACAAGTACATATAAATTCTAGATTACATCAAAACATGTAGACCCAAGATAGTGTTAGGATTTACACAAAAATTTACTGAAAAACAATGATGAACAATATGCAAAACCTTTAGAATACCAAGTTTCCAAGTTTGACTACAACGTTTGCAGTGGTTAGGCCTCCAAACTAATCAATAAAACCATCACAACAACAATTGGCCATAATGCCAAAATAAGTATATAAATTGAAATGGTGGAATTATAAAAGTCACACTCAAATCAAAATCTCCTTTGTTGACATTGTATTTATAGATAAAGAGGAACCCATTCACATTAATATTTAATTTAAACAAAGAACAAATTGATTGGGAAAATGCAAAGGCTTTAAGTATGCTCACCTTATAGTAGTAAAACTTGGTCTCAAACTATTAGTTAGACCATTTCTCCCCATTTATTCTATGTGTGTTGTAGTAGACACTAGACATCTATAATTTTTTTATGATGTTATAGGTGACTTTCTTAGACCATTTCACAATGGTCCATGTTTCAGTGCAATTTTCCCCAAATATTTAGTTAGCCTTGAATATCCACACATCTATAATCTTCTTAAAGCATGTATCTACTCTCAAGAATTCAAGATGGATATTGGATCACTAATAATCCAATTAAAATCCTTGGTTGTTCGTTTTGGCAATGACACTCTACCCAGCCCTATAGAAAGATCCCACCAGATTTTGCACTTGCTAAGTGTGGTGGAAACCAATATCACTAGTAGAAAAAGTGAGATAAATGACTAAAAAAAACTACTAAAAATTGCATATAAATGACTAAATTTAGTCACATGATTAATAGTCATTTATTTCCAGACACTTATAACGTGACTAAACAATTGTAGTAATTTATTTGATGTTTTGATTAAGCAGTTTGGTCATATATTTAGTCATTGATTGTTGTTATTTGGTCATTTATTCAGTCATTGATGGTTGTTATTTAGTCATTGATTGATGTCAATTGGTCATGTATTTAGTCATGATATTCATTTATTTTCGTCAACAAGTAGTTTATTTAGTCATTTTAATCTCGTGTCGTCTAAAAGTTCTATGATTTGAAACGGAAAATTTTAATTTTTTTGGCACGATTTGAAAAAATCCGGGAGGAATTTTTAAAAATCCTTGTTACAACTCTCAAATCTAAAATTTTGGGTGCCCCAAGGGTTTTTTATGGTGTTGAATCCGTTTCTACCATCAAAATCGCCATTAAAACATAGTTTAATTTAGATTTTGTAAAATAAAAAACATCAAATTCCAGTGAAAAGCCCCCGTCCGAGCCAAATCGTCGAATTTTTAGATAGTTCCATTTTAATCTTAGATTTGTATCAATTGGTCATATATTTAGTCATTGAGTATTGTTAATCAGTCATATATATAGTCATAATAGTCATTGATTATTGATAATTGGTCGTTTATTTAGTCATAATAAGCAGTGATTGATGTTAGTTGGTCATGCATTTAGTCATAGTAGTCATTTATTGTCATCAATGATCATATATTTAGTCATTTGCTTAGTCATTAATTGCTTTAATTGGTCATTTATTGATCCAAGTGGATATTGGTGGCCACCCGCCTATTCCACTTGGGGCCCCAACATTGTTCTTTCAGTTCTTTTAGTTTCCTTAATTATAGCACAACTTACTATTTTTAGCAGCTTTTTCGGGTCCTAAACTTCCGGAGCCGTTTTGAGGCCCTAAACGATGTTTTTTTTGGAAAAGCTTCCTCCGAAAAATGTGAGTGAACTAAAAACATGACATTCATGGCCATCGGTGTAGTCCTTGGATAGATCTTTCCAATGAGGTATCATGTGCGTCAAACGGAGATCATATGCCAAAGTTACGACGCCGGGAAATTGATCCAGGAGGATCTAAGAAGGCAAAATTTTGAAGTCCTCCAATCTCAGCAAAACTAGCACTATATCGAAGGGCTCGTCGAGACGATTCCAACGGCGTTCGTTTCACCTCAAACGGACTCCGTATGAGAAAGTTATCGCGTTCTGTTCCATAAGGTCAACAGGCAAATTTGGCAAAAAGAGGTGCCACGTGGCACCACTGACAAGGTGACACGTGGCATCCGTACTATACAAACATGATGATGTGGCACCACTCAGAGGATGACACATGGCATCCATACAGTACAGACCAATCACAAGGTGACATGTGGCATGATGACATGGCATGCTAAATGGCATGATGATGCGGTATGATGACATGGCATGCTGATGTGGCATGATGACATGGCATGATAATGTGTCATGATGATGTGGCATTCTGACATGGCATGATGACATGGCATGATGATGTGGCATGGTGACATGGCATGATGAAGTGGCATGATGACTAGCATGCATGCATTTGTGCTTGAAATGAGTTTTAGGAAATTCATGCATTTACTCATGAGAAATTGTAAAATGATTAATATTTGAAGTGAGTGGAAAAATTACTCACATATTACTCATTTATTTTATTCCTTGAGTTGTTATGAAGTTAATGCATGGTTGTAACCAAAAACAAACATGCCATATTTGTAAAGAAGTTGTAACAAGTTGGTTTATGGTTGAAAAAAAACCAACATGCTATTTAAAAGAAGGATTTTGGTATGTAATGGATTATTGTTGGATTTTGTAAATGTCATTATGGGGAAGTAACTAAATGTGAAAACCCATGGACATGTGGGCATGAACCATATTTTTGGTTTATGTTCTTAAAAGCCCAACCACATGGAAACCAACTTAGGGAAGTTGTAACCAAGGCCAAGATAGGCAAATTAGTTGCAACCAAAGGAATCCATGAGAGTCATGTGAAGAAGGGAAAGCCAACCTATATAAACCCATTCATTTGCCATTTCCCACTCATGCTTTGGAGTAGAGACTTTGTAGCTAAAGGAGAGAAGGGAGATTGTGTAGCTCTGCAGGAGGAAGGTACGAGTGTTTATACTCGTTTTACACCGTCTTCAGGCTTCGGAGTTGCTGGAAGCAGTCTTGTTATGTTTTGGGCAGCGGTTCTCTTCCTGGCCATTGTCGCCAAGGTATCATTGTATTATTGCCATGTATTTTGCCTTTATGCTGAGATTATAGATCGGCCTTCCTATTGAGAAGCAGGCCCGGAGACGTAGTCCATCCTGGACGAACTCCGTTATCAACTTGTTGTCTTTATGTGTGTATTGTCTATGCTGTTTGGTTCTCTTCTTATGGATTTGTGAGCTTCATTCATGCTCTTTATGCAATTCATGTTAACGTCATAGAGTAGCAAAGATCTTGTTTTCAGATCAGAAATTGATGTACCAATTTACCCCAACGAGGCCCATAGTTTGGCATTTTCATCTCTTAGGGTTAGGTTTTTGGATGTTTAGGGTTTTCCTTTATTTCTCAATAATAGATAGGCTTTGATCCCCATTGTATCTCAGATTTTGGAGGCCAGTGGCCGCCACATCTCTTCTCAGAGATAAGCTACCATCGTCGTAGCTAGTTTATTTCCATTCTGCCTATAAGCATATTTCTGTTATGTGATATTAATGAAATGACGTCTTATTTCTGCTGCATCTCTGCGTTTATGTGTATTTCTATAATTCCTTACATTCCTAATAAGTTCGGATCATTTATTTAATTATAAAATTCATTTATTGTTGTCAATTGGTCATATATTTAGTTATTTGTATTATCATTTGCCATCAATTAGTCATATATTTAGTCATTTTGTTTCAGTCATTTCCATCAATTGATGGTTTATTGATATATTGTTTATTAGTTGCAATCATTATATTTATTACTATAGTTTCATTAGTAAATGTTCATATGATTTGAATCATTTATTAAATTGTGTAATGCATAACTAAACATAATATTAAACTTTAATGAACACATGGAATTAAATAAAAACATCACATATAGGAAAGATTTACTCAACATCATAAGAAAATAAAGTAATATGGAATTATAACAAAAAATCAAATGAAACCATTTAACACAATTTAGATCAACTACAGCAAGATGATCACATATATTTACACAATAAAAAATGTCAAAGTAGTAGAACACTAATTCTAAGAGTTTCCAATTGTAGCGCAAATAGTGCACCATAATAAGAGATCCATGAACATACATTCAAATTACCCAATGCATAAAGCAAACATAAACTAGTGGGCCAAGTTGTCTAACAAATGTCATATTTTGATGAAAATTGAGAAAACGAGGATTCAACTGCTCTGATAGGGTTCAAGACTTAAAAACCTAGCCACCTGCATCCTTCCGCCGTTGCCATGGCGGCCTCCAGCGGAGGTCACTCCAACCCTTCCTTTAGCCAAATAACTGACCAGCGCACCCAGACTACCAAGGCTCTCCTCTTAATAGGGACGACACCTCCAACAGCGAAACCAGGAGCTTAAAAAGGAAAAGGAGGGGAGGGAATCGTAACCCCTTTAAAATCTGCTCCAAATCCTGCAAACAAAAGACAAGAAGAACCGGCCACAAACACAGCGCATACAAAGAATATAAGCAAGTGAAAACCCAAATCGTTTCAAATACCCAGGTATGAGGTCACTTCAAACCTTGTCGGCCAGCAAATTCAATTCATGTAGGACCACGCAATAATCTGCAAGTTTATAGGCTTATGGCCAACTAAAAAGAATCTTAGATGGTGGCTCACTAACACCTGGAAGCAAAAAGGACAGTGTGAACTTAAACTAGGATCTAAGGGCTTATTCACTGTAATCTTCCAGAACCTTGAGGACAAGCACAGAATATTCCAAGGAGGACCGTACTTCCTGCACTCAGCAGAATTGTACATGCGAAACTGGAAAGAGCTCTTTAGCCCAGAAAAGGAAGACTTCAAGGTGGTGCTGGTGTGGCTAAGGCTATATTCTCTACCTCGGGAATACTGGAATCTAGAAACCCTAGCTGGAATAGGAAACACCCTAGGCACCTTTTTTTAAGCTCTTGTGCCACTTAGCTGCTTGATACACCTCCTATGCCTGCATTTGCATCTACATGGATATCTATGCGGCTCTCCCAGAGGCGATTTGCCTTACCTACCAAGACTCAGAATGGATCCAGACAATAGACTATGAGCATATTCCCTTTTGATGTAGGAAATTCCATGAACATGGACATCTCTTCCAGGAATGCCCCCTAAACGTCAAAACCTCTCCTCCTCCAGCTCAAAGCAAAACTGACGAGGAGGGCTTCACTAGATCCACCAACCGCAGAAGGAAAGGGAAAAAAACCTTTGTTCCAAGCACCTCCACCAACCCTAAGAAACATAACAGCTTCTCTGTCCTCTCCTAGCAAAACCTTGAAGGCTCTGGACCTCTCATTCCTGCAATCACCCCCCCATCCACTTTCCAGGACCCCATCTTCAAAGACGTTATGCACTCACCAACCTCGCTTCCCTCTGAAGGAGGCCCTGCAGATCCTGAAGACATGGATTTAGGAGAGCTATATTTATAGACCATTCAATAGGCCTGGATGAAAAACGATCTTCGCAACATTCCTCAACACTAGATGGAACTCTTTAAACAGGCTTACCACTCATTAGCCATGCAACAGAATTTTCCAACCCTAGCGGATGTCGCTTCAACCCCCACAGCTCACAACCAATTGGGACTGAAAGTGTTAAAGCGTAAGGATATCTCCAAGGGTCAAACTGATATCCCCCAAAAAAGGAAGAAAACCCAACAAACAACTGATTCGAGAATTGGGCCAACACCTAATAGATTCTGGCCAAAGTGCCAAGCTTGATACTCACTTTCAATCAGTGAATGAATGGAACTAAAATTTATCAACCAGATTATAAGGGGAATCAGAAGCGATTCCAAAAGAAGAATGTTGAAAAACAAAATTATCACTGAAAATCTTGCTCTCTTAATGCTACAAGAAACAAAATCAATGGAGCACAAGCTCCACTCCTTCATTAAAAAATGCTGGAAAAAAGCAGAAATAACAGCTGTAGATGCCAGGGGGATAGCTGGCAACATAGCAATAGCATGGGATCCCACTGTCATCAGTATGGAAGGTTTCTTCTCCATCCCCAATACACTTTTTGGGTGGTTCTGTATCCATGGATCCACGCACAATGGAGTGGTCACAAATGTTTATGGCCCGCAATTAATGGAGCAAAAAATTCAATTTCTAAGCCACCTCTCCTGGATCAACAAACAACTTTAGAACTCTCATTGGATAATTGGAGGAGATTTTAATATCATCACTTCTCTTGATGAAAAAAAGGAGGCATTCGCAGACTTGATAGGGACAGTTTTCCCTTCAAGCTCTAATTCGAGACCTATCTCTATCAAACCTAGAGACCAGTAATGGAATCTACACCTGGAATAATAAGAGAGGAGGGGAAAAGTAAGTAGCCTCTCGTCTAGACCGGTTTCTAATCTCAAATTCCCTTCTACAGAATCAACTCAAACTCTATAGCACCATACTGCCGATTGTGGGCTGAAATCATTGGTTGGTTTGTCTCCACCTGGAATGGGATTCTCCTCATTCCCGTAGCCCTTTCAGATTCGAGCAATTCTAGTTAACCCACCCAAACTTCAAAGATAAAATTAAATATTGGTGGCACACCTCGGACAATGTTGAGGGAACCACCATGTATCGCTTCCAACAAAAATTAAAGTTTATCAAAAATCATCTAAAGCAATGGAACAAAACTGAATTCGGCCACATTCAGGAAGAGAAAAGAAGACTAGAAGGAGAACTTGACGGAATCCAATCCCATGCCATCCACAATGGATACACCGAAGAACTAAATCAGCAGGAAAAATATCTTCAGAATGAAATTGACATCAGAGGGCAGCAGGAGGAAATTCTTTGGCGCTAGAAATCTAGAATCCAATGGCTCAAGGAAGGGGATAAAAACACTAAATTCTTCCACAATGCTATGCTACAACGCAGACAAACGAACATGATCACCAGGCTGAAAAACAGTACAGGGGATACTTTACTCAACAAGGAAGATATAGAGCAGGAACTGGTTCTCTTCTATAAAGACCTCATGAGAGACCCTACTCCGGACAGATCGTAAGCAACTCAGCAGATCCTACAGCATATCCCCCATCTAATCACTGAGGAGCAAAATGCCAACCTCTCTAGCCCTATTTCCATGGTAGAAGTCAAATCAACAGTAATGGAAATGAAGCCAGGAAAAGAACATGGTCTGGATGGCTTCACTATTGACTTCTTCCAAACCTGTTGGGAAATTATAAAAGATGACGTCTTGCAAGTGATCGAAGCTTCCAGAGTATCAAGCTCCATTCTCCCTGCCTTCAATGCCACCTTCCTCACTCTCATTCCAAAAACTGACAAACCTGTTGATCCAACAAATTTCTGTCCCATAGCCTTGTGCAATGTCATCTATAAAATCATTACCAAGGTCATAGCCATTCACCTTAAACCCCTTTTTCCCACTCTCATCTCTCCAGAGCAATCAAGATATGTCGAAGGAAGATAAATTCTGGATGGAATCATTATGCGCATGAGGTGATTCACACCCTTAAAACCTCCTCTTTGTCTGGTATGCTCATAAAACTGGACT
Source organism: Larix kaempferi (assembly GCA_027924585.1). NCBI lineage: Eukaryota > Viridiplantae > Streptophyta > Pinopsida > Pinales > Pinaceae > Larix > Larix kaempferi. The sequence continues at coordinate 1,334,814 of BSBM01000271.1, read as the reverse complement.
TGGCCAAAGCCTTTGACAAAACCAATTGGAACTTCCTTAGAGACACCCTTTTGGCCTTTGGATTTTCCCCCTCTTGGGTCAGCTGGATCATCTCCCTTGTCTCCTCAACCTTCTTCTCCATCCTAGTCAATGGCTCCCCTTATCCCACCTTCTCTCCCTCTAGAGGCATCAGGCAAGGAGATCCCTTATCCCCCTACCTTTTCATCCTCCTCGCGGAAAGCCTGGGAAGAAGCATAAAAGTTGCGGTCTCAGAAAATTATATTCAGGGCATTAAAATTGGCAGGCACAACAACACCCAGTCGCACCTGCAGTTTGTGGATGACACGATACTGATGGGGAAATCCACGGTCACGAAAGAAAAATCCTTCAGGGACATTCTTCACTCCTTCAGTGCGGCCTCAGGTATGACCATCAATAACCTCAACTCGCAAATATTTTTCTTCAACACTCATATTCAAACGCAAACTCGGATAACCAGAAATTTGGGTTTTCAAAAGAGCTCCCTTTCGTCCAAATTCCTTGGGGCCCCCATTGTTGACTCCGTGTTGATGCCTCGGGGGTGCAGGGTAAGTGCAAAGTGCTGGAATGGGTTCCAAGGCACACAACAGGGGATGAAAACCCAGCCAAAGGCTTTGAAAGACCCTGCGCAAGGGCAATTCTATCCTCGAGCTGTTAGGTGTGGTAATCACCCACGGATATTTGGCCTCCACTGGCACTCTATGAGTAAAGGATTTGATCTCAAAATATCAGTTTTCCTACAACAAAAAACAAAGTATGAAAGCTGGTTAACGAACCTATCTTAACCTACCTAAAGAAAGAATCTATGTTAAGTCAGATCTAACCTAAAAGGAGAAGTTGACGTAGTGCAGATCAGAGTTGAAGTGTGATGAACAAGTAGTTAAGTACCTTAAACAGAAATGTCTTCGGTTTCCTCACTTGTTAATTAAAGTTTTATCAGTTAATAAGAAATTTAATATCTGATCTGTAATCATTGTGTTAATTGAAAAATTAACATTTGATTATACATATTTGTTTGCATCGAATCATTTGCAGAAATATAAAAAGTGAAAACGTTCAATTAAAGAAATTTAATAGAACAATTGTAAGCATAATCCAGACATACAGAGAAATCAATATGAGAGATCTTATGCATTAATAAATATCCTGCAAAAGATAAAACACATAACCGATGACAAATTTGAAACATTAACTCAGCAATTCCCAAAGAAATTTGAAGAACAATAGGAGGTGAATTAAAAGATAACTTTCCTGAATAGAGAATTCTTGTACAAAAATTACAATGACTCTGATAGACAGAGTATCTTCAATCCAATCTTCTGCTGAATTGCAATTCCAAAATTCCCAACCCCTTTACTAAGGGAAACATTCCTCCTTATATACTAAATTTACATAAGAGTTCCAAAAGGAGAAATTCTACAAAATAGGGATTACAAAATTGGATCTAACCATCGATCCAATAAATCTTGCTACTTTTAAGCTTAAAAGATTTTCCACCACCTTTCACAAAAGAAAGACTTGTTCTTTAATCAGATAAGGTCTCGTGGCACCATAAAAATTCAATCACAGATTGTTTACTATCATCGACAGGTGGAGTGGCTTGCAGAGCATCCGCTGTAGAAAATTCGGGGTCGGGGAACCCACTGTCAAAAATAGAGAAATCCACCAGAGGATTTACTTCAGGAACGGTAGACAGCACGTCAGGTTCTTCATTGATTATAAAGTCCTGTATAACATCAGTATCGAGATCAGTTGATTCCTCCGTAATTTCCTTCCTTTGCTTTTCGAGGTTCTGTATGTAGGCAGACAAAGTTTCGAAGTCTTCTTCATTGCTACCGCTGCTAAGATCAGGAGCACCTTCATCAAACGGTGGTGATAATATTTCTTGATACAACAAGGGGTAAAGTTCTTCATTTTCAACCTGAACATTAGAAAATTCACCATCTGCATGAATATTACTCATTCTGAATGAGTTTTAGATAGTAGAACGCAAAAATACCACACAGAGTGTTACATCTTCCAGAAGGTAAGGGATGAACTGGATATTTCATGTTAATTGCTATTTAAAGGCCAACAAGCAGGTCGATGATAATCGGGCGAGGCAATCTGCAATGATTACACTTATCCAGTCAATTCATTGTAATTACTTCAATTGTAATGAAAAGAGCCGAGGTATGTGCCAGTCGGATCAAAGCTTGTGCGAAGTACGAGTTCAATTACTACTGGCATGATTTTAAACTGCCTTTACGATCACATCGTTACAAGCAATCTTCCACCAATAATTATGACTGGTGATTAATAATGGAGATGAATGTTATGGTGATAAAGTTGATGAGCAAAAGGTCTCGACTAGGAGTCCCAGTACACGGGCTATCAATTCTTCGCACGTAACAAATCTGATCGTTAAGAGGTGGAACAAAACGACAAGATGTCAAAGCTCGAGTCCAGACATGGTGAACTTAAGGCGGAGAGATGGCGTACATCCAACATGAAGTAACTGATAGATTTGTAATAGTGTCCGCTGTGATGAATCACATAGAAAAATGATAATTTGGCAGAATTAGGTTTCAAAAGACAAGATGGCAAAGCCTGACTTAACTGATTACCCGAAATCAACATGACCGCAAGATCATCATAGACGACGACGGAGATTAACCGGAGCGGAATGTGGAATCGGGTTCAACGAAAAATTCATAAAGTTCTTATTCAAAGATCCCGCAAGCCGAAACCCGAAAGTACGGATTTGCGGGTTGCGGGTATGTAAAATGGAAGTAAAAAAAAGGATTTCCGAAAGATGAAAACCCACTATGCAGGTGGCGGGCTTCGGAAACATTAGACTGTGACATAAAATAATCATCCCGAAAGCCGCATCCCGAAATTACGGTTTGCGGGTTTCGAGAGGACACACCAAATAAACAAAAAACCACAATCCCGAAAGCCGAATGCCGCCATTCCGGGGTTCGAGTTTCGGGGTAATTATTTCTCAATCCTATTAAAGAATGATTCCGCAACCCGCAGCCGTCGGGTTGTAGGTTTCGGAATTATCAAAACCAAAACTTAAAAACAGCAGTCCCACAACCCGCACCTGTCGGGTTGCGGGTTTCGGGTTCTCCAAATGTTGGGTTTCGGGATGATGATAACAGTCAACAAAATACTCAAAATTTTGGCTTTCTTCAGACCAAAACACTTTGAAAGAAATAATCAAACCCTTACAAACAAGCAGACCAAAAGCATGGGTGAAGAATTTTAGAGGTAAAATCAAAATCTAAAAATTTCAAGATGACTCACCCAACACCTTTGCATTTATTAAAATTGGGGGGGGGGGGCTCCCGTGCTCAGCTAAGCATGGGATTTGTTGTGGCCACAACACTCCGCCATCAAAAACTCTTCCTGGAAAGACTTGTTGGTCACCCTGGAGCACAAATTTTCCTCTTGGACCTTCAGAGCCCTCAACTTTCCCAGCCGACTCCTCCTCCTGAAATTTGTCCTCTAAGCTATGCCTCTCTACCTTTTCTCGGTCATGGCAGCCCCTAAGTACATTCTCAAAGCCATCCGCAACCTTCAGTGAAATTTACTTTGGGGAGGCACCACTCAACACATAAAGTGGGCGTTACTGGCCTGGGAAAAACTATGCACTCCAACACTGGAAAGCAGCATCAGCCTAAGAGACCCCGTCACCCTGAATAATGTTCTCTGCACTAAATTGCTCTAGAGATGCTACACTGAGGATTCCACGACTTGGACAAATATTTGGATGCACAAATATGTAGACAATATGTAGCATCATGAGCTCATACGACATTACACTCTTCCAACTAGGTCCCTCATTTGGAATTCATCCTAGGCTCAAAGAGAACTGATTTGCAAATAGAGCTTCTGGGAAGTCAGGGATGGTAACAAGGCTCTCTTATGGGAGGATGTATGGAATCAGATGCCCCCCCTGCAACGACTCAACGGAATTGAAGAGTTACAGCTATGCTCACATCATTAGGGAAAGCATCTTATGGCTTAGTACTGGGGGCCTCAAAACAACAGTGACACCTGGCGATCGTGGATCGCAAAAGAGAATTGGAAGTGGAACTTCAACAATGAAGAGGGAAAATCCTTCTGGGAAAATCTCAACGCCAAAAATATATTAATATTCGACAATCCGGATAAGCTCGGGTGGGGACATCAGCAGAAAGGATACTTCACCATCAAAGAGGCCTACAACTTAACTCATCCCACACCTCTCTTACCCAAATACATTGTTTGGACAAAGATATGGGACTCACACTTATGGTTGAAAATCAAATCCTTCCTCTGGTTAGTTGCGAGGAAAAAATCCTTACTTGGGACCAGCTTCTCCGACGGGGTTTTGAAGGACCTTCGGTCTGCATTTTATGCAACCAACATGGGGAAAATCAGGAACATATGCTCAATAAATGCATCTTTGCCTCCACCCTCTGGGATTGGTGCGCATCCATCTTTCGTCGCTCCAGCCGGCATAGGGAAGACATCAGCTCCACCCTTCGCTATTGGCATTCGGCACCTTTCTCCAATCCCATATTGAACCGCATCTAGTTACTCTTCCCAGGATTTGTTCTCTGGAACATTTGGAAAGAACGCAATAGAATCATTTTCCAAGGCACCTCTCTTCCCCTAACTAGCATCCAAGCTCGCATTCACTCCAACCTACAGGATACCCTGTTGTTAGAAGCATGGTCGGACTCATATTATGTTTGTCTGCACCAAGAAATATTCACCTAGACAGATTGGAATTTCAATCTCAACTCTCACCACCCTCGAACTTCCTCCCCCCCAGCTTCCATCTGCATCCCCTCCTCTTGGGCCCCACCAACAGACCCCCCCATCAAACTTAATTTTTATGGAGCCTCAAAGGACAATCCTCGACCAACCGGAATTGGAGGAGTCTTCAGAAATGTCACTGGAGAGATCATTCACATCTACATTGATTACATAGGGAACATCACCAACAATGTGGCGGAACTGTCTTCTCTAAATACAGGCCTAAAAATTTCCCGCAGAGAAGGATGGACATCATTAATCATTGAAGGTGATTCGCAAATCATCATCAACATGGATCACAGACTTCAGTGCGACACCACTCTAGCCAAGTTAACCAAACACTGGCGAATGGAGTGGCTCAAGGAACAACTGCATGAACACATATACCACTTTCAAGTTTTCAACACTAGCCATGTTCGTCGCACGACCAACAAGCTAGCTAATCATATGGCCAATCATGGAACTGTCCCTTCTAATGAAAGTATCGAATACCCCTGTCACAATATCAAGGAACAACTGCTCATAACGCAGTTAAACAACATAGCCACTCATGATCGAGTCCCCCCACAGCGGGTGCTAAATGTGGGCCACCCCACGAAAATGATAGCCAGCCCTGAGATGGGACACACGCCCGCCAGTTCCAGCCACGATCCTAGGCACGTGCCCGCCCAGGCATTCCACCCGTCCCAGGCCTAGCACTGAGGATTTTATTCAAGGTGACGGGATTCCAAGCTCGAATCATTCATCGGACATGGCATCCGGTTGTCTGTTGGCTCCTTCGTGCGTTCAATCTTGTCTCTGTACTCCAAATCGGCTCTGAGTTAATTCCATTACTCCAATGGAACCCTATGAGTGGGAAGGTACACCCGTGCTCAAGGTTATCATTCGCATCAAAAGGAAATGGGTTCATGGTTTGCAGGGTAGCAGGAAACGTAGCAGAAGTTTGGAAGCCGCTTGGCTCACAGCCCTACGACTCACCCTCTGCAACACGGCCACAGTTTGGGGAAGTTCATCCTTTGGTTTGATTGTTGTAGCTGCAACGATGCCGCCCGAAAAGAGAGCTTACATTCGACGCAAATCTAAACCGACAGGCCCCTCTCCTGGCCTGTCAGTGCGATTTATGCGAGGCGTTGTGGGAAAATCCCGTCGGTTTAAAAATGAAATCCCGTAGAAGGTTCAAGTGGAAATTCAAGATGCGGAGGATGATGCCCAAGTGTCTCGAGGTTGTCGCTCAGACACAGAAATCAGAAGCGAATTTGAAGCTTTGGTTCCGGACCCAGGGAATACCAGAGGCCGAACCACTTTGTATCAAAGGACCCTAGACTACCACTGGCTGCAAAAAGCAGTTCTCGGAAAGACTATGGCTAAGAGAGGTGAAGCGCATGCGGATATTCTCCTTCAACAAAATGAAATAGTTCTCCTCCTCATGCAGATTATCCAGAACTAGAAGCAAATAGCCCAACGTCTTGGCATCGAGCTCGCTAGGGAGCCCGGTTCTCAAGCTGACCCAACTGGTTTGAACATGTAGTCTGGTTTTAGATAGACTCCGTATTTGTTTTTTGGCTTATCATTAGCATTACAGACTCTATTGCTGTTAGTTTTTGGTTTCTTGATAGATTGATAGTAACTCTTAAAACTCGTAGTGCAGTCTTAATTTTGGATTTGGGTATGTTTTCTCTGTTATGGGAGGGCCCTATAAACTTCTTAATTTTGATTCTGAGTCTGTTTTCTCAATCATGAGAGGGCCCTGTAAAATTCTGTTTATTTTGATAAAAGCAATATAAGGATCTATACTAACTTACAAAAAAAAAACAAATGTCAGCTTTTAACTACTGCATAAAGCATACATGAACTAGTGGACCAAGTTGTCTAACATCTATGTCATCTTTTGCAAATATTTTAGTGGCCATTGTATGAAGCTTCCTTTCGTCTCTTTCAGACGGACACATCCATATATTTTATATTTATAAGGTAGGGGTACATTACTTTTGACCTTTAAAATATTAACATTTGCATCTCCTGATCCACCCAAATTGACTCCATGTAAAATAAATAGTGAGTGAATCCATCCAATTTCCACATCATAACTATCATACATATCCAAAACTTTTACTTTATCACCTTCTTGGAGTTTATCAACAATTTTTTGCAAAAGAAAAAAAAAACATAAATTATATTGAAATTTGAAAAAAGTTGTTACAACAGTAATCAAACTATAATATTTATCATAAAATCATTATATTGAGATATGAAAAATGGTACAACAACAATTACATTTTAATTTTTAGCATATTATTGCACTCACCTCAAGTACTTTGGCAACACTACATTATATTTTATTTTTGAGCATATTATTGCACTCTCCTCAAGTACTTTGGAAGCACTACGAATGTACATGTCCTGCACATCCTCATCATCACTATCAAAATGGAATTTTCCTTTTTGTGTTCCTTTCATATAATTGCTCTGCATGTGGTTTTGTTGTGCAAAAAATATTCAACATTAATTAAAAGTATGATAAATGTTATATTAAGCATTCAATAGTCAATTAAAGAATGCAAGCAATAAATGTTTATCCAAAAGAATAACAATTATATAATTATATTTAGCATTCACCATTTTAATATTTGGAATATCACCACATATACCCAAGGCCGATTGTGTAGCATCAAGTGATGCGCCCATTGCATATTCCATAGCAGCAATTCGACAATCACTACTACTCTCACTGTCATCCAATGTACCTTCATGGGCAGCGTCAATTTTAACAGTTGTGGCACGTTTAAGTGGTGATGATTTGTTTTTGTTCTGCATCTGGTTTCATCATGCAAAAAAAATAGTACCAATATTGTTGAACAACATGTAAAAGCACAACAATTAACAAAACAATTGTATTAAGAGCATACAAAAAGATGCAAAAACAACTTACTGAATCATTAAAAGCTATGTTCACAAGGCCTTTTCCTTTTTCTGCTGCTCTAATATAATTGCTCTACATGTGATTTAATCATCATGCAAAAAAAATATTCATATTCAATTTAGATTCAAGGAACAATGGAATAAATCAATTCAATTTTTGTTAGATATATAATACTATTAAGTACAAAAGTAACAGCTATTAATTCCAATCATGTTCATTGACACAACCTAATTATTGTTCACTACACGGTCATCCAATTGTATTAAGAGCATATAAAAAGATGAAAAAACATATTATTGAAGCATTAAGAGCTTTGTTCACGAGGCCTTCTCCCTTTTATGCTGCTCTAATATCATTGCTCTACATCTAATTTAATCATCATGCAAAAAAAAAATATTCATCTTCGATTCAGAGTCCAAGAACAATGGAATAAATCAATTCAATTTTGTTATATATACAATACTATTGCAAATACAAAAGTAACAACCATTAATTCTAATCATGTTCATTGACACGGGCTAATTATTGTTCACTACATGGTCATCAATTGATGTCAAGGTGAAAAAATCACTGCCTTATATCCTCAGATAGATTAATGGACAAAAGTGGAGACGTGGAGGGTAGTGCAATCACATAGAATATGAATTTCTTGAGACTTGGAGACTCAACAGAACTACATCAAAACCATTCACAATTCCATTAACAAGGCACCATTAAGGCATGTTTGAGGTTCCAGTCTTGAACATGATTTGAGTACCACTCTAACAAGGGGTTGGAAACAGAAATCCAATCACATAGAATATGAATCTCTCGAGACCTAGAGACTCAACAAAAGTACATCAAAACCATTCACAATTCCATTAACAAGGTACCATTAAGGCATGTTTGAGGTTCCACGCCTGAACATTACTGGACATGATTTTGTAGACCACTCTAACAAGGGGTTGGAAATAGGAAGCTACACAATGATAGATTGAAATATTTGTATACCACTTCAAAGAAATGCAATGATATGTTCTTTTTAATAATTGGTAAAGAGATTGGGGTTAATTCCTCCAACTTCATAGAATTAATAAGGTCCTTGATCCATCTTGCATATCATTGATTGTATTCACTAACACCCATCAAATTGGGTTGAAGAATGAAACCAACTTGGAATATAATCCTCACGTAGTTTGAATCCATAGTATTTTATTTGTTTTAGTGTAAGGGGGGAGGGTTTTAATATGGGGCGATATATTCAACACATAGAAAATCCTAAAAGAATATGGGTGGGGTATTCTACACACAAGAAGCATGCATATGGGGTGGGGGAATATAGCAAACTAAGCGAGAATGGGAAGGAATATGGTGTGCATCCATAGTTGATTGGGCAGGGATGAGTTGTTGATTGAATGAGTTGAACAAGTCTACAAAGGGTAATTTTTTTGTGGGAAGGAAATTATATCATATATGTTGCAATTAAATATGCAATGATTTTTTGACCCATATCCTTCTCTGTTAGGTGTTCCAACCACGACATCTCCAATTTGCATATGCCCATAAAGACGTCAAACTCCTCTTCTTCCCATACCTGCTCATTTTCAAAAATAAATATTTATTCCCCCTAAAATATTTGGGATAAAATATAGGCAACATCATTGGTTATATAAATTCATTATGTGCGCAAGAGCTTTCATATGCATCATAACCAATATAAATGTATTATATGCTTATAACTACTTTCGAGCATATTGGAATTGAACAACATGAGATTCACAATGGAAATTCCTTGGTGGATGGTTCAATATATTTAACCTGGCATCATACACTAGTGTGATGGACATAGTGTGAGAAAATATCTATTATTCAACACTGTCCGATATCGAAACTAAAACCCATAGCTAAAACTAGGAGCCTATAACCCCACCCAAATATATAACTAGGAACATATGTAATGAGAATGTTCTTGGGAGGAGGTTTATAGCTACTTCGTTCAACCAAACTTGATTGATAAAACAACTAGAGTTTTTTATAGTTCAGAGAAGATAATGATTGCTTTGTCCCTACCAAACCTACAGCATCAAACACAACTTGTACTTACCAGCCACTCACAATTATCTTTGGGATTGCATTATAAAAGCATAGGATCCTCTCCTTATTATTTATTATTTTCAAATTTTCATCCCTCTCCTTGCATTTATCATATTCACAAATCAGTAACTTCAATTTGTGTATGCAGGCATAATCAAATGTTAAAGGGACTAAGGATGAATATTTTAGACCTGTTGTGTTGATGTTAGACCTGTTGATGTTGATGTTGAGTCACTTTGAGGCTCAAAACGGTCCCAGATTTGTTCTTTACAATTGTTTCATGCTAAAAGATGCCCATGATTTAAGAATGGCCATCTTCATTTTTTTTTAAGGTTGATACAAGTCTGATGAGGGTTGTTGGAGGTGACTATTTTATGACTTCCTTATTGCTATAAAGTACCCAAAACTTCTCCTCAAGGCTGCTACATTTCCCATACCTCAAAACACATGTTGTTCACCACCTTTCATTGGTTTTCATATGACGTTTTGACTGATGTTATGCTATAATTATCATCCATAAGGTTAGAACATGCCCAAAATGGCTCCTCCTAGATGGAATGACTTTTTAGTCCACCAACAAGCCCTAGTATTGCAGACACATCTATGGAGAGGCTTGCTTAAGGGACCAAAGTGCTTACTGAAGGTGGCTATGAAAATATTTTTGGACAGGCATTTGAAACCTCCCCAAAAGAACTACAAAAGACATGCACTTTCTACTTGTCAACTACTACTGGTCCAATCATAGGAACACTTTATTTCTCCATTGAAAAGATTGTTTTTTGCAGTGATAACCCTCTTCCTTACAAGGTCAAACCTAATAAAACTGAATGGACAATTGCCATTTTTCTCTTGTGGTGGAAAAACCACACCAATCAACCACAACGTCATTGCATCAACTTGGTCAACTATGTTTTTAACTAGCATATGTGAGAACACTATATGAACACTTACGAGGCAAACATTTTTTACTTTGACCTTCTAATGCAACTTTTGCATTGCCTTGGGAAAATCCCAGTTTTCAAAATTATCCAAGAATACAAGTTTAGGGTAGTGGAACTTGTGTGAGACTAGTGTACCTAAAACTAATTGATGTCCTTGAGTACAGCAAAATTGAAAACTCCTTGATCCATCTAGCTAGGAACCTTTGAGGGATATTGCCCATTTTTCTCTCAAGGATGAAAAAATCCATTTGTAACATAGGAATTGTGTTTTGTAAAAAATTTCAAGTGTATTTGGGATTGTAGGAGGTGAGAACACTTCGAGCAAGACCGATTTCCTACTTTGGCATTCCAATGCAATTTTGCGTTGCCTCTTCGTCAATGAAATCCTAACTTCCAAAATTATTTGAGAAAATAATCTTAGGGCGGTGTATATCTTGTGAGAAGGGAATCCCTAATGTTATTCAATGTACATGATTCTAATGGACATAACAATTGATTTATCTATACATCGATTTTCATTGTATCACAATCCCTAGATCATGACTCTGAGCCATTAAGGCACAATGGTCATTTTGCTTCCGTGGCAGTATAAATTCAACCTAACAAGTATAAATTCAAGGATCGCATGGGAATTATGATTACAACCTAAAAGACAAATCTTCTACCCATTAAATGAGTAAACACTAAGCAACTATGTAGAACCTTGAGGACCTATGGTCATGAGTTAGGGTTTGTGTGCAACCATGAATCAGGACTCATGAGTGGAGATAAAAATAATATAAGTGTGTGTTCATACATGTAAGTAGCAATTCAACCATAACAAAATCGAAACCACTAGTTCATTGCTTACAATTCAAAAATCAACCAAACTAATATAAATTCAAGAGTCTTGTGGCCATTATGATCACAACCTGAGAGTAGAAACCATCAACCCATTAAACAAGTAATCCCTAAGTAACTACCAAGAACACTAAGGAACTCTAGTCACGAACTAGGATTTGTGTGCCACTATGATATTGTAGTGGAAGAGTATCAATACTAAACAACTCACAAGGTGACCATCTCAATGGACCTATAGATAAACAATGATTAAAATACAGATAGAACTTGGATTGCAACATTTACCTAGATAAGAAGGAGGGGGAGGAGCTCACTTATAGTGCTTGGATGAGGAAGAGAGGAAGCATACTAAGTAGAATCCATCCACAAGATGATGTTAGTAAGGAAAAACACAACCATGTCCTCCTATTTATAACCATTGTTGGTGCCCACTTTGTTACTATTTTTGGTCACTAAATATACTCTGAATGGCGGCTCTATCATCATTTTTGATATCATAAATTTCTCTTTTTGCCATTTAGATCGCCGAATGGGCAGGTATGCATTTATTTATACATCTTGTGAATATTGGGAAAGATTCGCCATATTTTGGTTTATTTACGATTATCTAGCTTGTTTAATGATGTTACTATTATTTTACAGATGATGGCTCTCAACAGGACCTTCAATTAGGCTCCTACTGGAAGTCATGCTTATTTAGCCCACCGTTCGGGCGTGCATTCGATCCACGGATTCATTGGTTGAGGTATGCTCAGGTTGTTAAAAGGTGAACCGGTGCGTGGAGTCTGTTCGGGACGTGGCTCTGGTGATTGGTGACTGGATTTCTAGAAGATTCTTCCTCCCATACGTCCAACTTGACACTGCATCCATTTCTGCCCACGTCGAAGAGGAATTAACTCTCTAGTAATTGCGTGGTCGAATGACGCCGTGGACCCTGGGGGACCTCCCGTGTGCTATCCTAAGTCATCATGAAGCCGTTCCTTGGCATATGAGTTGCCATGAGATGCTGAGCAGAACCGTTTTTGGTTATGTGTTGTCGAGGGATGCTAGACAGAGTCGTTTTCCTATATTAAACACTGTCTATTATTAGAAGCAATCGATCACTGAAAGGGTCGACTTGCTCTTCAGATTGTAATCGTATATATAGGCGTTCCTACCTCTGAAACTGCTAGGTCTTGTCAAGTTTTGTTGTGTATTGTTAAGTCTTGTTTTCTATTTGACATGACTGAGGCGGAGTCAGTCTTATTGATCTTTCTCCGATTGCAAATGAACACAAGGATGTTGTAATGCTCTATTAATTCAATATATATACATCTGTTCTAGTTTAATGAAGATCTTGCAGCGTGTATGGTGATTGATTAATAAAGATTTAGCCTCTGCTTGCTGAGACGGACCCCTCAACGATCAGCGGTCTCCAGTCTGTGTGTATAGTTTGTATTCATCCTACAGATAACGTTGTGTTGTGTATTTCATCTTTGCATCTATCTTATGCATGATATCTATATCCTGAAATCTCAATTGTTGTTCTGTTATTTAAATATATGAAATTTATGTTATGTAGTTTATTGTCACTCGTGTTTTATTGTTTATATGAATGAAGAGCTCTATATTATGTGATATGCATCTTGTGAAGTGCTTATGTTAACAATGTTTGCAGCATACAAGTAAGTGACTGGTTACACTTAGGTTCAGCTAAGTTTTTTTTCATAGAATAGATCATATTTATTTCACCTCCTCTGCTTGATAGGTTAGGTTGCATTCATCTCTTCCAGCTTGCCCCTGTAGTCTTGTTTAAGGAATTTAGTTTACTTGAGTTCCTTTGGAATCAAGTTGGATGGGTTTTCTGAGCCTTCTCATAGTTAGCTCCTCTCTTAAACTCTGTAGTTCTTCCTCTGTAGCATCAGAATTCCTCCAATCTCAAACTAAACTTGCTTTAGGATGAAGAAAAAATAGCTAGTCTTTCTCTCATATAGATCACTTCTTCCCTCACTCTATCTTATAAACAATCTACTCATAGCCTCCTTTGCATCACAAGCTCATGTGCATTAACCAGCTGGTAACTAAGTCATCCAAAATTCTTTCTTCCCTTAGCTTAAATCTTCTTCCTTCGCTCAGACTGGTATTCGAACTGTCATTCAGACAGGCATTCGTATTGCCATTCAGACCCTTATACTCTCTACATTGTTTTAGCATCTTTAGAATCTAGTTTCTTCTGTCCATCTGAGTATAATGATTCTTGCTTCTGATTTAACAGTTTAGACATACTTTAACTTTGTTTTATGTTTATAAGTTCTTAAATGAAGTTCTTCTTCTTTCTCTTAAACCTTCCTCTAAAGTAAAATTCTTCACATCTGATTTATTAAGTAGTTGTTGTTTCAACTTTGTTTTAGATAGTTAATCTCTTCTAAGGTTGTTAGAATCTCTTCTATTGTCAGATTGGTATTTCATTCATATGAACATGTTCATGACATAAAAGTTGGATTTTAATCAGATATTCTTATCAAAGTTTCCTGCTTGCCTTGTACTGATCAAGTTTTTCACTTGTTATCATGAAGAAAGTCATGTTATAGTTCTAAGCTTTGTCACACTTTCTCTGTTCAGTTCTTCTTCCATCATTTAATTCTTACATAGGATGGTATAATTTGATATTGTTTTAATCTGTTGATTAGGTTAGCTTAGTAATTATGTTGTTTAGAGTTTGATCTCTAATCTCTTCTTAAATATCTCTGAGGTCTGACAAGCCGAAATCTGAGATCCCTTTCTACCTAGGGATATATTTTGTCTCAACTCTAAGTCTACTGATAGTGGTCGATAATTAATATTAGGTGTTTCTTTGAGATAGCTCACACACCCAACATTTTGGCGCCGCTATCAGGGAGTTGAAGATAGGTAGAATATAATTAAAAGTAGATAGAATTTTCTTTCCAAAATTTAGAAATAGGCTGGCGGTGGGTGAGCAGTAAGAAGAGAGGTCAGAACCTACGCATCTGTTATAACAGGCATCCCCAAAACCCAGCAATTGTTATAATAAGTTTTCTAGTTATAATTTATGTTTTATGAATAGGTCTAGAGATTTAGAGATAGTAACCAAAAACACCAAAGTCTTCACTATCACAGGGGGTGCATCCTACCCCAGCTATTAACTTAATAAAAAAGTATCGGAACATAAACAAGGGGAATAGATTTACTAGGGAAATTCTTTTAGGAACAAGGGGAACCATAGGGATTAATCCATAAGGGAACATTATTAAAAGGATCCTCCATATTCCATAAGAAGCAGAAGGGAGAAACCTAGAGCAAAAAGCCTACATGGATCAGGAAGATCATAATGAGATGAGACACAACATAGAAAAAGAAGAAACTCAAAACAAGGGAACTTTTGGATTCCCCATTTTAGAACCTACACGGGATATAATCATTCCTCCTTCCCCATTACCTACCTTTTATGAGAAAGATAGTGAGAATCCGGATACCTTTTTGTTCGAATTTGACATCTTGTGTAGAATGTATGATTATCTACAAGAGGGCCAAAAGTTAAAACTTTTTCCAACCACATTGAAAGGCTCCGCTCTTTTATGGTTCAAAGGGTTATATAGTATCAAGACTTGGGGAGACATGGAGACCGCATTTATTCAAAAATATCAAGGTTATTATAGCTTAGAAGGTCACCTTGAGAGATCTCGCTATGTCCTGCATAAACCAAGATATAGTGACCCCCACAAGGATACATTCTTCCCTAAATAAATTTTGGAAGAATTGTTGAGAACTCTTAACCTTATCTATGACATGAGCAATAGATGGAAAAGTAGGAGATATTTTCAGGAAGCTTGTATTAGAAATATGAAACATCCTGATAAAGTTACAAGGATAGAATTGGAAAGTCTGCTAGAAGACTTTAAAATTGACATTCTAGAGGCTATGGACTCTCAACCAGATATATCACAAGCTAAGAAGAAAGAACATGCAATAACGAGTGTGTTCTGCCCCAGATGTAGAACCAAGCATCCTCAACAAGAATGTCCGTTGGATAAAATTTCAGTCTATCACCCTTATAATCCAACCAACAATTCTTCACCATTTCCTGGCCTGCAAGACATGAGTGAAAACCTTGGAGAAACATCTAGGAGGTCTTGGAAGCCTAGAGATCAGCTAACTTACTAGGATCCGTTGTTACAAACCCCACCTTACTACCACCCTTATCAAGCTCCTCAGCTATGGGATCCTTCAAATTGGAAGAAATGGCCACCTCATAATGCTCAGCAGCAACAATGGGCACATGGATGGAGAGAACAAGCTTATGCTCCATCTCCCCCTCCCATGCCTAACTACCCTCCTCCACCTAATATCCAACAACTTTTACCTGGATTCCCACCCCCTCCATTACTCCCTACCTTAGATCAACCTCCCCATATCCGAGACATGAAGTCTCTCAAATTCCCAATATTGCATGCACAACTGATACCAATCCTTAACAATAAGCCAACCCGAGCTCTCAACAGCATTGGGTTACAACTCCTCCCATCTTATGTTATGACCACCACACTTGTCCATGATCTTCAATCGTGATCTGGAAAATTTGTGCAAGATCAACCCAAATAATCAGTTGTTATTCAAGAACCACAAGAGAAAATGAAACTAGTTGAAAAGGGACCTTCTCTTTCTCCTAGTTCTTGAGACTCAAAAAATGGTTGTCTTTATTTGTCTATATGTAGATATGTCTTTCCTTTTTAATAAACAAAGAGTCATTTTCTGACAGTTGATTATATGATTAATAAAACAAATATTTACCTCCAATCAGCTCAAAACTTACAGTAACAAAGAAGAAAAGACTCTTCTCCTCCCTTTAATGTTTTCATATATAGTTTCTATGTACATATAATTTTGAATAAAATTCAATAAAAAATTTGCAATCCGGTCATAGGGATCACATCTTTAGCCTAATAAAGACATCTGTTGAAAAAGGAAATGCTCTGAAACTCATTTAATAATTCTAATGAAAAGTAAGCATAATCTCATCTCACCTTTAAAAACCACTTTTATGATTCATTTTCTTGAACTTCATAACTTGCATGGTAATTGATTCAAATATACAAATTCATGATTTTCTATCAGCAATTGCTTAAGACCTACTATAATCAATATATTTGCCAGGAATTTTCTCTCACCTATGGACGATTAGATCACCTTGGACTCATTATTGAAACTTGTCTCTAAAGCACTCTTTAAAAAGTAAGCCTGAGGGTAAGTAATATTTCTACTTGTGGGGAACACTACTTTGGAGAAGATGGATTAAGAAGTCAAAGACAACATTAGGTTATTCTCTTTTGATATGATCAGTAATATAAGCTATTCTTACTTATATTATTGAACTATGTGTCTAGCAATGTTCCATATACTCTTGTACCAACCAACTTCCATATGCTAACATCATTATACAAAGCAAACCCGCGGAGGTACTGAACAGGCTTGCTGGCAGTGGGTCCATGCTAAGTAAAATATTAAACCTGGAAGTTTGGTAAATGCAAGTAAACCCACCGGAGTACTGAACAGGCTCACTGGTAGCGAGACTATGCTTTCATGGTACCAAGATAAACCCGCCAGGTTACTGAAGAGGCCTGCTGGCAACGGGGCAATATCAGGAAAGAGAGGTACAGTTAATACATTGCTATGCACATGGTTCATTACATAAACACAGGTATTGGCTAATTATTTGTAATATCAATTGAGAATGGCTATAAGATAGACTTGGACCTTGTCATCTAATTCAAATAATATCTAGGAAATTGTTGTCCTAGAAGTGGGGCCTATAATCATAGAGATCTAACGAACTCAAAGGTAAACTTTATCTATATTCTTAAGATGACAAGAGATATTTCAGAATGAGTCCTTGATGATTGGTTTTCCTGTGGCATTTTCTTACATCAATTACATCATCATTATTCACCTGGTCTTAATAAGCACTGTTATTTATTTTTAGTGAATTTTCATATATGAATCATTATCTCAGAGTTATTGTTAACGGACAATCCACTCGAGCAGACACGACCCAAATCTCCCTAGTTCAATGTGAATCTAGAACAAAAAGTACAGAATACAAAACTCATTTCCTAGATCTAGTTATAGATCGAGTACTTAGATATCATACCTTTCAGATCGCGGATCCTTCTCCTTGTTGTTGCTCCAAGTCTAACGGTCGTCAGATCTCCAGCTGCAAGACCTGTCAAGATAATATGGAAACAATACAAGCAATACAAGATATCTAAACAATAACTGATCTAAACTAACAGTTGAGGAAGAAATTTCTAAACATCATCAACGAGACAACATTTATGGAAAGAGATTATATTAACTGTATAAAAAGGTGGGAATACATAGAAAAGATGAAGCTACAACCAAAGCTTCAACGTTGCATCCTCCATCCAACATGTCCAAGCCAAGTCTCCAAGATGGTACAAGATTCCCAATCACCAATATGGGTTCTACCAACATAAGGGTACCATAGACCTTCCCCCCTCTCATGGAGAGAGTGGGTGTTTATATAGGGCTAAAGAGATAGGGTAGGTTGAGGATTAGGGGGAGATGGTTAAGGGATCTTCCCACGAGGTTAGGAACCGAAATGCAACCTCACCTAGAGCCTAGGGATAGGCCTCCACATCACTCATCTTCGAGAATGGGTTCGAAGATACTCTTTTATCCAAATAACTGACATCGTCGCAGGTTGCATTAGGACAACCTGCGGCGTCGCATGTTGCACAAGGGCAGACTGCAATGACCTTGAAAAGTAGGTCAGTTAAGCCCTCCAGTCATGGGAAACTTCAGGGATGTGTTTTTACTCTAAAATGGGTTTAGGTAAAATAGCAAAGAGTTTACACAATGGTCAAGATGATGACATTATCACAACGGTCATGATGACAACACTTGGTCATAATGGCGGTACTTGCAATGGTCATGGTGATGACACTAGGTCAGGATGACGACACTTGCAACACTTGCGACACTTGCACAAGGGTGATGACATTTTGGTGTAACAGAATGCCCCCCAAAGCATGAACCTGATGGAATGAGACAGGTGAAATTATTTGTAATAAAAAGTGGCAAGGACTTGCTGGTTGGAAGGAGTTGCTGCAAAAATGACCTGAGATCCACAAGTCTCATACAACACAAAACATGGCTGCCGACCAATACATTGCAGATCCATGATAGTAAAGACCGACTGAACACAATCATGGCTACTAAACACAATCGTAGATCCATGATGAGATGATAACACAGCCACGACCAATACAAAAGTGGATCCGTGTAATATGACTCAATACAAACTCCATCGCAACCTGGGTAAAACATGACTCCCCAGGGTCTTCAAGCTGAACCCGCAATGATACAAATCTATCCATGTGATTACAAATGTCTTGACGTTGAAAATGGTAGAAACCACTTGATTACCGGCCATTGATGTAAACCGTTAACAAGTGAGAGGGAGATCACCATTGATGTCAATGATTCCCAAGGTATCACAGTACATATCATCAAGCGTGAATAAATGAGTTGAAGTCGAACGCAAGATGAAATCTTTCTATCAAGAGTCAATGATGTAAACTCATGTTGAAAGTGAGGTAACTTGCCATTGAGGCATGCAGGGCCAAGGTACTTGGTTGATTTCTAAGTTCAATCCTCGGATGATGATTTGAATTCAACGAGGATGAACCCGTTGAAGGAGGGCTATGATGAATCCCCCATCATCGACATGAAACTCAATAAAAGATGTGTAGGGTAGATCAGACGGTACAGTAATGTGCAAGACTGACTCAAGGTAGACCAACATGATTGAAGGTGTACTGACTGCAAATAATGAGGAACAAACGTCTCTTGAACATGGTCATGGCATGACTTGGTAGTATTGACATGACGAGAATGATACCAACCCCTAATGCAACTGATGATGGAAGCATTCTTTGGCTGATCCAAAGGAGTGGCAAGACTCATGGAATTGACAGGATTCGAAGACAGACAGATTACCCAAGTACTGGATGCAAAATGAAAACTAGTGCCATGTTCAAGAGTGACTACGTACTGCCATAATTAAGATGTAACATAAAATATTCCCTTTTTCCCCATCATGATTGATGAGTGCCTCTTGTGTTTTTAACGAGCTTGATGAGGGTAACCAGATGCTCGGTATAGCTCATCTCATAGATGAGTCCAATCCCAAATGTTTTACGAACCTAGGAAAGGAGGGGTTCGTCCCATAATGGGCCCTTCGATGTTTAAAATTTAACGAGTCTAAAGAAGGAAAACTCGGCGTCATTTCATGTTTAGAGAGTCTAAAAAGAACTAAAGGAGACTCCAATGGTCCTTTTTTGTAAAGTTAGTCTCATCGCCCGAAAAAAGGGTAAAACAACGCGGGAGAGGACTCTTCCAATCATGATTGGCTGGAGTATTCCTTTTTCATAATTAGTGCTTCCTGGTCCGAAAAAGGGGTAAACTATCACCAGAAAGACAATCATTCAAATGCTTTTACAAGTGTGAAAGCATCAAGTTCGCTTGGCAATCTTTTCCTATTTAGGGAGTCTGAAAAGAGCTTAAAAAGGACTCCATGAACAACTTTGTCATGGTTGATGACCGAGTACGACAAAGGAAAAAGTAAACTCGGCACAGTTCCTTTTCCGTAAATAGTCTAGCGAGGCCAGATAAAGTGATAAACCTATACTCGTTAGACACACATTTTTACTCAAATTTTTAACGAGCACAATAATGGTATCAAAAGCACTCAAAATCTTTTTCATGTTTGAACCAAAGCACGAAAAAGTAAAAACTAATCTCGAATCACTTTTCATGTTTTAACCAGAGCACGAAAAAGTAAAAACTAAGCTAAAACCACTTTTCATGTTTCAACCAGAGCACGAAAAAAGTGAAAAGTAAGCTCAAATGCCATCTTACTATTTTTAACGAGCTCGAAGATAGGTTGGAAGAATGCTCATGGTGTCTGCTTCATTTTTTAACGAGCTTGTAACAGATAATGAACTATGCTCGGGATAATTTTCATGGTTTAATGAGCTCGAAACCTAAAGAAGGAAAGTATGCTCAAAAATGTTTCCAATGGTGAACTTCTTCTCATCTTGAGATCCAAAGGTTTGTACATGCCCCCAGCATGATTGCTAGAAGTAAGTGACTTAGCTCCAACGTGGTGTGGAGAGGCAATCGAGTTGACTTCAAAGTAACTTCCAGAGGTTGAAGACATGCCCCCAAGATTCATTTCATCCGCCTGAGGCATAGGTGCGTGAAAAGAAGGTTCAGGTACTAAGTCTATGAGGAGAATCGACTCAAAGGGAAAGGATATGTTTCATTTTTTAATGAGCTTGACATGGGAATAGAACTCTGCTCAAAATACTTGTTTCATTTTAAAGAGCTTGACACAAAAAGTGAACTATGCTCATAGATTAAGGCCCATTGACGGGTTCCTTCCAAACATGATGCCCAGAGGTTGGAAAATGCCCCCAGCATGATTGCTAGCGGCTTAACATGGTAGTGTTTCCTCAACATGATTGTTGACGGTACGACATGTGACATGCCCCCCAAGCTTCATTTCATCTAAAAATGATGCTTGCTAACCCAACTACCAACCTGGCTACTAATATGAAAATGTTCACCAAGGGGGAGAAAACGAGAATCAAAGGAAATGAAGGTTCAAATTCTAACTCTAGCGAGAGACTCGAACCGATGGGAGGGAGATCTATTTCATTTTTACACAAGCTTGAAATAGACAATAACTATGCTTGAGGGGGCCCATCTTATTTTTTAACGAGCTTGAAATGGAATAAAACTATGCTCGAGTGGATGGTTTCATTTTTGTGCAAGCTTGAAACCAAAGGTAAACTATGCTAGAGGGGTCTATCTCATTTTTTAACGAGCTTGAAATAGAATAAAACTATGCTCCAGTGGATTGGTTTCATTTTTATGTAAGCTTGAAACCAAAAGGAAACTATATTAGAGTGTTCAGTTTCATTTTTTAACGAGCTTGAAACATAACATAAACTGTGCTCGTGCACCCATCCTTAGGGGGAAGAAACCACTAAAACATGTGGAACATTCAGGGAATTCTGATGACTAGGATTCATATGATGAGTGGGTGTCACGTAGGAAAGCTGATCAATGGTCACAATCCTCCCATCATATGGAAAATACATCACTCGAAAGAGTGTGGACACAACAGATTTCATAGCATAGACATAATCACATCCAAGGAGTAGATTGAAATCTAAAGGACCTTGGAAAACCATGACATCAACATAAACAGTTTTACCTCTCAACGTGACAGGTAACAGCGGGAGAATCCCTAAAGGTCTGGTAGGCCTTCTATTAAAAGCCAAAATATGGTCAATGACTGGCACAAGCTGAGGCAAACCTATGGCTTGCCAAGCAGTTAAGGATAAAATACTAACAGAAGCTCCCTCATCAACTATCGTACGAAAGATTTCTTTATCAGAAACTCCTACAGATATTTGAAAAGGAATACTCAAAGGAAGACGAGATTCTGTTAGGCCATTCCAATCAAAGGAAATGACCTCAGTACTTGGGGGGGGTCCTGTAGGAATGGACAGGGTTTTCCCTTGCCTAGGACATTCTGAACTGACTAGGAAAACATCAGCGGTTTCCAATTCACTCTCACTTGGAAGATAAGAATGAGACGAAGATTGTGTCATGGTGATTGCTTCAGTCTGGACTTTCTCCAATGAAAGAGTGGGATCGAGTGGATTGGAGATCAACTCAATCACTTCACTCTCCGAAGGAAGAGTGGGATCAACTACATATGAAACTGAATTGATCACTTGGTCAACCAGCGGGGCGTCAAGGGACAACTTACTATCGCTTGTTGGAAGCACCTGTTGAGAACTAGTAATATCTTCCAACCACTGTGAAGCTTTATCCATGCTTGGACAAAGTTAAGTACGATGCAAGCCCTTGCATATCCAACAAGGATCTGCAGCTCTACCCTTCCGACCCATCACCAATGGGTCACTGGTCAAGGGAGTATCATCAACATGATGGTTAGAGGTTGATGATACAAGCGGTTTGGGGTTTTTATACAACACTTCTGACACACGGGAAAGACCGGGACAATTCTTGAGAAGGTGATCACCCTTGCAAAGTTTGCAAGGGAACTTTGGCTTACAAGGCGTTCTCATAGAATGAGTGCCATCAGAGGCAGATGGTTGATGCTCAAACGTGAATCCAAATCTCAAAAGACCCAAAAACCAATACAAATAAGCCAAACAAAACATTGTTGGACAAAAGGGTCTCTGCCTGGAAGATATAGTGCAGAGGAGTCTGTAAAAAAACCAAAACACAAATCAGAAATGGAGAAAAGGTGCCTGTATGGCAAAAATGACAGATCGACGCACTCTGTACTTATGCACAGTGCGACGTCGTAGTTCACCAGTGCGGGAAGTGCGACGACGTCGCAGGATACCAATGGAAGGGTTGCGACAACCGACTAACAGGAAAAGAACAGAGATAAAAAACAACACAGTGTCGCTCTGGGTACACTGACCAGGTGCGACAGGCAAGATCTAAGTCCAAAAAAGACCCAATTCTCAGGATAATGAGCATGAAATGGTCTGCCAATGAGAAGTACAAACTCAAAGGAAGGCAATCAGACTCTTCAAAGTGAAGATCTAATGGTGAAAGGGCTTAGGAGGCAATTTAGATGGCTATCAAAAGAAATCAACTGAAAATGGAATTCAAATTGAAAACTAAAACTATGTTCATTCCCCATTATGGTCTCCAAATTTGTTAACGGACAATCCACTCGAGCGGATGCGAGCCGGATCTCCCTAGTTCAATGTGAATCTAGAACAAATAGTACAGAATACAAAACTCATTTCCTAGATCTAGTTATAGATCGAGTACTTAGATATCATACCTTTCAGATCGTGGATCCTTCTCCTTGTTGTTGCTCCAAGTCTCACGGTCGTCAAATATCCAGCTGCAAGACCTGTCAAGACAATATGGAAACAATATAAGCAGTACAAGATATCTAAACAATAACTGATCTAAACTAACAGTTGAGGAAGAAAGTTCTAAACATCATCAATGAGACAACATTTATGGAAAGAGATTATATTAACTGTATAAAAAGGTGGGAATACATAGAAAAGATGAAGCTACAACCAAAGCCTCAACGTTGCATCCTCCATCCAAAATGTCCAAGCCAAGTCTCCAAGATGGTACAAGCTTCCCAATCACCAATATGGGTTCTACTAGCATAAGGGTACCATAGACCTTCCCCCCTCTCATGGAGAGAGTGGGTGTTTATATAGGGCTAAAGAGATAGGGTAGGTTGAGGATTAGGGGGAGATGGTTAAGGGATCTTCCCATGAGGTTAGGAACCAAAATGCCACCTCACCTAGAGCCTAGGGATAGGCCTCCACATCACTCATCTTCGAGAATGGGTTCGAAGATACTCTTTTATCCAAATAACTGACATCATCGCAGGTTGCATTAGGACAACCTGCGATGTCGCATGTTGCACAAGGGCAGACTGCGACGACCTTGAAAAGTAGGTCAGTGAATCCCTCCAGTCATGGGAAACTTCAGGGATGTGTTTTTACTCTAAAATGGGTTTAGGTAAAATAGAAAAGAGTTTACACAATGGTCAAGATGACGACATTATCACAACAGTCATGATGACAACACTTGGTCATAATGACGGTACTTGCAACGGTCATGGTGACGACACTAGGTCAGGATGATGACACTTGCAACACTTGCACAAGGGTAACGACATTTTGGTGTAACAGTTATGGCTAAATTTTTTTTTTAAGATTGAAAATCATATACTAACTAGTTCTTCCCCCTCTCTTCAATGGCCTGAGGACATGCCATATTCTCAGTTTTGGGGAGGATCAGAATATTTTATGGTCTACTTATTTTTGACAATAGTCTGACCATCTTTATGATAGATGTCTTCAAAGAAAATGCAGATAATCAAGAAAGAATGCCCTATGATAAAACATAAATTCCAGAAAAGCAAGGTTGCGATCATCCTTTGTTCACTAACAACTTTAAAAAGTAGCCACAGTCAGCATTTATAAAACAAGCTCATATACAGACCAAAGTCTGCATGAAGGGTTGAATGATGGGTCGAATGCCAATCCGAATAAGGTGATGAATGAGGCAAATAAATAATGAAGTGATATTGAAATGACAAAACAAAGTAAGTAAATTCCGATCCGAATAGAGTATAGAATAAAACTATAATACGTTAATAAGTATGGCCGGATATGTTTTTGGGGTTTTCATTTATATATATCTGATCCATTAATTATAATCAAAGGTCAATTCGGAATGATATCTTGGTATGTTACTTTGTTTCATTAATAAGGTTAAATCATACACCTTGGACACTATCACATGATCCCAATTCTTCGTTTATCGTACCATTCAGCATTTATTTGGAAGACATCACGGTTTATATGTAATTATGTCTAATTCATAGCAAACGATTATGTTCAACCTGTCCAAAGTTTTACTTTGGACATGGTTGAACACATTGTAAAGCACACAAATCCATAATTACAAATTTTTAAGTGGCACGCGACTCAAGGAAATTCAATTATGAGCATATCACTCATACGTGCTCCACGATCATGCTCAATCAGACCATGATTTAACCCTACCCTTGCGTGAATTTTCACTCATCCCACTCATTTCTTCATTTCACCCGGACGCTCTATCCTATGCAACTGAGTGCATTCTTTTTGCTTGTTTAGCCATGTTTGTCAGCTTCCATTCATAATGCCTACCCGACATGAGCCAGGAAGCTATCAAGACCTCTTGCGCATTGCTGAGTTCAGAGACTGTCGAGAGATATTCCTGCGTGTTGGTTGGGGCCCATTTCTCCGTCTCTTCAATGACCATGACCACAAGATTTCCCTTCTGTTCACAAAGGGTTTTGATGGTAAAGAGGCTCGAGTTTGCCACCTTACCTTCTCGGTGACAAAAGAGTTCATATCAGCAGCCACAAAACTGCCGAGAGGAGGTGCCCGTTGGCACAAGCACTTGTTTCTCCCACATTCAGCACACAAATTTGCTCTCAAGCCTAAGTATCAACATGTCAAGGATGTAAAAGGGGTTCACCGAGAATGGGTTAAGGCCGAGTTCCTTGATCCATTGATTGTCATCATTCACCTAATCACCTACGAAGGTAAATTCTCGGTCTTTAAATCCTGCCATTTTCGGTTGTTATCCCATTTTGTTGATACTCAACCCTTGCATTTTCCCTTCAACTTCTTAAAAAGTCTGGAGAAAATGTCTAGTCAAGTTCAAAAGAACAATGTTAATCCCTTTGGCAGCCTGTATCACCACTGCCTTATCAAAATTTTAATCACCCATCAGTTACAGGAAGAGGGGAAGACTTGGGACAACTTTGTATTCGAGACCTTAAACCCTCACCTAGTTGTGAAACCTATTATCAAACCTTCTTCCTCTCGCAAACGCCATCGATTTCACTCTCGTCCTGATCAACCCGTTCAAATCCCCGACCAAACGAAGAGTGATTCCAAGGTTGTGCGATCTGAAGAAGGCACCTTGGAAGAAATGCAACCTATACAAACACCCTCTTCTGAGCCTGCCCAAGAAGACATGACTCCAGAACCCTCCTACTTTTCACCAGTGCCAAAGAAATCGAGAAAGGCCAATCATGCCCTTGATCCATCCTTCACTCAGAAACAACATGTCGACCACCCCGACGAACAAGAAAATATCCCTGCCTTTGGATCACCTCTTTTGGTGTTGGCCAATCTCTCTGCCACCTTGCTTGAAGACCCTGCTCCTACCCCTGCAAAGACTGAAGAAAAGGGTCCCGAAGAATACATTACACCTTCTAACCCTGAGTCCTTCCTGGAGGAAGCAAGCCCTCAAAAGGACCCTGCATCTTTGATAGAAGCACCTCCTTCACTCCAACGGACTGTGGACAAGTTAAATCAAGACTTGGTAGAATTAAGGAGTCAGAATGAAGGGTATGTTGGGACCTGTTATCACCTAACTTGTAGTTACCCCTATAGATGTATCCATTAATGGATGGCAGTGGGGAAGGGCAACCACGATCACCTCGACTTCCAATAGATGGTTGTCACGCCAATCGAGGCAACCTTCACTTTATGCTATCTAGCCCAGACAACAAAGGGGGAGACCCAGATCTACTCCCGACAGGAGAGACCAAACCAAAACACCAAATCAAGTTAAGTATAAGTGAAGTATTGTAAGGTGTATGGTGTACCCTAGACCTAAGGATGAAGTCACAAGATAAATAAGGGGTTCAATGAGTATGGCTTTGGTTCATTGTTGATGTGAGAGTGACTTATAATATTTAAAATGAGATCGAGGATTAAAGTACTAGTCAATTGTGATAAAATCCATTGCCTTGGGAACCGTGACCAATGCAGGGTAGTTAATAGTTGAATTGGGGCTAACCAATACTAGAGATAAGCTTGATCATGAGATATGACAACATCAAGGGATTCAAGCAACCAAAACAAGGATCAAACCACAAGTTATCCCAACAATCTAGGAAAGTCGAATGAGCTTGAAGAAAGATCAGTGCCTTGGGAATTGGGACAAATGGAGTCAAAGAGAAGTTAACTTGTAGATGATGACCCCTATAACATAAGACAAGTGGGCTACTAAAGGTTTGATGGATGGATCTATCTAGATCTAATAGTTCATGATGTGACCTAAGTGGACCACAATCCCTTAAAACAAGGAATGTTATCCCCAAGGCAAGATTTCACAAAATGACCTACTAGACATAGGTTTCAAGGTATGCTTGTTCCAAATCCACCAAAATCTCAAATACCCATGTCCTATAAGTGGACAAACTCAATCTCCCCAAGAAGTGCGACTTTGCCCAAGGAGGGTTAAAAGTGGGAAAAATGGGATCAAGACAAGTCCAATGGCCACCAAAACTTAGATCCAAGTAGTTTAGGCAAGTGTTGATGTGGATCTAGAAAATCAAGGTAATCCGGTGGCTAGATCTTACTAGATCTGATATTTAAGATACCAAATGGTCCAAAATGGGGTTTTAATCCCTCAAAATGTGGAATAGGGCCCACAAGGTAGAAATCACTAAAGTGACAGTCTAGGGGTAGGTTATTGGATATGTAGATTGCAGATCAAGTGAAATCTCAACTACCCACGTACTAGATCTAGGTTAACTCACCCAAACCAAGGGTGTGACCTCACTTGGAGAGGCTAAGTTTCCTTGGGAAGAGGGTCAAATGGAGGTCAATCCTCACCAAACTATAGATCCGGGATGCCGTGGGTACTATAGAGGTGGGTCTTAAATGTCTTACCCAAAAAGCCACTAGATCTTAGTAGATCTGAAAAAATGTAAAAATGGGGGTTTTTATTAATTAGGGTTTGAAGTATTTTAGACAAGTGGATAGATCATGAAATAGAAATTACCTTGAGATCATACCTGAGTGATGAAGAGAGATGCCTTGTTGTTGAGGAAGACTCCCGCAGAGATCAAATGAGAGATTGATGAATTTTGCTTGCCGAAATGATGCCCTAGCCCACAAGTGCGACCTCCTCTACCTGTCAATCCAAGGAAAGCGATTTCAATCAGAGAGATCAAGCATGGAGGAAATACAAGCGAAGTGAAAATGTAACATGAAATAGAAGGTCCTGGGACAGTGAAATAGAAGGTCCTGGGACAGTAATACTCCCTGTTACCAACGAAGAAACCCAAAGAAGAAGTAGGGAGGGTTCTCCCCTACCAATACGTCCTCCTTGAATGAATTTGGCCTCCACCTGTAGATGCAAAAATGGTACAAAAATATGGCAAGACAATATCTCCAATAACTAAGTGCAAAGGAAGAATCAACGAACGAACACCAAATACATTCACCACAACACTTGGAGATAGATGCAATAATAATTTTCTATTCCAATAATCCAGAGCCACAAGTCCCCTTTACAATGAGAGGCTCTCTCCTTTAAATAGGAGGGAGAGAGTCCACAATCTAACCACTTTTTGAATGAGTGGCTAAGATTAAAAGATCAAAATATCTAATCAATGGTTGAGATGAGCTCAACAATAAAATACATGGATCACTAATAAAATATAACAATAAGTGGACAAAATCGCCCTAGGAGAGGGGATCCCACCAAATCATGATGACAAAATATAACAACTAGCTCATGGTGGGTCCAGGGGGTAATTTTAGACACCCTTGGTCAATCCCCATAGCACAATAATAATAAAATAGTCATCAAAGTACCAAATCGTGCCTCTATGGACAAATCGTGAGCCTTAGGAGGCTCCAAAAATAATCAGAAAATGCCATAAGTGATGGATGTGGATCCCGATGAAGCTAAAACTACTGGAGAAGGTGTGGAAGACATCCCACTCATCATCACTGATCATCCCATGCCAAAAATTTTCCTCAGTAGCCCAAATCAAATTCCTCTGTAGCCATTTCTACCGATTCTGAACTGCCTCGGGAAGCGTGAAACTGCCCAAACTGCCTCCTGGAGTGCCTGTGATGTCAAGGTGAGGGCACCACTGTGTCTGGGAGGGGGTTAATATGGTAAAATCAAGTGGCTAGACCACCCCCTCCATGCACAACGCCCTAGGTGAACCAAATAAAATCCATCTCTGCTCTAACAGGGTCTCCGACAAAGCAAAACTGCACTAGGATAGCCTACTGAGGCTCAATCATCACTGTAACTGCCCGGAACTGAAAGTAGACTATCTCATTGGACTCAGAAGGTCCAAATCTATCCAAGATGTGTACTCATACACCATATGGATCTCTGCATCATCATATAATATATCCAATATGCCCGAACAAGTGAAATAATAATAATCTGTAAATGATCAAATAATGCTGAAAACCATAAATCATCATCATAACCTTGCATCTGATGCATGGAACCATCATGTACATGTACATAGACCATATATCATCTATCTGTGTCATCATAAGGTCTAACCATCTCATGTCCTGTGGCTGACCTTGGTTAAACTGGGTTTGACCAAGTCAACATGACCCAATATAACTCAGAATATCATCAGAAGCTGCTGCAAGGTGTCAGAGGTTAATGCATGCTCTACAATTCATTCAAATAGAAATTATAACAAGTAGCAATAATTACTTGCGATCTACCAACAAATATATAATGTCATTAATTATTATTATGACTCAGACTAGACTTTCAAGACCATACTCACTTCATAGTTGTGATCAATTTGCTAGTGAAGGGTGAAGGCTTAAAATAAACTGGCTAGGCCAAGGAATGACTTACTGACTCAACATTGTGACACTTTGGACATGGGAAAGGGAATACACACCATAACATATACTGAATGAGCAACAACACAGGGAATGGCGGTGTCTCACAAATGGATAAGTTGTTCAAAGAGTATTTATTCACCTTTAACAGATGCGCACAATCAATAATACAAATGAGGCCAGCAATATTTTGATATAGCATTTAAGTTCCATTGCTTTCTGGGCCTAAAGTTTCCATAGCCTTCGATCTATGTGTGTTTAGAAACACATTTCATAGATTTACATTTATTTAGGCTTTTTGCCGCAGGTGTGTTTTTAAGGCACTTGTTTACCTGAGCACTTCTAGGTGTGTCACAGACAGATTGTTTACCTAGGCATTTACATTTCATAAGATATAACATTTTATTTCATAGCCATCTTCATTTGACTTGCCTTTCATCCATGTGTGTTTAGAAACACATTACATGAATGGGCTTTTCATACAAGATATAACATTTCATTTCCCATACTTTGTATTCATGGCAGCACTAAAAGTTTCAGGTTTAGCCAACACAACTTTAGTGACTAGGGGGATTTCTCAAGGAAATCCAACTCACCATCGGTAAGTTTTGTCACCAACTCAGAGCCGAGACACAGTAAACTGGGAAGCTCATCCAACACAGAGGCTACAGTGGGGGAAAGTCCTCCATGCCACTAGTGAAGTAGTAAGTCAGGGTGATAAACTAAAAGGTAGGTCATGGATGGATGAAGACAATGAATAACGGAGCCAACACTAGCAAGCCAAGGTATGGTGGAATGATCACCTCTATTCTCCCTAAGGAGGGTAAAACCAAAGAGTATGAATAATGAACTTCTAAGTCTGAGTAGGGACAATAGAATATATATAATAAGATCAACCAGGTCCATATATCTATATGATCGCCAAATCATGACACTAAATGCTAAGACATGTTATAAGAATGAATAACAAAGCAATGTAACCACGACACCATGATATACCTACTGAGTCATATACCTGAATGCTCATTCTCTGAACCATCATCTGTACTCTGAAACTGCTACTGTAACTTTGGGCACTACTAACTGCTCTGTACAAATGGTATAATAGCTACATCGGTCATCTCTCTGAGTGTCCTGAGACTCAGTCATGGAATGGGGAATATATACTATCCAAAATCTGATAGTAATCCATAATAGATGCTCATCTCAGCATCTCAATGTAAGGGAACTGGCTGAATAGTGTACTGGAATCAGAAAAATAATGTATGGTAGCCCGGCTACTATATATGTGATAACATGACCATATTTGAGCTTCGTCAAGAGGTCAAGACATTACGTAGTCAAGTACAATCTGTTGAGTATTTAAATGAGGCTAAGACAGTTGATAATCTGACTCTTTGGTTGAAATATGATAGCCTACGGGATCAATGCAAGAAGTTCAAGGCTAAAGTCAAACCCTCTTCGTCAAAGTCGAAGGCCGCTGCTACCGCAGCTCGGCCTTCTTCCTAAATCTCTTTTATGTTTTGCTGAGTGGGACCTAGCATGTCTTTGGTTTGGGGGAATGTTGGTGCCCACTTTGTTACTATTTTTGGTCACTAAATATACTCTGAATGGCGGCTCTTTCATCATTTTTGATATCATAAATTGCACTTTTTGCCATTTAGATCGTCGAATGGGACAGTATGCATTTATTTATACATCTTGTGAATATTGGGCAAGATTCACCATATTTTGGTTTATTTACAATTATCTGGCTTGTTTAATGATGTTACTCTTATTTTACAGATGATGGCTCTCAACGAGACCTTCAATTAGGCGCTTACTGGAAGTCATGCTTATTCAGCCCATCGTTCGAACGTGCATTCGATCCACGGATTCATTGGTTGAGGTATGCTTGGGTTGTTAAAAAGTGAACCGACGCGTGGAGTTTGTTCGGGACGTGGCTCTGGTGGTTGGTGACTGGAGTTTTGGAAGATTCTTCCTCCCATACATCCAACTTGACACCGCATCCATTTCTTCCCACGTCGAAGAGGAATTAACTCTCCGATTCTTGCGTGGAAGAATGACGTCGTGGACCCTGGGGGACCTCCCGTGTGCTGTCCTGAGTCATCATGAAGCCGTTCCTTGGCATATGAGTTGTCATGAGATGCTGAGCAGAACCTTTTTTGTTATGTGTTGTAGAGGGATGCTGGACAGAGTCGTTTTCCTATATTAAAGACTGTCTATTATTAGAAGCAGTCGACCACTGAAAGGGTCGACTTGCTCTTCAAATTGTAATCGTATATATAGGCATTCCTACCTCTGAAACTGCTAGGTCTTGTCAAGTTTTGTTGTGTATTGTTAAGTCTTGTTTTCTATTTGACATGACTGAGACGGAGTCAGTCTTATTGATCTTTCTCCGATTGCAAATGAACATAGGGATTGTGTAATGCTCTGTTAATTCAATTTATATATATATATATCTTTGTTCTGGTTTAATGAAGATCTTGCAGCATGTATGGTGATTGATTAATAAAGACTCAGCCTCTGCTTGTTGAGATGGCCCCCTCAACGATCAGCGGTCTCCAGTCTGTGTGTATAGCTTGTATTCGTCCTACAAATAATGTTGTGTTGTGTATTTCATCTTTGCATCTATCTTATGCATGATATCATATCCTGAAATCTCAATTGATGTTTTGTTATTTACATATATGAAATTTTTGTTATGTAGTTTATTGTCACTCATGTTTTATTGTTTATATGAATGAAGAGCTCTATATTATGTGATATGCATCTTGTGAAGTGCTTATGTTAACAATGTTTGCAACATACAAGTAAGTGACCGGCTACACTTAGGTTCAACTAAGTTTTTTTTCATAGAATAGATCATATTTATTTCACCTCCTATGCCTCATAGGTTAGGTTGCATTCATCTCTTCCAGCTTGCCCCTGTAGTCTTGCTTAAGGAATTTAGTTTACTTGAGTTCCTTTGGAATCAAGTTGGTTGGGTTTTCTGAGCCTTCTCATAGTTAGCTCCTCTCTTAAACTCTGTAGTTCTTCCTTTGTAGCATCAGAATTCCTCCAATCTCAAACTAAACTTGCTTTAGGATGAAGAAAAAATAGCTAGTCTTTCTCTCATATAGATCACTTCTTCCCTCACTCTATCTTCTAAACAATCTACTCATTGCCTCCTTTGCATCACAAGCTCATGTGCATTAACCAGCTGGTAACTAAGTCATCCAAAATTCTTTCTTCCCTTAGCTTAAATCTTCTTCCTTCGCTCAGACTGGTATTTGAACTATCATCCAGACAGGCATTCGGATTGCCATTCAGACCCTTATACTCTCTACATTGTTTTAGCATCTTTAGAATCTAGTTTCTTCTATCCATCCAAGTATAATGCTTCTTGCTTCTGATTTAACAGTTTAGACATACTTTAACTTTGTTTTATGTTTATAAGTTCTTAAATGAAGTTCTTCTTCTTTCTCTTAAACCTTCCTCTAAAGTAAAATTCTTCACATCTGATTTATTAAGTAATTGTTGTTTCAACTTTGTTTTAGATAGTTAATCTCTTCTAAGGTTGTTAGAATCTCTTCTATTGTCAGATTGGTATTTCATTCATATGAACATGTTCATGACATAAGAGTTGGATTATAATCAGATATTCTATCAAAGTTTCCTACTTGCCTTGTACTGATCAAGTTTTTCACTTATTATCATGAAGAAAGTCATGTTATAGTTCTAAGCTTTGTCACACTTTCTCTGTTCAGTTCTTCTTCCATCATTTAATTCTTACATAGGATGGTATAATTTGATATTGTTTTAATCCATTGATTAGGTTGGCTTAGTAATTATGTTGTTTAGAGTTTGATCTCTGATCTCTTCTTAAATATCTTTGAGGTCTGACAAGCCGAAATCTAAGATCCCTTTCTACCTAGGCATATATTTTGTCTCAACTCTAAGTCTACTGATCCTGGTCGATAATTAATATTAGGTGTTTCTTTGAGATAGCTCACACACCCAACAACCATGAACCCCAATAAGAAGGCTATGAATCAAGCACAAGGCTCACACTAGTAATAAGATGGGAAAGAGGGCATGTGCCATCAACCCAAAAATCAATAGTTTCCCGATTTCAACTAACAACTAGAGGCAGAATTATAAGTCAAAAGAGTCATGGCATGTATTAATACAAGAGGAAAGGTTGAATCATTGGGGGAAAAAGCACAAGAAATCCCTCTCCTCATAGTGGCAAGTGGAACCCTGAATGTTTTTCCATGTTGGCAAGTCAAGCCTAACACCTTTTAACCATTCTACAAGACTATTATTTGATTGAATAGAATACTTAATACCCATACCCTATGAGCACTAGTATAAAGAGTGTGTGGTACAAAATGATATGGCATACTCATTATCCTATGTATCACATTTCATTACCAAACTTAGTATCATATGCATGGTTGCCTTGAAGTGCATTATAATAGAATACCATTCATCAATACAACAAACTTACCTCATATGAATCGATTTCCTTACACTGATTCCATGTAGAAACTATTGGCATAACAGAGGCAACCAAATTCGAAAGTGTATCATTGATCACGTATATGCATTGCATTACATGTTGGTACCCATCATTCATGTTTACATCTGCATTTACAATGGTTGTTAGAGTTGTGCCTCTTTCAACTCCAATAGATGGTTGTGAAATATTTGGCGATGATCTCGATTTCTGTTGGATCTTACTATCAGATTACTAGAACCCAATGCTGCCATATAATTCACAATATCTTTTGCACTTGGTTCTTTGTTAATGTATTCCATTTAAAAGGAAATGTGAAGTTTTATCATGCAGTCAGTTCAATAAACAAATCCAAGTAAATAACATGACATATATTCAACCAAAAAGAAATATACTTATTGCAAGTTTGTGTTTTTTGTCCTGCAACCCGCCTTGACCAAATGAATATGTAGCCCTCGTAGTATCTCTTCCTTTCTTTCCTATGTTCCTATTTGACAAAAAATCTAAGGAATGCATAGTTTTCGTCAATGCCTCCCATTGTTTGGGAGTTAGAGAGGAATATGTCCTATCTTTTCCCTCCATGATTGTTTTTCTACAATTGTATCTAAAATTGTTCATCAAAATTCTCATCCTTTGCATGTAGTATTTTCTAGATATTTTTCCACCGATACTCTCAAAATAATTTTCCATAGCTCTTGGATCTTTCTCTATAAAATTTGACTTGCAAATATCCAAATGGGCCCTACATCGCGTACCCAACTCGATGGACCACCTTCCTGCATTTTTCTAAATGGGCTCACCATCTTTCGACACCTCAACCGAGAATGGATTCTTTCCTTCTAATTTTCTTTCTTTTGCATTCCTCTCTGTAGATTTGTACCAATCTTAGCTCAATCTTTGTCTTTTAACTACAACAGACACATCTTTTAACCACTACCAATATTTATGGCTGATCCAGTTTCATCAAAGTCATAGATGTAGGAGGTGTTATTTGAGGCACTCCAAATGTAAGCGATGTCTCTTCATGACTTGCATTAACTAGACCTACATGCTCCTTGGGCACATCAAGTGTGGAAGTAGGTAGCTTAGTATCAGTCTCTGTAGGTGTGTCTTCAAAAATGTCCTTTAATTTTGAATAATCAAATACAGAGATGATCTAAGTTCCTTTTTCTCATTTTGAACAATAATATCTTTTAGAGTTTGTGTTAATAGAGGATCATGCTCCTCAGGCTGCACATCACCATGTACTATATCACGCTGCACATCACCATGTGCTATATCAAGATGCACATCACCACAACTCTCCTTTTCATCAACTACATAAGTTGAATCACTAATGAGTTGGCTTCTACGAGTTGGCGAGACTAATATATCTTTACTTTCCCTTGGTTTTTTCTACGATTGTTATGTGCAAACTTTTTCTTGCCTATAAAAAAATAATGATAATATCATATTAGTATTTGTATACGTAAAAAAATTTCCTATAAAACATTAAGCACTATTAAACAAATAATATACTACTTACTTATTGTTCAAACCAAGAGATGATAAATATGCATCATTCTTGGTCACATGTTCTCTATGAAGGCGCTCATATTCTGTCAAGCTTTCAACTTTATCAATGTCATCTAATGTGTGCCTCGTGCACTTTTTCTTCGCCTCCTGAAGTCCAACAATTCACAACCAACCACTTGAATCAGTAGAACAGTGATGGAAGAACGGTTGCATTTCTATATCATATATTTGTAGAATTAATATGAAACTTTTAAAATATAAAATAAAAATTAACAACACACAATAAATATCCTTTATCATCTTCTACTCATACTGTGTGTGATAGCATGAATCCATTTATTCATTACATATTGAATCTTCTAGTTAATAATAGTGCACCGATTTTGTAAGTTACTAGTAGCATCAACGTGCCAATATTATAAGAAAGCATAGTTGGAGTCAAACTATCTCTTCCAATAAACACCTATTGGATTCTTACAACAAAAATGTATTGGCGCTCATTCATGTACATGAATAAAGCTATCCTAATTTTTTCTATTTTTTAAATTTCATATTTTATAAATAATTTTTGTTATATTCTCTTTCTAAACTATAAATTTGGTCTATATCTCTTCTACATAACAAGATCGCACTAGTAATTTGTATAAAGCTTCAATACTAGAGATAAGAATTGGCTTTGATGTTTTTGTTTTCAATCTTAAAACAATATCAGGGAAACAAGGATCTATTACTCCAATCCAAGTGGACAACATCCATGCTAAAGCAACAATGCAACACAATTGTTATTGAATATGTAACTGTAGGTACTTCTAAATCCATGTTTGACATAACATTTATATAATTCTTGTTTCTCCTCAGGAGAGGGATGTCAATAATAGGTAAATGGTCTCGAGTTCTTGTTATAAACTAGCATTTTGATAGCTTGCATTGTTAACTAATTAGAATTGAGTGTCAACAAAAACCTAAGCAGTTCATGATATGGCTATTAATAACAGGTCATTGTCCTCATGATGAAATACCAGATGAAGTGAATTCACTCATTTATGACTGGATTAAGCAAATTGAGGCTCCTTAGGCCTATGAGGACACAAGTTCAAAAATATTTTATTGTATGACTTTATAGCCCCCTAGTGAAGTTTCTTTGGGCTCTTGGGAGTAATATAGTTATGCTTCTAACAAATTGGTTTCTTGATGCTTTAGTTTTGTAGGAGATTATCCCCAATCTCCTGGTATATGTTGTTTTGCTTCTTTGACTGGCCAAATTATGGTGGCCTATATTGGACAGGATATGTCAGATCACCAAAAATAGTACACTACAGAGAATTGGAACAATTTTAACAGAATATTAAAAGTAATGTAGTTTTATGTAGTTGGATATTAAAAGCATAAAATTTAATACTTCTCCATGCACATAATATAATATCAAAATTTAATTAACATATAGAAATATATGCTTAATTTCCTTCCATGAGTTATTAGCTACTAACTATCATAGGGAATTGTACATGTATTTCATTCATTATGTCTTTTCTACATATAATAAAGGGGAACTATTAGAA
Organism: Larix kaempferi; assembly: GCA_027924585.1. Taxonomy (NCBI): domain Eukaryota; kingdom Viridiplantae; phylum Streptophyta; class Pinopsida; order Pinales; family Pinaceae; genus Larix; species Larix kaempferi. Next base: position 1,297,366 of record BSBM01000271.1, on the reverse strand, counting down.
CCCATTAAAAAATAATGTTTTTGAAGATAACAAGTTAAAGGTGACAAGATAACAAGTTGAGGTGACAACTCAGCATGATCATCTACATTGCCACCAGGATCAGAATCCCCATCACTCGTGTATGCATCTGTTTGATTTTCATCTGCATCCTCATATGTGATGTGCAATACTGCATTCTCTCTCGCAAACTCTTCATTGGGAATCAAAGTCTCTTCTTCAGACACTCTATCATCATATTCAACCACTTCTTCAAATGTTTCTTTTAGATTATCATATTTCCCATCAACCATTATATCAACAACTTCCATGAATTTTCGTTTCGAACGAGACTCTGTTTGAATGACATATGACCATCTTGGTCTTCTTACATCATTAATTAGAAATGATTGGTTAATTTGAATAGGGAAACATATGGCTTATCATTCTGTGATAAAAATTGTCGTGTATTTGCACATAAAAATCCATACTCGTCATGTTGTACTTGCCGATGGTTTGATCCACTTGCATTTTAATAATATAGGACTACGTTCACCATAATCAACTTGAATAATTTCTTGGATGAATCCAACATAAAATTTATTCTCAGTTTCATGATGAAATTCAACACTTACATGTAATGTCCCCATTCAAATAAATCTAAAGAAGAGAAGATTCCACCAATCTACTAGTTTTCTAGGTTGGGGTGGAAACATTAGATTTGGAATAAGGGAACTATAAAACCCCCAAATGGACATTAGCTTGAAAAAATATATTAAATTGGGAATAAATGAATAATTAATATAGGAAAATAAGGTGGCACTTGCTCATGAGGGAACATTGGAGGTGTGGGGCCCACTTAAGCAAGATTCCCCATGCCACATGGCATCCCACTCTCACCCATTTGAATGCAATGTGGAGTCCAACATTATTGGGGGAGTTGGAAGGTCATAATACTTGGCATGAATCAATGAGGGTCGAAATTGAGAGGAAGAGTAACTCCCATGGAAGAGGAAGAGGCATCTTGGAGCTATTGGGACAGTTGGGCTAGATGCCCTAGCTTCTACGACAACAATGATGAAGATGCTATGACACTTATGGCACAAATCAGACCTGAATGATGACATCTAACATATATGAAATTCCAGGGCTAAAAATAGCCTCCAAGAGGGCGCACAAGGGAGTTAGGGCAGCCAAAGAGTCATCCATTCGAATTGAGTGAAGGAGGAGGCTAGGAATTGATGGACAATTAGCACACATTGGAATCTCTTTCCAATTAGAGTTGGCATGAATCTCATGGAGGGAATTAGAACCATGGAATTCTTGGGAAGGTAATAAAATAAAAGAACCAATAAGGAGAGTGGATTTTTATCATTTCTCATTTTGCATATTGTAGAGCATAGCTTGTCCACGCTAGTAGAGTGCTATTCTACTTGCCTTAGTACCGATTTCGAGGGTGAAAGATTCCCATCCTAATTGGAAATTGGAGAGGACATTTATAAATTTCATTTGGAGCTACAATGGATTTATTTGTTTCAGGTTGAAGCTACAAGGCAGCTCGTGATTCTTTCTTCTTCAACTTGTTCCCATCTCTATCTCACATTTCTCTACATATTTTGGCTCTTGGAGGAAGGGCGCACTTGGTGAGATACTAATATATTTTTGAGAGTCCAATATACACCATTTATTTTTAATATTATAAATATACTCTATATTTTATTCTCATAATACTCTCAGATCGAAATACCAAGTGAAACTATGTAAAAATACCAAACAATGCATAAATGGTGCCATTTTCCCTATATCTTGTTGTGAAAGCTTGAAGTTGCTTTATTTCGATTTGTATCAGTTCATCTCTGTGATTTTTATGATGTATTGAGATTCATTATTGTCCTGAAGAAGTTTTATATACATTACATAATCCTTTGGAACATAAATCTCGAATTTCATAGCAAGTGGTGAAGTTTCCTATCATTTCCCCTATGTGAAAACATGTCCACAAACCTCTGATTTATGGGAGTTGCAGCAGCCTTTAGAAAATGAATAATGATACATTTAGGTTCCCATTTAAGTCCTTTAAATAATACATGTCCATTTTTTTAAATTTGGAAGGTTCATACTTCATTTGGGAATCCATTAGTGACCTCTACCCTTGGGGGTTTGAACCTCGAAATTGCTAGTAAAATTCCCCAATTTCTCCTGAAGTTAAATGAATGTTGCAGAAGTATTTTGAGAATGTCCAGACATATATCAACCTCATTTTTATGTTTTAATACATTTCAAATACCTTCAGACCCAATTTGGAAGCATTTGGAACTATTTGGAAGCGTTGGAGTCATAACTAGTCTAAGGGTCGAATTGGCCAAAAAATGCAATTTTTCCAAATTTATTAAAAAGGGACACTACAAGTGGTATCAGAGCATGGTCCTTGCACCTTATGTGGGTGAACATATATGAGGACAAGAAGTAAGGTCCCACTCTTAGAAAATCACATTGAAAGTACTTTTGGTGAAGAGGAAGAAGAAGGAGAAGAGGTACCCTTTGTTGAAACTATGGCTAAGGATGAGAAAGGAACCCCAGAGACAGAGGAGGATGAGGATTTTATGAAATCCATGAAACCATTCTTTGAATACATTACAAAGCATATAATGAAAGTATTCGAATTGTTGGCTAGTCAAATTGGAAGTAAAGTGGCATTAGGAGGCAGCAATAGTTCTCCTTTCGAGGAAAAGAAGACAATGGGTGAAAGTATTTTCTCAAAGACAGGACCTCATAATCGACCTCATGAATTTCAGAGCTCAATAAGAGCTACCACACATAGGTTTCTTGAGCCCAAAGAAGAACCTAACACCCAATTTGGCATGAAGGAAGTTCTAACAGAATGGCAAGAGTTGAGTGAATATTGTAGAAGGACATTACCATTTGATCTATTCTTTACTGTCTCAAACAAGCTCAAAATGAGAGGAGGTAATAGGACTCCCTTTAAAAATAAAGAATTGAATTATGCCATAGGTGGAATTTCCATTCCTACCTTTGATGGATTACCTCAAATTTATGCAAATACTTGGATACAAAAGTTAGATGTATATTTTCAGCTGAATCCAATGGTGGAAGATGATGCTCTAAAAATGGCTATTTTCCATCTTGAAGGAGAAGCCAATGATTCGTGGTTCCATGGGATTAAAACCTTGGTACATGATCAGGTTACAACATATGAAGAATTTGTTAACAAGGTATTGGAAAGATTTGAGCAAAAAGACCCCGAAATGCCTTTCAAAGAACTAGCACAGTTGAAGCAAAGTGGAACACCGGATGAGTACTTGTTAGAATTTAAAAAATTATCAATTAAGGTGGCTGATATATCTATGGTCAGATTAGTATTTCTCTTTACTGAAAGTTTGTCTGAACCTTTGAAGGGTTCAGTTAAATCCCACAAACCTACTTCATTGAAAGATGCCATGAACCTGGAAAGAGATCTACAGAATGTGCTACCAAAGACAAGGTTTCCCCCCAAGCCCAACTTTCCTTCCAAGTTCAGATTTGATAAGAATCCATGGAAAAAAGATGCATTTGGAAAGGAAAATAAAGAGGGACCAAGCAAAGAAGAACTCAGAAGAGAAGGACTATGTTACACATGTTAATTCCAACCATGGGTACCAGGGCATAAATGTGCTAAGGGGAAAGCACAATGCATTGAATTATTTTCTAATGAAGATGAAGGTGAAGGGGGCATGGAGGAGGAAGAAAACATTTCAGTCCAAGAAGAGGGATATGACACAGCAGAAGAATATCCTCCCTTGCCTGACAAAGGAAGAATGGTAGTTCTTTCAGGAGTGCCTCGTTTTCACACCATTCGATGCAAGGGAGTGGTACAAGGAAAAAGGGTTTCACTATTGGTAGATGGAGGAGCCACACATAAATTCATTGATGCAGCCATGGTGGAGAGGAGAAAGCTACCTACTGAACCATTCGATGGCTTCACAGTCATCATTCCAGATCACAATACTATGGATTGCAAAACATGGATTCCAAAGCTACAACTCATCATAGGTAATTATACATTTTTTGATAGTTTTTATGTGGTTGATGTTGTTGATACTAATGTGGTATTGGGAGTGAAATGGTTGTACTCTATAGGGGAACATACAATGAAATATCAAATCCCTGAAATGAGATTCAAAGATTTGGAAGGAAAACAAAGGGTAGTGAGAGGAATGCATACCTATTTGAATCAAGTAGTGTCCTCCCACAGTATGAGGTACATATTGAGGCATGGGGATATTGAATGGGTTGTTGAATGTTGCATCACTTCCCCCAAGCCAAAAATAAATATTTCAGAACATCCAAGGGAGATAAGGAAGCTACTACACAAATATGAAAAGGTTTTTGGAGACCTCCCTCCTGGAAGGCCACCTGATAGAGGAGTTGAGCACAACATTGTTTTGGAGGTGGGCACTTAACCAATACAAATACCACCATATAGAAATACCAAAAATTTTAGAGATGAGATTGAGAAGGCTATTCAAGATCTCTTGGAATTGGGACTCATTAGACCAAGCTCTAGTCCCTATGCTTCTTCAGTTGTTTTGGTGAAGAAAAAATATGGGACCTTGAGAATGTGCATTGATTTTCAAGCTCTAAACAAGAAGACAATTAAGAAACGATATCCCATCCCTAGAATAGATGATCTCATGGATGAGCTACATGGAGAAAAATTCTTCTCCAAAATTGATCTTAGATATGGTTACCATCAAATTCGAATGAAGGAGGAGGATGTGCAAAAAACAACTTTCAGATGTCACTATGGCCATTTAGAAGTTCTTGTCATGCCTTTTGGTTTGACCAATTCTCCAGCCACATTTCAATCATGCATGAACCAAATATTTTTCAAGCAGCTCCGTAAGTTTGTTTTGGTTTTATTTGATGACATTTTGATTTACAGTAAAACATGGGAGGAACACTTGCATCATCTAGAAGTTGTCTTGAAAATTTTGCATGAACAATCTTTGTTTGCTAAGTTTTACAAGTGTGAATTTGGGTTGAAAGAAGTTTTATATCTTGGGAACATCATTGGGAAAGATGGAGTGAAGGCACACTTGGAAAAAATAAGAGCTTCCCTTGAATGGCCATCACCCAAAAACATCATAGAATTGAGAGGCTTCATTGGAATATGCACTTACTATAGAAAGTTTGTGAAGGGGTTCTCCAAATTGACTTCTCCACTTATTGATTTGAACAAGAAGGATGATTTCAAATGGGATGAAGAGGCTGAAAAGGCTTTCCAAAGAATGAAAGAGGTAATGAGTAGTTGTCCAATACTTGCATTACCTGATTTTTCTAAACCATTTGTTTTGGAGTGTGATGCATCAAGAGAACGAATAGGGGCGGTCCTAAAGCAAAATCAACACCCCATAGCTTTTGAGAGAAGAAATTTGCAGCCACGTGAGAAGCTCTACTCCATTTATGACAAATAAATGTTAGCCATCATGCATGCCTTGGCCAAGTTTAGACAATACTTGGTGGGAAACAAGTTTGTGGTTAAAACTGATCATAACAGTTTGAAGCATTTTCTCACACAAAAGGACCTCAATGAAAGGAAACAAAAGTGGGTAAGCAAAGTCCAAGATTTTTATTTTGACATTGAATATGTAAAGGGGAAGAATAATATTGTGGCAGATGCATTATCTAGAAGACGATCATTTTCCCTTATGGGCATTTCGAAAGATTGGAAAAATATGCTAATAGTTGAATATGCCAAAGATAGTTTTGCTTGTAATGTGTTAGATGGGGTCAAAGGTGATGATAGGTACAAGATTTTAAATGGTCTAATCTACTATAAGGACATAATATACTCGGTTCATGGTTCGAATCTCAATCACGGGATTTTGAAGGAAGCTCATGATTCTCCTTTAGCAAGCCATCCTGGTTTTTTCAAAACATATAGGCAATTAAGGGAAAGGTTCTTTTGGAAAGGAATGAAATAATATGTTCTAAAATATGTGAATGAATGCAAGTTATGTCAGAAAAATAAATCTGAACATACACATCCTGCTGGTCTATTACAACCATTGCCCATTCCAAAACAAAAATGGGAAAGCATCTCAATGGATTTTATCACAGGTTTTCCCAAGGCTTTGGGTAAGGATTATATTTATGTTGTGGTGGATAGACTCACCAAATTTTCTCATTTATTTGCTATTACATCATTTTATACTGCTGCACAAGTGGCTGATCTATTCTTTAGAGAAATTTTCAGATTGCATGGACTTCCCAAGAACATTGTGAGTGACAGGGATAGCATATTTATGAGTGCTTTTTGGCAAGAACTCTTCAAGATGGTGGGCACTCAATTGAATCCAAGCACAAGATATCATCCTAAAACTGATGGAAAAACAAAAAGAGTGAACCAATGGTTGGAGGGGTACTTGAGGAATTATGTTGGTGAGTAGCAGAAAGCATGGGTAAAATGGCTACATTTGGGTGAGTTTTGTTACAACACTACCTTTCATATGTCCATTGGAATGTCTCCTTTCAAAGCACTTTATGGTTATGAAGCACTCACCTTTGTTGAGCACATTTGTGGTGATAGTAGAGCTCCAAAATCTAAGGATTGGATTGAGTAAAGTCAAGATATTTTGAAGCTTCTAAAAGACAATTTGCAAGTTGCCCAAAACCAACAAAAACAGTATGTGGATCAACATAGGGAGGAAACAACTTTTCAAGTGAATGATTTGGTGTATTTGAGGCTACATCCATATAAACAAACATCCTTAAAAGTGAAAGGATCAGAAAATCTCAAACCAAGATATTATGGTCCATATAAGGTAGTTCAAAAAGTTGGGGAGGTGGCTTATGAGTTGGAACTTCCGGAAGGAAGCAAAATCCACAATGTATTTCATGTTTCATGCCTTAAGAATGCTATTGGTCAGCAAATATATGTTTCAGAAACCCTCCCTCCACTCAACGATGAAGGAAAACTCATACTTATTCGAGAAAAGAAAAAAAAAATTGAAGGCAAGAGAAAGGAAATTGAGGAGCAGAACCATAAGGGAGTATTTGGTACAATGGAAAGATTTTCCAAGTGAGGATGCCACATGGGAGGAGGATCAAATTTTGCAGCATCCTAATTTGAAATTTCTTGACGGCAAGCAACTTGGGTGGGGAGGACTGTAGTGTCCCCATTCAAATAAATCTCAAGACAAGAAAATTCCACCAATCTACTAGTTTCCTAGGTTGGGGTGGAAACATTAGATTTGGAATAAGGGAACTATAAAAACCCCAAATGGACATTAGCTTGACAAAATATATTAAATGGGGAATAAATAAAAATTAAGATAGGAAAATAAGGTGGCACTTGGTCATGAGGGCACATTGGAGGTGTGGGGCCCACTTAAGCAAGATTCCCCATGCCACATGGCATCCCACTCTCACCCATTCGAATCCAAGGTGGATTCCAACATTCTTGGGGGAGTTGGAATGGCATAATACTTGTCATGACTCAATGAGGATCAAAATTGAGAGGAATAGTAACTCTCATGGAAGAGGAAGAGGCATCTTGGAGCTTTTGGGACATCGTGGGCTAGATTCCCTAGCTTCTATGACAACAATGATGAAGATGCTATGACACAAATCAGACCTGAATGATGAAATCTAACATATATGAAATGTCAGGGCTAAAAATAGCCTCCAAGAGGGCGCACAAGGGAGTTAGGGTATCCAAAAAGTCATCCATTCGAATTGAGTGAAGGAGGAGGCTAGGAACTGATGGACAAGTGGCACACATTGGAATATCTTTCCAATTCGATTTGGAATGAATCTCATGGAGGGAATTAGAACCATGGAAGGCTTGGGAAGGTAATAAAAGACAAGAACCAAGAAGGATAGTGGATTTTGATCATTTCTAATTTTGCATATTGGAGAGCATAGCTTGTCCAAGCTAGTAGAGTGCTATTCTACTTGCCTTAGTACCAATTTCGAGGTGAAATATTCCCATCCTAATTGGAAATTGGAGAGGCCATTCAGAACTTTAATTTGGAGCTACAATGGATTTATTTGTTTCAGGTTGAAGCTGCAGGTCAGCTCGTGATTCTTTCTTCTTCAACTTGTTCCCATCTCTATCTCACATTTCTTTGCATATTTTGGCTCTTGGAGGAAGGGCACACTTGGTGAGATGATGATCTCTTTGTGAGAGTCCAAGTTACACCATTTATTTGTAATATTATATACACACTCTGTATTTGATTCTTAGAAGACTCTCAGGTCGAAAAAACCAATTGAAACTATGTAAAAATACCAAACAATGCATAAATGGTGCCATTTTCCCTATATCTTGTTGTGAGAGCTTGAAGTTGCTTTATTTCGATTTGTATCAGTTCATATCTGTGATTTTTATGATGTATGGAGATTAATTAATGTCCTTAAGAAGTTTCATATACATTAAATAATCCTTTGGAACATAAATCGTTTATTTCATAGCAAGTGGTGAAGTTTCCTATCATTTCCCCCTTTGTGAAGACATGTCCACAAACCTATGATTTATGGGAGTTTCAGAAGCCTTTAGAAACTAAATAATGATGCAATTGGGTTCCCATTGAATTCCTTTAACTAATACATGTCTCTGTTCTGAAATTTTGGAGGTCCGCACTGCATTTTGGAATCCATTAGTGACCTCTACCCTTGGGGGTTTGAACCTCGAAATTGCTAGTAAATTTCCCCAATTTCTCCTGAAGTTAAATGAATGTTACAGAAGTATTTTGAGAGTGTCCAGACATCTATAAGCCTCATTTTTATGTCTTAATACCTTTCAAATACCTTTAGATCCAATTTGGAATCATTTGGAGCCATTTGGAAGTGTTGGAGTCATAACTAGTCTAAGGGTCGAATTGGCCAAAAACTGCAATGTTTTCAATTTTTCCAAATTTATTAAAAAGGGACACAACATTACAACACAATCACAATTTCTCTTTCCCTTGTCATATGCTTCCACTCTTAAATGGCTACCATAGGCCCACATTCAACTAAAACCCGAAGCCCATAACTGTGGAAGCTGTGAAATCTCAGTTTCCTTCGTTGTTAGATATTGATCTTGTTTTTTTGCATCATGGATTGCATCAAGAATCCATTCTTCAAATTTTGGAAAAGAATCACGTACTCCAATCAAATCATGACATCTATGCTTTTGAGGTGGAGGTTGAATCGATTTTTCACTCTCTTCTTCATATTTGTTACATAGAATATGAATGTACAAGATAGTTAGATTGATAATATAAATGTGTAAATGCAATTGAATAAATAAATAATTGTGTAAAAAATATTTTCACCCGCGCCACTTATCAAATGAATAAGTGCTTTGAAGAACATAGGAATGTATCACTTATTTCTTCATGTGATAGCTTGAAGCGACGTCATTTGCCTTCTAATACTTCACCTGCAACTCTCTCCTCTTCGTTATCATCCCATACATGTCGATGGCATTTTTAAAATCCTTCATATATTCTATACAAAATCCCATGGCCTCTTGCAATGAATACCCCTCGGCCATGTTTCCTTTTGGCTTTTCCCTAGTATGAACAATTGTTTTCAAAACCTTCATATATCATTCTATAGGATACATCCATCTTGTTCTTATTGGGCCACAATGCTCTATTTTATATTGTAGATTTACCAAAAGATGCATAGAAATGTTAAAGATTGTTGGTGTAAATTCTTGTTCCAATAGACAAAGGAATTCAACAACCTCCTCCCTCAAACAATGAAAGTTTGAAGGATGTAATACATGTAAACTCATTCTCTTTAATATTAGGCCCAACCTTATAATTGCCAATTTTGGCCCCTTTGCCAAATTTGATATATTGACCACTAGAGGTAAAATATTCTCTATTATGACATGATAGTCATGGGTCTTGAGGCATCTTATGCTATTAATGTCAGCTTGGCTTCTAATACTACTACTTACATATCCAATGGGAAAGCAAGTTTGATATATCAACTTCAAGAATTGTGCATGTTGTTCCTTTGTCCATACATAAGGAGCGCTAGTTTTCTATATTTTTCATCGTCATATTTTTCAACCCAAAGATTTCGACGAATATTTAGTTGTTGAAAGTATTCACGCGATGCAACAGTATCAGAAGCACGAAAAATAGTTTCTATAATTACATAGGCTATATTTTCTTAGTATGCATAAAGTCAACATTATGCCTAATGGCTATATCCTTAAATTATGACAACTTATAGGGTATGCACAATTGATTTACAACACTTTCATTACATGGATCATCTATACTACCACAAACCCCACCACTTTCAATAAAAAACATTATTTTTTGTCCATTCTCAATTATGTATTCACTTGTTATTGGAAATGGTGCTTCATGATTCTCTTCCTAACCATTAAAAGGTGTTTTTTGTCAAAGATATGGATGATCCATTTTAAGGTAAGCACGATGTCCACAATAAACACACTTATGCAAAATTTTTGAATGCCTCACGAAATCCTTAAATTTGCAAGCAGGTCATCCATGGTATCTGTGAATAGTGAGACTAGTCAATATGCCATATGCAGGAAGATCATGAATTGCAAACAATAAGGAAGCTCTTAAAGTGAATTTGATTGAATCGTCGTCCCTTAAAAATTGAATTGCTTCAATTCCTTTCCACAATTCCATTAGCTCATCATATATGGCTCTAAATAAACATCGATTGTATTGGAAGTCACACTTTTATTTCTTGGTATAATCAATGATAGCATTAAGAAAAATGGTTTAGTTGTTAACCATGGAAGCAAGTTATAATTTATTAAAAACACTGGCCAAGTTGACCATTTAGTACTTTGATCTGAGAATGGGTTCACCCCATCTAGAGCCAAAACCAACCTTATATTAGGAGGATCTCGGGAAAAATTGGGCCATCTATTATCAAATTCCATCTATGTCTTAGAATCAGGCACATGTCGTTGTTTTCCACCAGTGCTCTTAATTTCGGCATGCCATTGCATAAGCAATGCCTCTGCACCTATACATTCAGAGTAGTTGTGGGATTAGTGGAAAGTGGCGAAGAACCTTTCTAGGAACCATAGCTGATTTCAACCCTGGTCTATACCTCTCTTCTTCACATTTTGGCCATCTAGCTTCACTTGCAATATTTTTGTGAAATATCACACAACCATTCACACATGTGTGGATGTTTTCATACCCCAAGCCTAGCTTAGTGATTTGATTTTTACATTGAATTCATTTTGTTGGAAATGTGGAGTTACATGGTAACAACTAACCTAATAATGCCAATAACTCATCTACACTCTCATTTGTCCAACCATGCACCACTTGCAAGTTAAGAATTTGAAGGATTGTTGTCAAACGACGTAACGTGCAATTAGCATACATAGGTTTTAAAGCATCCTCCATTGACTTGGACCAATCATCATTTAGACTCTCATTCAACATTCTATCAACTTCAAACCCTTCATCTAACATTGTTGCCTCTTCATCTATATGTGGTGCCTCTTCATCTATGTTTGGTGCCTTTTCATATCTCACGCTACACAATTCTATCATATATTCATAATAATTGTTATTCCAAGGGCTTATACCACTATGCCCATGTCTTATCACATGTCTAAAATTATCAACTATTTTTCTCACCTTTCCACCAAGACAGACAACCATTGCATGGACATGGATAACTATATGTTTCGCTCTCATTGGCTATTCTCTCATCATATGCATGGTATTGATCCATTGTCAACCTTCGACGTTGATCCATCTTTGATGTTCTACATTTCAATATTAATTAACAAATTTCAAATAATTTAGATAGCGCAAGGGCACAATATCAACATTGGCAAGGAACTAAGCAAACAACACTCAATTTGATGGTGGGATGAATTGCAAGATGAAAGGAAATTTATTATTTGGTAAAAAAGAAAGCAGAAAACTAAGCATTGCTTCTCAATTCTTTTTAAGTATGTTTTAACTATACTTATCAAGAGTGCTCTCAAACATGCAAAGATGGCACATGGATATGCATTTTTGTGAATGGGGAGGAGCTAAAAAGGAGAAACCCTACCTTCTTCTAAATGTATAACATGCCTAGTATTAGAAATTAGGATCAACACTTATATTATTGATCTCCAATGGAAGATTAGGATCATGGGGTAAGGAAAATGGCATTTGCCCCATCCAAAGACAAATTCAATATTATTTTTGTTCAAGGAACTATGGTTGAGGAGGCCTCTCCTACAAAGCCTCCCTTCGTAAGCCATTTCAAGGAAGGATTTTGGAGCTTATTCTAATTTTAATTATGCATTGTTAGCCTCGAGGAAGAGGATATAATTTCTATTGTATATACCCTTTTGCAATTTTAATTCTATTGTATAAGTTCTATTGTATGATCGTGTTGAGGGTATATAAGCCCGGATATGTACCCTGGGATTGTAAGTACGTTTATGTAAATATATGACATATTTTTCAACAACAAAAAAAGAAGAAGACAAGGACTCAAAACAAGTGACCAATTTTAGTACTACAAACCAAGTCCCGAAATCTCACAGCCATGTATCAATGCCAGCGTGGCAATGCTGCTACAGATTCAAACTTTAACCCTTATGTCTAAGAACTTGGGATAGAAACACTATTCTCTTTAGTATGTTAATGACTATGTAACTCTTACACAATCTCATTTTTAAGCCAAAGGCATAGAAAATCAAGGACCAATGAAGAAACACATAGGAGGATACTACTTTCACCATGTCATCCTTATAAATGAGAGAGACTATCTACAATTCCATCATGTAAATATTGAAGATCACAATCTTTGTTTTGCAAAAATTAACTACTAGGCTATAGGCATCATGAAATGTACTCGATGCCAAGCTACTTTTTGAAACTTCCCACCATGTTAGCCATTAGTACAATATCATCCATAGAAATCATATTAGCAATAATCAATGTTGCAAATAATATTTTGGGGAATATAATCCAAGGGTACAGAAAGAAACTTATCATAAATATTGGGGAATACTTGTTAGGGATGCTCATTTTTCAACATATATTCTTACAAGGTCAATCCCGATAAAACTAAAAGGAGCTTTTACAAGGTATGACCCCTTACTGGCAAGTTCATTTGTAAGTTGAATTTAAGAAATATGAAAGTGTAAAAAGAAAATATTCAAAATTGTATTTAAGTATTTAACCTGGAAAAGGTTCTTTCTTTGTTTCCTATGATGTGTTGATTAAGCATATGGCAATTCAAGAGTATGGAAACACAAATACACCTTTACTCAACAAGTGCACATAGATACATACAAAGGAAAACAAAATATGTGCCTACAATAGCTGGAGGCTTTGCTCTTCTCTTAGGAGATGTTAGAGAGTTCACACAATAAATGGTACCCTTTATCTGATAACTCAATGAACCAAATGACAACCATATTCACCAGTTAAGGATTCAATTCGTTCATTACAGGTAAAAGTGCACTGTCTAAGCCATATGCTAGTGAAATATGGCCATTCCAGATAGTGTTACCAAGTAACATACTATTGAACCAGTTGTGACTGGATTGAGATGTACACTATGGTTTAAGGCCTTTGCCTCACGAATGAAACCAGGACTTCAAATACTACTTGGTTTCTTTGTAAATACTTCCTTCCATATAGGTGAAAGCTGGAACTATAGAAATCCTTGTTACGGATGCTCATTTTGCAGCATATCAAAGCTACCTAATAGAAATAAAATCCTCTCTACACATCAAGGCAAATGGAAACCAAATTTCAATGGGATTCCTAGAAAGGTCTACCAACCACCTTGTAATAGATGTCTACATCCTGGTCATAGTTGCAAGATTTGTAAACGATACCAATCTATGTTGGAAGACCTTAACTCTGCAATAGAATGCAAACTTGTTTCTCAAGCATGCTTCTGTAATTTTCAAATTACCAACATTCATATAATATTAAACAAGGGAAACATATTCCTTTGTGATTTTCTGAAGCAACACGGTCATCCAATGATATCAAGGTGAAAAACTCACTACCTTATATCCTCAAACAGATTACTGGATAGAAGTAGAGACCTGGAGGGTAGTGCAATCACATAGAATATGAATAGGTGTCAACCATGCCGGACTTACAAATCATAAATTACAGTGAAACTCTTCAATTTCTTTTTTTTTTACATTTAGTTGTAAGGTCACAAATTTAGTATAGCAGGACATGACTGGCCACTCTTATTTATAGGGAAAACATAGATGGCCATGCATCTACCAAGGTACAAACACAACCAAGGGAAAACATAGAAATACAACAATTCCTCAGTCAAACTATATAAAATGCCTCCAAAGTAAGTGTCTTGTTGTCCTAGTTTAATTAGGGGGTTATAAATATCCATGTAACAATCTCCTAATTCGATCTTAACATAAGACAAATCAAATTTAATGCTCCCTATAATGTTACTAATATTTCGATAGAAGCATGAAATAAGTAGGAGGGACATCAGTGACTATTACATCCATTGATATGTGTCTGCAAAGAATTTGGACTAGAAACACCACTAGATCCTTGATCATATCTAAACATTGCACTGTTTTTTCATTAAAGGAGTACAAGTCCTTCTATGTTTAAGTAATTTATAGGCTCAATTTGGTCACCATATAAAATGGCATCAAGGAGTGCAATGCTCCAGAATCATACAAGCATTTGTGGAGGTCAAGGTTCTATAAGTCAAGGTAACATAGAATGGGGGATTAAGGAGGTCACTGATGATCTGCATGTTTCCATACTATGACACCAGGGATACCGTCAGATAGATTTATTATATTAGCTCAAAGGAGCGGTTCATGGCTCAAGATCATTTCATCATTTCTCTAAGACAATATCAGGTCTTGAGTTGGAAGAGGGCTTGAGATTTTCTCTTTAGTTGACACTTCAATTCCCAAATATGTAATTACCCCTTTCTTATGTGTTAGATGTTGCAAAACTTAGTGAGAGGCATGGGAATATTAAGATTACTAATTTTGTGCTTTAAGTTGAAAGAAGATACATTCAATTAATGAGTTCCTATGACTTTAATACTTTCAGGCCTTTGTTTCGAGACAAATTTATTTTGTTTAAGTGCTTTGGATGGTGCAAATATATCAGTATTCTTTATGATGGGATCTAGGGTCATTCATACTTAGAAACTTTATCATGATCTGATTTGACCATAGAATATTCATTGTTATGCTTATCGCATGGTTCTAGTGTTTCTTCCTTCCACAATTATCTTTGTCTTAACCTACATTAATATCCCCCCCTAATGCACTTGCAATGATGTTACTTGGAACTAATGGTAGCAGGGATAAATAAGTTTGAATTGATTCATCCTCATATTATATAGTTACATTGCTCTCCTTTTATGTTTTTACCACCTCACCTCTCATGGAGGAACTCTTGAGTTCACCCAATGAGTTGGTACCAATTCATTGTTGGGCGCTATAATGATGAGTTAGCTTATTGAGTTGCATGGGGGGATCCTTTTCATTCGAACTCTTAGGTCCATAGTATTCCCTTTTGCACAGTCGCGGGGTGGATCCAATTAGCATGTGGTTTCTAAGGTTGAGGGGCCTACATATCCTCTATTATATTCTCTATGAAGTTTGACAGGAGGTACCTTAGAGGGAAATTGACTTTAAAGTAACTAATTACGGGATGGAGGGGTGGAATCTGCAAAGGAATGCACTACTTAATTATGCTTGAATCTTTGATATTATTCTCCATGACCTTAAAGAGTATCGTTACTTCTTCCAAGGTGTTCAGGTTTGTTTTGAATATTGATGACCTTTGTTTCCTTCCTTCTCCTTTCTCATTGAATCCTTAGGGCTCGGGAGAGACCAACCTGGTTCTGAAAAGAATTAATCTCGAGTATATTTTTGTTACCCTTAAGGTATTCTGCATCATTGAAGAGTATATCTTTTTTGCTTAGGCGCAAAGAGAATTCAACCTCAAATGAGGAGGCATAAGCTATCAAGGCAGTAGGTTTAGATGGATTTACTACCTTAGGAATCTGGTGGTGAACTTGCATAAGTGAGTGGTAAACTCCATGACAGATTCAATGTGTACCTTTTTAAGGGAATTTACCTCCATGAGATAGTGCTTTTTATCTTTTATGAGTCCACATTTATTCAATCATTTTTCATGTAAATTCTCCCAATGAAGTGCTACACTATACATAAATAAGTACAAAGAATACCATTTCTACCTAGACCATTGCTAGCTAGCAAAATGGTACAGAGAAGACCATTTCTAGAAATATAAGATGATGTTTGGCTATCATTCAAGAAGAGTTATCTAGTGAAACAGTACAAGGAGACCAAAATAAATACATACCCGTGAATTTGCTGCAGAGGGTCTCAACTCCGGCTCTAAATTCTTTGACCTACTCTTCAGAAGCCTCCATGTTTGGTCCAAGCATGTTTTATCCATCATGGAAACTGTTATATGTATATAAATTCCAACTGAAAAATCCCCAAATAACTAAAACCCCAAATCCCCAAATCCTGTCAAATCCAATGCTCAGGCCATCTAGTTGGATCCCGAATCTCGTGGGATCCAATGCTCAAGCTGTCTAGTCAACTCCTAAATACCATCGTCTCTGTCACCTCAAGTAAACTCCCAAAATATTAAGGTAAACTCTCTGCACCAGAGCTCTGACACTCCAATTGAAAGAGGCCCAAATAACTAAAACCCCAAATCCTATCGGCTACAATGCTCATGCCATCTGGTCGGCTCCAAATCCCGTCGAATCTGTCTTAGGGTGACTCTCAAAATATTAAGGTAAAATCTACACTAGAGCTCTCACGTGGTCACATTGCACTAATAATTAAACATTAACTCGTCCATTAAACATTAAGGGAGACCATCCATTAAACAATAAGTTGCAAGGAACCTGCAAGGGCTGGTGTTTTCCCATCACTCACCAAATCACACCTTCCCACTCCTGGCACTCCCTCCATCACTGCAAAATGAGTGGTCGCCCCCAAATGATGTGATCCTCCACACCATGCCACTCTCCCAAATCATGCCAAATCCCTCGAATTTCACTGCAGTATTTCTGCAAAAGGAAACCACTTGCCCAAATCATGCCCACCCTGACACTGCATAATGTGCTCACCCCAGATGATGTGATCCTCTCCCCCGAACGACATAACACAATGAACTCTGCATCGATGTATTCAACTTTTACCCCTATATTGTTTACCATATAAATTTTTTAATCAATAATTTTTATATGTTTTATAAAGCAATATAATAGTATTATTATAGTGTCTTATATACTAATGTTTCCATAATATTAATATAATGTCTATAATATTGTTAATTTGCATTTTGAATTTACATGTCATTTTTTAGTCATTTATAGTTGTCTAACTAAGTATTTTTTACCTAACGACTAAATTAGTCATTTTATTTAGTTATTGTTAGCTAGGTTGCTCTAATTTAGTCATTTTTAGCTCATAAACAATCACATGATTAACATTTTTAGTCACGTAGTCATTTATCACCCCTTTTTCTACTAGTGAATAGATCCAAACAAATGACTCCAATTACATTTGATTGGACTGGTATTCAATACCCCAACGGCTGGGAAGTTAAGTATAGGGATTTATGTTGATGGACCTCATTGAAGTTTAAAATTGGGTTGAAATCAAGGATACAGACCCTCTGCGAGAGAAATCGCTTTAGGGTTTCAACCACTCGGGATGTTTCTGTGTGTAGCAAGTTTTTCTTTTGTTGTTGGGCCGGCACTCTACGCGAGCAGATTGTCGGCAAGCATGGGTCTGCATGCCCCCACCTCCTCATTCGTTGCACCCAACAAACTAGAGTGATGGCGCTTCAAAGAAAAAAATGGTTGACTGCAGGGAGGAGATTGGTGAGGGTTCTGGATCCAAAGACCCTCAAGGACAAAAACAAAATCCTGGAGGGTGTATTCCCAGATCGGTTGAGATCCTATCCCTCCAGATCAAATCAGAGAAACTGCGAGAACGTGTCGAACTCTGGAAGGCGAAAGCCCTAATCGGTAAGTTTATTGGGATTTGGCCAAAGGAGAAAGATCTCCTCAAATGGATCAAATCTACCTGGAACCCTAAAGGCCATTATGACTTATAGCTGGGATCTAAGGGTTTCTTCACAATTATTTTCTTTAATCAAGAAGATAGGGATCAAGTTTTGGAAGGAGGGCCTTATTTACTTTTTTCTTCGGGGTTGTATCTCATCCCTTGGAAAGAAAGATTTAACCTGGATAAAGAGGATATGAGCATAGCACCAGTCTCGATACGACTCTACTCTCTCCCCTGTGAATGTTGGGATCTGGAAATATTGAGGGATATATGTAACACTCTTGGGGAATTTGTGAAAATTGTAGAACTCACCAAACAACAACAATACACTTCTTATGCCCGGATCTGTGTCTATATGAACTTATCCCATGAGATCCCGGAAGCAAACAATCTCTCATGGGAAGATGAGGACTGGATCCAACTGCTTGATTATGAGAATGTCCCGTTTCGATGCCGACGTTGCCATGTTCATGGCCACTTCAATAGAAATTCCCTTTGAATGTTGAGGTTCCTACCCCCAAAGATTCTCCAGATGATGGACGAGATAACGAAGGTTTCACACAAGTCAAAATTAGAAGAAAGCATAGTTGCAACATCCATTTAAATCTACCCACCCGCCGCTCTATTGCGACCCCCAACAAGTTCCAAAATCTTGATTCTTCGGAGGAAGACCCAGAAATCCTGGAGAAAAATATCAGAAATGAGACCCACCCTGATGGAACCAAGCCCTTGGACATCCCTCAAGTCTCAAAAACCCATAATGAACAAACTGCTAGCATGGAGGAAGATCAACTGGATGAGGCTGAAGATATGGACTTGGGGGAATTCGATCTAGACGAAATCGAAAAAGAATGCAGTAAAAAAGGGAAGGGCTATGTATCGAGAAGACAACTTGAACTTCTTAAGGAGGCCATACTAAAAATAGGTGCCTCCCCTCAGCTTGGAATAGATAAGGAACCTCAGAAGAGCACCAAAAGGAAGCAGTCGGAAGAAGGGGAAAAGAGAGGAAGAAAAACAAACAAACAAAGAATTGCAGAGGTTGGTAGTAAGTTGATAGAATTTGGTCAATACCCAAAAATTCGGGCAGCTTTCTCTGAAGTAAATCGGGTTACCCAATGAAGGTTATATCCTGGAATATCCGTGGGATGTATCACCCCCGCAAAATCAAGACCCTGAAAAATAAATGGAGAAAAGAGAATCTATGGATACTATGCTTGCAGGAAACCAAATGTGGTATTGAAACACTGAAGAAAATTGGGAAAAAAGTATGGAAGGGATGTGAAACAATGAATATTGATGCTCATGGTTTGGCGGCTGGTTTAGATTTCCTTTGGAACCCAAAAGTAGTGACTCTTTCAAACTTCTGGGATGCGAAAGGATTACTCACAGCGGATTTCCATATCCATCAAACCCATACCAAAAGGGACTATCACCAATGTTTATGGCCCCAGCATCTACCCTCAGAAACAGGCCTTCTTGGACTCCTATCCTAGGCTGCTCGCTGGGTTGATGGAAAGCCATGGATCATAAGGGATGACTTCAACCTGATCACCTAGCTCGAGGAAAAAAAAGGAGGAAGGTGAATCTTAGGAACTATAAATGAAGCTTTCAAGGATTTCATTGAGACCTATAATCTGATCAACGTAGAAACTGTTAAT
Source organism: Larix kaempferi (assembly GCA_027924585.1). Lineage (NCBI taxonomy): Eukaryota > Viridiplantae > Streptophyta > Pinopsida > Pinales > Pinaceae > Larix > Larix kaempferi. Next base: position 1,277,641 of record BSBM01000271.1, on the reverse strand, counting down.
GGTTGGTTCACCTGGAACAACAAACGAGGTGGCAATGACCATGTCGCCTCTCGATACCTGGAACAACAAATGAAGCTTTCTAATTAGTTCTCCGGTCTGCCGGATATGATCATTGGCCTGTCAGCCTTCAATGGAAGTGTGTGGGCCCACCAACCAAGCGTCCTTTTCGCTTTGAAAAATTATGGCTGGAACAGAAAGACTTCAAATCTCTTGTCTCCCAATGGTGGCAGGACTCTCCACCCTTTGAAGGTACAAGGATGTACCAATTCCAACAGAAATTAGAAAACCTTAAAGCTAAGATCCGTACTTGGAACAGAGAAGAATTTGGAAACATATTCGAGGACAAAAAAGTCCTGATGGAGCAGTTGGAGGAAATCCAACGGAAAGGCATGGTGGCAGGCTATGATGCTGAGCTAAGAAAATTTGAAGAATCCACCATTCAAAAACTTCATGCTCGTGAATAACAGGAGGAGATATACTGGCAGCAAAAATCTAGAAACCAATGGCTTAAGGAAGGTGAACATAATACCAAATTCTTCCACCAATCGATTATCCAGAATAGACAACGGAACAGAATCCACCGTCTGAAGATTGCGGAAGGCTCCTATATTGAAGAGAGAACGGATATGGAAGAAGAGCTGGTGGACTACTTTGGAACCATCATGAAGGACGACAGGGCCAATAGATCTTTACACATTGCTAAGATCACCCAAAATATCCCCTCTCTTGTTACCGTTGATCAGAACACTCTCTTAACAAAACCTATTGATTTGATAGAAGTTGAGGAGGCGGTGAATCAAATGGTTGGTGGAAAAGCTCTCGGCCCCGATGGATTTACAACCACCTTCTTCCACCAATTCTGGGACCTGATAAAGAATGAATTATGGATGATTGTGGAAGATTCGAGAAGAACCAGAAGGGTTCTCAAAGCTTTCAATGTGACCTTCCTCACTTTCATTCCAAAAATTGATGGGGCCGACTTTCCAAGTAAGTTTCGACCCATTGCTCTGTGTAATGTTATCTACAAGATCATCACTAAGGTAATGGCGAATAGATTGAAACCAATTCTCCCCGGTCTGATTTCACTGAAACAATCAGGTTTTGTGGAAGGGAGACAAATCCTGGATGGGGTGATTCTGGTTCATGAGGTAATACACTCATTAAAAAATACCAAGAAGCTAGGCATGCTTCTGAAGTTAGATATTTAAAAGATTATGAAAAATTAAGCTATCAGTTCCTGCGAGAAATGTTAAAAGCCTTTGGTTTCTGCCAAGAGTGGATATAATGGATAATGAATCTCACTTCCTCCTCCTTCTTTTCCACTCTCCTCAATGGGGCCCCAAAAAGCACCTTCAACCCCTCTAGATGTATAAGTCAAGCGGATCCTCTTTCTCCTTTTCTTTTTATCCTAATGGAGGAAGGCCTGGGAAGATTGATTAAAGCCAAAACTCAGCAAGGAGAGATCAAGGGGCTGATTATCCATCCTGGGGATGATGTGCAGACCCACCAACAATTTGTCGATGACACAATGTTAATGGGCCACCCCTTGGTCCAAGAAGCAAATGCCCTAAGAAAACTCTTTCTACCTTTTCCAAAGCTTCAGCCCTAGAAGTCAACCGACAGAAATCCCAAATATTCTTCTCCAACACTTCGAATATTACCCAAAGAAATATTAACTGCATCCTAGGATTCTAGGGGAGCTCCCTTCCTTCCAAATATCTCGGTGCCCCTCTTGTTGTTGGTGTCATTAAGACGGTTTCTTGGGAGGACCTTCTGGATTGCATCAAATGAAGACTCTCAAGATGGACTCTGAGACCTCTTAACCTTGCTAGCAGAGTCATCTTAATAAAATATGTGATCCAAGCTATGCATCTTTATCTCTTCTCAATGATGGCGCCCCAAAATCTGTTATCAAGGAACTCATAACTATTCAACGAAAATTCCTATGGGCATGAAAGGCTGACAAAATCAAGTGGGCCTTAGTCAGTTGGGACAAGATTTTCCAACCTGAATCCAATGGTGGGCTCGGACTGAGAAACACAGAAAAAAACAACAATGTTCTGGCAGCTAAAATTTGGTGGAACTGGGTCTCTTTTACCTCGGAACCTTGGGCAAAGCTGTGGCACGTGAAATATGCTCCAAATTATCTGAAGTGTGACCTTGTTCGCTTCAATGAGGAAAAACTGAGATCCTTCATTTGGAAGACTGCCCACCATAGTCGGAGTATTATTCAAGACCATTGCTTCTGGGAGGTAAGGGATGGGGAATCCACCAACTTTTGGGAGAACGCATGGCAACAACTTCTAAAATTAGCCAGTTTGGACAATATGGAGATCTGTCATGCCAACTGCAAAGCTGCAGGGTTGACTAAGATCAACAATTACTGGAGACCTGACGAAAACACTACTGAGTATAAGGAATGGAAACACCAGGACTGGTGGGCTCAACGAGTTTCAGAGGAAGACTGGATGTGGATCCGCAACACTATTCAGGGAAGATGCTTAAAATATTAGATTGGTCTGGACAAACTCTGTTGGGGTTACTCCACCCGGGGAATATTTAACTCCAAAGAAGCCTATGACCTCTGGACCAATACCCCTGGAACCCAAAGAGACGAAACTTGGATAAAGCTATGGAAAACAAACCATTGTCCAAAGGTAGCCTCTTTCATATGGTTGGTAACTCATAAAAGAATTTTGACAGGGGAAAATCTCATGAAACGTGGTATAATCGGCCCGTCAGAGTGCATCACGTGCCTCCAAAATGAGGAAACTTTAGACCACCTTCTTGATTCTTTCCCTTTTGCCTCCTCTTTCTGGGATAAAGGAGCGAAAATTTTCAGAAGATCCAATCGTCACAGAGGCATTCCTTCTCTGATTATTAAGGACTGGGATCCTATGGAATTCTCAAACCCCATTGTCAATTCCATTTGGACCTCCTTCCCAGGATTCATGATGTGGGAAATATGGAAGGAGCGTAACAGACGTATTTTTCAAGATTGTTGCTCACCCCAGGATCAAGTCTGGGCTAAGATTGAGAGATCCATTCAGGAAACCACCAGTGTTACTCTTTGAGATGATAAAGATTGGGATGTCAATGAGATGGAACATAATTCTCACAGCTTGGGGCATCATCAAAGCTACTCAAGGATGCCACAGAAAAGAAGCTAGGAATATCTCCCTGAAAAGCCCTGATAACTGGACGCCCCCCATCCTGGATCCTTCAAATTAAACTTTGATGGAGTTTCGAAGGGTAATAAGGGCGCGGTTGGTTTTAGTGGTGTCATTTGCAAATCGGATGGAGAAATATTACAGGTGTACATGGGAAGTATAGGTGAGGACACCAACAATGCGGCTAAAATGGAGGGCCTCCTTATTGAGCTCTAGCTGGTTATCCAATTAAGGCTTGAGCCAATAACCATTGAAGGGGACTCCCGTCTCATTATCCCGATGGCTCGAAGCCTTCAGAATGGGAAAATATTGTCAAGGTAATGGACAGTTGGAGGCTTGCTCACAGAATGGAGAAACTAGCTACAGTAATCAACAACTCTCACGCGTGGTCTTTTATCCACATTTGCAGAAACAGAAACAAGGTGGCGGACTTATTGGCTAACATTGGAGTGGATGAAGATCTATGTATCCATGGTGGAACCCTTGATGCCTTTGCAGATTTGGAGTGGTTCCCTCCCTGTGCCCAACTGGCAGATGAAGACACATGCCTGAGGCCTAGCGGAAGGAGGGACATGGGGCTTACCATCAATTCCCACATCAGGACACCTACGAAGCTCCTTGAAGACAGATCGTGGGGGCATAATTGCCCTTGCACGAAAAATGAGAATACGAGCCATTTAAATCGTTATGGTAATGAACTTGTAAGACCTGTTGCAAACCATTATTCCCAGAGCATACGACTGATCTTGGGTTCTGAAGATGACCTTGGCATCCCCTTGGTTCGCATCAGGTCAAGGACAGAAATAAATCATGCAGATTAATGCTCCAAAGGACACCATTATCACGACATTTACGGCTGAAATGACGACAATTACTATAAGAGGCAGGGAGAATTTCGTGTTTTTAAGCCTTTGCCCTGTTCTTTTCTTTTTCTGTTAGAATTGGGTTAGGCAACCATAGTAGTGAGCTTCTGGAAAGTCTGGCGAGTGACCCTATCCGTTAAAGGATGGCTTCGAGGAAACATAAGGAGAAAAAAGACCGTCGAGACACAAGAAATGGCAAGGCCCCTGTAAGGAGGAAACAAAAGAAAGCCCTCGCTGCTACGTGTTTTTTTCGAGACCGCATCCCTACAGTAATCAAGAAAGAGTTAGAAAGAGTTGAGAAAGACCTGTGGGCTTGGGTTAAAACCATGACTGGAAGCGATTTGAGTGAGGAAGTTTGAGAGTGGGTCATGGACCCTGGTAATACGGCGGGCCGCCTCTCAGCTTCTGACAGAATGATGGCCTCTTTCTGGGTAACAAAATGCCTCTTCGTGTATGTACTCATGGAGTGGGAGAACAAAGCTACGGGAGAAACAGAACCGGTCTACGCTTGGAAAGCTCATTATTGGGACTGCTCTCTCATGCACCGCAAGATTGATCTCATAGCTGCCAAAATGGGTATTCCACCTCCGCTTGCTCCGGGGACGTCTAGGGGAGGTGACGAACGACGCGTTCATGCTCTGGATGAGGATGCGGCCCCTAGCTCAACCCGTGCTCGATGTCCCATCCACAATTCGGCTCCAAAGGCACCCTTGACCTTCTAAGGCACCCCTCGGGGAAGTTCAGTATTTTTTTGGTTTCGGTAGCTATGTTATATGTAATTTGTAGTCTAGTATCCTTTTATGCTCTCTTATGTATTTTGGCTCTGTATGCCACTGAATTGTATAAGATCTGAAAATCTGCGGTTGGTTCTTTTAACAGGTAGTAGTCTAGAGTTAAGTTGGGTTTGTTTGGGTATTATGTTGAAGCTCTGTAATCTCTATTTTTTTGTCTGGGTGGGTGATATCATGGCTAGCCTATAAGTCTTTCTACTTGTCAGTCCACCTATTTTGTTGAATTGTAACTCTGTTACCATAGTATAATTTCTTACTTTACAAAAAAAAAGTATAGGGATTTATGTTTAAGATAAAGGCTGTTAAAAAAACCCTTAGTTGTAAATATCCCTGTAGTTTTTTTATAAAAGATCAAGTTCTTTCATAATTTTGAATCAAAATCCAACTCCTTTGTTTCAACCTCATCCCCTCTGATATGCTTCTTAAGCTCCATCTTCTTTAAAACCCACATTCTCTAAACCTTGCTATGTTAATTTACAACATGAACCATCCTTCTCTAGAGTCCACCCTACAAAGCATAAAGGAAATCATCATGAGTGTAATACCTGTAAAAAAATATTGCAAAAAATTAAACAAAGCTTCTACACACTTGCTTATGTTTTCCCAACTCCCTAGGAGTCAGTCTTCCCATGAAGAAGTATCCTCCACAGGTGCGATATCTTTCAGTCTAGGATGTAATCTTCCAGGCGCACCATTTAGAAAGTTTTCAAAAGATGGTCAAATAAAAAGAGAGTACTTGAATCATATGTTAGTTTTTCATCATTTAATTCAATATGATCTAGGATCTTAACTGAAAGAACAACATGTACAACATATCAAGCATAAGAGACAAGAGACAAGCGACACAAAGCATTTCAACGGGGAAAACCAAGAAGGTGAAAAACCCCGCAGCTTCCTCAGAGATAGAATAAGCACCAATACAAAGATCACCAAGATGAATTCCCAAAAGATAAATGTCTGTAGCATCTACTCCTCCTCCACTTTCATGCACTCCTCCTCTCTCTCACTAATGCGAAGTGAGTGAGTGAATGAATGAATAGAATGAGAGAGTCACACTCTCTATTTATACAATGACTTGACTTGCCTTTTACTCTAACTAGGCCGACCTCCCTTAGGAGAGTCTAATAACCCATTAACGCTTGTCACTGGGCCAACCCCACTAGGGTGGTCTAATAACCCTTTAACCCATATTGGGTCGACCCCTTTAAGGTGGTCTAATAACCCATCAAATATAAGTTACGACACTTACAATATAACTTGCGACACTTGCAAATACAAATGACGACACTTCCAATCAGAGGAATAATACATCTCTGTTGGGGATACAATAAAGTACAAATGTAATACATACAATATGCAAGTGAATATCTTCCGAATTTACAAATACATCAACAGTCCCTCTTAACTAGGAAGGTATTCTCTTGACACAGGTCATCAATAGATATAAGCACAAGTCTTCAATTCTGAAGCTGGATCATCGTCACTGGATCATGAAGCATCATTATCACTGCTGTTGTACTCGTCATCTCGATCATTAGTGCTATCTCTCAATTCTTCTCATCATAGGAAGTTCTACAGAGCCAACCCTTTTTCATGCTAGATGTAGGCCTAGCCTCCTGTAGGTCTTCATCATCTCTGCAAGTTGTCCATCCTGTGTAATCCTCAAGGCTTATTACGTGCGTCAACAAAACCTTGAAAGAGCATCCCAGGACTGATTATGGGCTTATTGCTCAACCTATCGGATCTCCCAGGAATTTTACATGTGACCTTCACAAAACCTTAAAAGAGTGTCTTGCCCAACAAGATCTCTAAAGAGCATCCGAGGAATTTTACGTGCCTAGCAAAACCTGTCCGGATCTCCAGGACTGATTACATGTGATCTCCACAAAACCTTAAAAGAGTGTCTTGCCCAGCAAGATCTCTAAAGAGCCTCCGAGGACTTTTACGTGCCTAGCACAACCTGTCCGGATCTCCAGTACTTATTACATGTGGTCCCCACAAAACCTTAAAAGAGTGTCTTTCCCAGCAAGATCTCTAAAGAGCATCCGAGGACTTTTATGTGCATGACACAATCTATCTGGATCTCCAGGACTTATTACATGTGGTCTAGCAAAACCTTAAAAGAGTGTCTTTCCCTGCAATATCTCTAAAGAGAATCCGAGGACTTTTACGTGCCTAGCACAACCTGTCCAGATCTCCAGGACTTATTACATGCTACCCTCGCACAACTTGTCCATGGCCATGGAGTACCATCCTGATACTCATGATCATACTGATCATCATCATGCAGTACATCATCCCGATGCACATCATCACATCACATGATCATCCTGATGCATATCATCATCACATCACATGATCATCCCGATGCATATCATCATCACATGATCATCCTGATCATCATCATAGCATCGTCCTGATGCATATCATCATCACATGATCATCCTGATGCATATCATCATCACATGATCATCCTGATCATCATCATAGCATCGTCCTGATGCATACCATCATCACATGATCATCCTGATCATCGTCATAGCATCGTCCTGATGCATATCATCTTGAGCATCATCTTGATGCTCATCATTTGGAGCATTGTCCTGATGCTCATCACACAACGCTTACATCCACAACCATGGGAAGGATCCTGCTACCACCATGATTGGAATGGCTCTTGCAAATGTGTCCCATCACTTCCTCCTCGAAGTGTCTTCTATCTGAAGAACACCAAGCCTCTCTCTGAAGTACTCAAACTTCACTCTAGCTAGTGGTTTGGTCAACACATCTGCAATCTACTCATCTGTCACAACATACTGGAGCTTCACTACTCCTCTCTACACCATATCCCTGATATAGTGATATTTGATCTCGATGTGCTTTGACCTGTCATGGAACACCGGGTTCTCAGACAACTTCACACAACTCTAGTTGTCACAAAAGATACAAGTAGCATCCAACTGGAGATCAAATAAATCAGACAGTAGCTTCCTTAGCCATACTGCCTCACAACTAGCCAAACAAGTTGCAACATACTCTGCTTTGGTTGTACTTAGTGCTACGCAGGATTGCTTCCTGCTAAACCAAGAGATCACACCTTATCCCATACTGAAGCAACATCTCGAAGTGCTCTTCCTATCTGCAACACTACCTGCCCAATCTGAATCAACATAACCCTCAAGGTTAAACTTTTGATTCGCATCATACTTCATCCCATAATCAACCGTACCCTTTAGGTACCTCAGAATATGCTTTACAACAATCAGGTGAACATGTCTAGGATCTGTCAGGAACTGGCTCAAGGTGTTCACCGCAAAGAAAATATCTGGTCTCGTGTTTGTTAGGTACAGCAAGGACCCAATCATCTGACGATGCATCGTGGAATCAATTGACTATGATGAAGCATCACTCAATAGCTTTAGGTTCGATGCCATAGTTGTGGCCATGGCCTTGCAGTCCATCATCCCGAACTGCTTCAGGATCTCTACTGCATACTTCCCTTGTCCAAGGAAGATTCCATCTGTACTCTGCCACACCACCATACCTAGAAAATAATGCATCGTACCCAAGTCCTTCATCTCGAACTCGGCAGCAAGCTTTCTCTTTGTGTCGGCAATCAACCTATACTCACCTGTCACAAACAAGCCATCCACATACAATAGGAGTATCACTGGATTTCCTTCCTCAACCTTGTAGTAAAGGTTGGAATCCGATTTACTCTTAGTAAAAGGAAGCTGTCTATCCTGTCGTACCTTGTCTTGGGTGCAAGTTTCAAACCGTACAAGGCCTTCTTCAATTTGCACACATATGGCTCCCTGTCATGTGTCTCAAAACCGAGTGGTTGCTCCACATATACTTCCTCTTCGACTACACCATTCAAGAAAGCTGTCTTGACATCCATCTGGTGTATCTTCCACTTCATCACTGCAGCCAGAGCAAGTACTGTTCTGGTGGAAGTGTATCTCGCTACAGGTGCAAAAGTTTCTTCATAATCTATCCCTTCTTTCTGGGAGAAGCCACGAGCCACAAACCTTGCCTTGTATTTTTCTATGCTTCCATCTGTAGCATGCTTGATCTTGTAGATCCACTTGGAAGTCACAATAGACTTCCCTTCTCGTCTCAGGACCACATCCCAGACATCATTATTCATGATCGACAGGTACTCTTCAATCATGGCATCCTTCTATTACTGCATCCTGGATCCTGGGAACTTCATATTCTTCAATATCTTCAATAGGTAGTTTTTCTTGAACTTCATTGTTGGAACAAATGTCGTTGTCTTTCTTTTGTAGGTGATTGTACACGATCTTTCCTACAAGTCAAATTCAATTGCATGATTAGAAACATCTCATAGTTTTTCAGAACAAAACCTTACACATAAAGACATATGTCATACAATCATGCAATTATCTTAGTCAATGCTTCAATACAACATTTATCCATATCCCGTAACTTTCTAGATGCCTTCCATCTCTACCAGAACATTGTTAAGAGTGTGCACAACTCCCAACATGTCAGTAAAGAGGTTTCATTCTAGATAAGTAGAAATGGAATGTTGTACAGTACCATAGGCCACTTACCCATTACTATATTAGTAGTATCTTGTTCATTAATGCAAATTTCTAAAATGCATAATATACATCCTAAATCTAGGAACATAAGTATGTACATGACTGAACAACATCATTTAAGTAATACAAGAAATGACAATTCAAATACTTATCTTTGTTTGGTTGTTGGGTGGACTCCCTCTCAATCTTTGCTTCCTTACAGGAATTACTGGAGTGTGCTCCCTCTTGATCTTTGCTTCCTTGCAGAAACTACTGGAGTGTGTTCCCTCTTGATCTTTGCTTCCTGGATTATTTGTCTTTGAATTTATATCCATCCTAGACCACTATGCATGCTTAAGTGTGCACTAGTGTCATCATTGTGTCATCCTCAATATCTCATATATAATCATACATGCATGAGTATAATCTCAATACTATCAAAACATTATGACTCTAAATAATCTTAAACATGTACGGTCATGATCATTTCATACACAAGTAATTTATCACAAGTGTTAGTATTCAAGGCTTCAGGGAGAACTTCTTTTACTCATGCATATTCTTATTTGACCATAGGACTCTTTTGGTTTGTTATATCATTAATCAAAGTAAGAAGCATAATATGCATAAACCCATGATTACTCAAACCTATAACTTCATGAATAATCATTATCAATCATACAAAAGTATATTTATATGAGATCCTAACACAAGGTAGGATTCTAAACATACCTGGATTATCATGTTTGCGAGTTATGTCTAACATACCCAAGCAATTTCTTCTTTGTTCTCTTCAATGCTTTAGAGACCTTGTGCTAGTAACCTGCATATCTCATAAGTTAAGCATTGTATAACCAAATTATACATACCTCAAAAGTAGAGCTTCTATGTGATCAATGGCTATGGATGAGTCTTTGTCTTCATGTCACCATGGCCATATGTTCTTGATTTAGAACTTGATTTGTCTTTCTTGATGTACCTTTCATGTTAGCGGACAACGTCATCCTCATACAACACCACAGTGCATTAGCACAATCATAAGTGCCATAACCCCAATCAATGAATGTCTTCTATACATTCATACTTTTACTAAGGTGATAAGACAAGTCTAAAATTAATCAAGATTGTACTAACCTCAATAATATGAAGACAAACTTAATCATAAACATAATCATGAACAGATTTCAAAACATACCTGTATCTCCTCAAGTCATACCTGTCGGGATTGCTTGTAGTCTTCTTTTGTAAGGCCTTAGCCTCATCTCCTTCTGGAACTGGAACATCTTCACTTATGTAGGTGTCCAAATCATTCTCTTCTAGGATTAACCCAATGCTATACTTCCATGCTCGGAAGTTATCATCCCCACTTGATTTGTTGAATCTGGATCTAGAGTTGGCTAGGGTTTGACAAAGAAACCCTAAAAATCCAAACTTGGAGTTTCAAACTTCTATATGGACAGGGAGATACATTTGATTGAGGCGAGCAAACTGGTGTGCTCGGATTTTTAAAACCTCAAAAATTGACCCTCCAAAATTGACCTGCGAGTTTCGGATCTGCAGCTTCTGTCAAATTCTGGTTTTCTGGTCAAAATCCCGAACTAGGGTTTGATAGATCCCGGGGTTCTACCCAACCAAAATATTCAATCTTGGTCTCTAAATTTCTATTTTGATGAGGAGAATCCATCCATGGTCTCATATTCCAAAAGTCCAACTTCTATCAAAAGCCCTAATTTCCCACAGCAGTGACGAGCCAAAAATGAAAGTGCTCAGAATCCAATTCTGTTTGGACAAAAATATATGCCATATTGTTTCTAATGTAACTCTGAAATTTTAGATCCTTAGGGTTTGAAACTTAGGCATGTGGTAGAATGACCTGTCATCTTTCCAACCCCATAGATCTGACCTCAAATGGATTCTCTATGAGGGAGATATGCCAAGTGTCGCAACATGACCTGTTTATGGGATGAAACAACATAACGAACTTGTACGGAGTGCCACGTGGCACTGTTTCAACTTCGGCCTTTGAAACCCAGACCTATGAAACTATAGTTCGTGGCCTAACTAAATTTTTTTATGAAATTCCATTTGGAGCTTCCTATCCCAAGATATGACCTCTGTGCCTAGGTCACTTGTTTAGGGATGCAATCTAAAAGAGGCAGAAACCCTAAATTGTACGGATCATATCTCACAAAGTACAATGAATCTGGGCCTGAGCTTCGGACACAAGGTACATGAACATTTCATCTTCGGCCTGTAATAGTTTCGGATCCTGAATCTTTGCCAAAACGGATTTATAGCGAAAGTTCCACGATGACCAGTTTTTACTATACCAAGCCCTAACTTCCAATTTGTCGCAAGTGCAACAAGTGTCATAAATGCCATACAATGCCTTCCTTCAGGCTAGCTCTGAAACCATGTAAGTTTTTCATCATTTAATTCAATATGATATAGGATCTTAATTGAAAGAACAACATGTACATCATATCAAGCATAAGAGACAAGAGACAAGAGACACAAAGCATTTCACCGGGGAAAACCAAGAAGGTGAAAAAGCCCGCAACTTCCTCGGAGATAAAATAAGCACCAATACAAAGATCACCAAGATGAATCCCCAAAAGATAACTGTCTACAGCAGCTACTCCTCGTCCACTTGTGCGCACTCCTCCTCTCTCTCACTAATGCAAAGTGAGTGAGTGAATGAATGAATAGAATGAGAGAGTCACACTCTCTATTTATACAATGACTTGACTTGCCTTTTACTCTAACTGGGCCGATATCCCTTAGGAGAGTCTAATAACCCATTACCACTTGTCACTGGGCTGACCCCACTAGGGTGGTCTAATAACCCTTTAACCCATACTGAGTCGACCCCTCTAAGGTGGTCTAATAACCCATCAAATATAAGTTACGACACTTACAATATAACTTGCGTCACTTGCAAATACAAATGGTGACACTTCCAATCGGAGGAATAATGCATCTCCGTTGGGGATACATTAAAGTACAAATGTAATACATACAATATACAAGTGAATATATTCTGAAGTTACAAAAACATCAACATCATAAGTCCTCTTCTGCTATGGAAACAATTTCAAATGAAATCAAATTTGCAAATTATGGAAATTTGCAACATAATCTCACAACAACAAATATATATGGCCTTACTTTAGACATAATCAACTTGAAGAAATTTGTCCAATACAAGCAAGCTCAAAATGGATTGCTCAACACAAAAATGGTTTTGCTTAGACACGTGTTAGAGGAAACCAACTAAATCAAGCATGATATTTAAGTTGCAGCAACAAAATTAGAAAATAGACTTGATGTCTTAGGAAGAATGCTTGTTCAAGCACAAAGTCTGGAAAAGTATCCTACTAAGGTTAGTGAAGCTACACTCCAAAGTGTACTCAAGGGACACTTTGAATAATATTACAAAATAAGACACTCAATGCATCATTCCTTAGGAATGATGCATGTTGAAGAAGACCCCGTGCCATATTGAAGAACAAGGGTTGAACTGTAATCCATAATTGAAAAATTTAAATCAATGCCAAAATAAATCCCTTCAAATTATCTTGAAATGGTGTAGGCAATTAAAACAAAAGGAGAAAGCTCAAGCTATCCTACTGGACCATTGCCTAGTATGGATATCATAATGCAAGATGCATCACCATCACCTCCTACTACTTTTGTGCAATTGGGAATGCATGGAATGAGTAAACTCATCTCCCAAATGTCTGAACAACCATTCCTGCAATATTGGATTCCAAAAGAGAAGTGATATCAAAGATGCAATTTAGATAACAGGAAATTGGAAAACCTATAACAAGGCCCAAGACCCCACCATCTCTGCACAACAACTTGCAATCGAAATTGTAGCAGGAATTTCTAGTCTTGCTTACGAATGGTGGAGATGGCTTCCACATAAGACACGAGATGAAATGCTAGGTGTTAATGATGCTGATATTAAAGTTACAACATCATGATTCATTCTCTAAGTCAATCTTGTGTGTCAATATTGAGCCTCATGTATTGAGGTAGTGCCTTATAGGAGCCCGAGTTTGACTTAAAAACTTAGAGAAGAATCTTGAGTTGGACTCAAGAATGGTTAAACTTCATGTGTTGAGGCAAGTGATTTGTATGCTAAAGTGATGATGTTGTACAGTCTTGCTAGTCAAGGCTAAGGTCTTGTGTGTCAAGACAGATCCTCATGTGTTGAGGTGGTGCCTCATGTGTTGAGGTGATGCTTTGCATGTTGAAGCATGTATGGTGTGTGATGTACTACTAACCATGGTTGAGCTATTAAGTCCCAGCTAGGGACTGGCCACCCCTAGAGTGAATTACTTTAGCATATAACCACTTGGAACGATAGTAGGACAATATGATCACATCATTGGGAAAATCTCCTCAACATATTTGATATGATAATTAAGCTGGCACATATGTACCATGCAGATAAGACAAGTGATAAAGATAATATGTGATAAGATACGAGAGAGTTTGAATTGCACATAAAAGAATTAATTAAGAGAGAATTCGAATTGTTAAACTTCAACGAAGACTTCAGTAAATCAAAGGAGAACTCGAATTGATCACTATAGTGATGTTAACAAGAAAGAATCAATTAAGAGAGTTAACTAAGTGATAATAAAGAAGATATGGTTAACTAAGTGTTATTGCATGATGACACTTATGTTAAACTAAAAGACGACACTTGAGTTGTGACACTTGCATGACGACAGTTAAGTTAGCCACCTAAATAAGTCAGCAAGCTTTCAGTTAAGGGACGAGTTCATCCTAAGAGTCAGTTCAGTGAGTTAATGCACTGCATGAGAAGTGGGGCACACTTCTTCATGCAAGATTGATGCATCCAAATGGAGGGTGAGTTCATCCCGAAGTTAGAAGTTAAAAATAGAAGCTGATGCATGTGAAGAATATATAAATATGTTATACATGATTGATGAATTCAATGTGAGGTGAATTCTCTTCTCCCTTGAAGGCAAGGCACTTCTCCTTGTGCATGATATTATTCTGAGTCTCTCTTCTTTATCTTTATCTTGCTTTGTAATTGCACTGGGGGTGCTTGATGTAAAAGAAATTCTTTGTTATCTATCAATATACTAAGGAAGGTTTTGATGGGGTTTTCTCCCTCAAGTCATAGAGGGTTTCCCCAGGGTAAATTCATGCGTCGAATGTGATTGCTTTGTGTGTGATTGTTATTTGATTTCAAGTACTATTGCATTTCTAAATTAAAGATAAAAAAACTATTAGTTGATAATCAAATCCTCAAAGCAATAGGAAGAGATTTTTATGGTCTTGAAGAAGATCATGATTACGAGCATTTAGAATCTTTATTCATGTCTCAAAGATTTTGTAACTTAGTAACCCATGAAGAATATTTTTGTTTTATGCAAAATCTATTAATCACTTCAGGGAATGATGACAATCAAATTTATTTGAAATACTATCTCATAATATTTCTAGGCCATGTTCCAGATGTTGAGGAACAATATTTCAAGGACAAAAAGATATCCCTGAAAGGGATGTCTTTGGCACATTTACATGATCATATTGTCCAAGTTTGGCAAGAGCATTGTTTAGAGAAAAGAGTATCAAAATACTTTAAGCATCATGATTCAATGTATACCCTAGGCCTATGTAAAAATGTTGCAAATAAGTTAGACTTGCGATCTGGCACACATAATAGACTCGACATTTGAGTGACAAACCATGTAGGTGCATGAGGTTGGTTAAAATTACGAAGTAATAATTCTTGCAACTTTAGTTATCAATACAAATCAGTAGACTTGTGAGGTGATGTGCAAAGTATATGCATAGAGCATTCTTAAAGTGCTTCAAAACTTACAATTAACTCATCAATCCACACAAGGTAAATGAAATCAACTTCAAATTCAACCTACTAGTAATTAAGGTGTAATTCAAGATTTCCAAAAACCCATTATGACCTCCTAAGGTAGAACCATAGGACAATCATATGTAATTTATTTGGATTATGATCAACAATACTCTGAGATAATCACTTCTTAACAAGTTTGGAACAATACTTGAAAGACACTTTCCTAATCTAAGATCACATAGCTAAAACCATGAACTTTTGAGATCAATTCTATTCCAGTTGTGGGATGGGTTAGTAAATGCTCGGGTAAACACCTTGGTGTTAACAAGACTCTGCAAGCCTTTGGTTTAACTAATATTGATCCAAAGGTTCATAAACTTCAATCCAACCATTCATCTCTGCAAATGAAATTCAAATTGAGATAATAAATTGTAGGATCTAATGCTAAGCTACAAGAAATTATAGTCTGCAAGATCTGTTACAACAAAATAGAGTAAATGATGACCACATGAACAAAACACAATCGTTATTTCTAAAGGTCAACTCACAAAATCACACCACACTGCAAGTAAAGGAAATAAAAAGGGTGTGGTTCTAGAGATGAAGGGGGCCCTACCTCCACTTAGAACCGTTCCCACTACTACTTAATTAACACGCATAATTGAGAATCAAAAGAGCATCAAACTAGTCTTCTATTAATGATTAAAAAAAATATTACAAGGAAATTCCTTCCCATATAATGCCTTATTATATCACTGCTCCTAAGCTAATCCCTCGTCAATTATCTAATTAACATTTATACATCGTCTATGGTTCAAAATAACATTCTGTATGACGACGTTTTAGGGATGCGTACAAACGAGTTCCATGAAATATCACTGCCATCGCAGTGTGAAAACAACATCAACTCCAAACTTATATTACATTACCATCTATGCATGGACAAACATAACAAAAATAAGCTTTATCTACGTCAATCAAATTCCATGACCGAAGGCATGGAATTCACCTTCATTGCTCGTGCTGCAGGATTATTGGTGTAGACCAAGAATTGAGCTAACGATCCGCTGGTGATAGATGGAACTGATGTGGCAAGCATAACACCATCTAGATGTGATTAATCTTTATACCCATATCCCTTTTTCACTTCGTGGCAATTAGAAGCATCTCCAACTATAGGGTTGTTACTATATTTCTTGACGTTACTCGAAGCACAGTTGTTGCAGGAATCACAGTGGTTACCGAAAGTGTCTAATGGACCTACTGCAGGATTAAGATCCCTATAACTTCATAAACCAAAACAACTTTATTTCCATTAAATCCAAAATAAATGAAAAGAATTATGAGCTTAGGCAGGAGTTTGATACCTTTAGATCATCATAACATTTCACATACAAAACATAGGGAATTAGGCTAGTATAGGTGGTGTAACAAGGTTATATATAGGAAAATGAGGAAAAATAGTGGTCCATAGATACACCAAAAATGGTAAAAAAAAAGACTCTACTTCTCCCCCAAGCTTGAGGATTTGAATATCCTCATGAAAAGAGAAGCCTGAAGAATCCTCCTTCACACAATGTCCTTAAAATTGTGAGACTCCTTCTGCTAAATTGGTATGAATCAATTCAGGCCTAAGTGGACGCATGCACCAACAAATCCATCCTAGAAGAAGGTTGAGAATCTCTACACTTCACCTAAAGCTTCCCATTTTTTAAATAGAGATTTTTGGCTCTCTTATACCATTTCCTGGCCATATTAACTGATTTTTGGTTCTTACTCTTCAATCGCTTTACCTCTTCCTGAAATCGTGCACTAGAATCCTTTAATAGAGTGTTTTAAGACTTGATATGCCTTTTTTAACACAGGTATCTCCTTAATCTTCCTCTTCGATCTCTTAACCTCCATGTGTTCTTCAGGCTGTGTCACATTACTAGTGCTTGTTTTCTCTTTAACTGGTGTTTCTGCTACTCCTTCAATTCTGGGAGGATCATCAAATTGTGGCTCTTTAAAAGGTTCCCAAGAATCGAGATTAGCATGCATTTGATCAAACTCATCTAATTCTTCCCGAGTCTCTACAATGTCTAGAGTAGATTTGGTTCTTTTCTTTCTAGAGGGGTTTTCGAAGCTTGCCCCACTCTTATCTTCTAGAGTAATGTCTTCGGTCCTTACCTCATCTTTTTCATCCTTAGAATCTGGTTGGGATTCTTTAGTTAGCTTGGCTACTCTGCTTCTTGTTATCCTCTTCCTTGGAGGATACTTCAGACTTTTCTTGCTTTTTTCTTGCTGGTTGCTTCCTCTGTGTTTGCTTTACGGGGGTTGAGATGATCTGCACTTCATCATCACTCTCTTCGATCATCTTAGGTTCTTCTGGAGGGGTTTTGGGCTTGTCTTCTGCAACTTCATGTTTTGCTTCTTTCCCACTATCATCGCAATGTCCTTCCTCTGTAGCTTCATGCTTTTCCTCTTCCCTGTTACTTTGTTTCTCATGTCCACTTCCAACATCAACTTCATGATTTTCAGAAGTCTCGGCCTTATCCTTTGTTTTCTTTGCTTCTATGTTCCCATCCTATGTGAATTGGTTCCATGCCAAGGACCTCTCCCAACAATCATTTCTCTTCTTCAATTCTACCATAATCAAAAGCTTAACGAGACCATAATGGTAGAGATTCTTCTCTACATTGTTAACCCTTCTCTTCACTACATTGGCCACCTTGATTAGAGATTTCAGTATGAATAGGGTAGGTTCAACCTCCTTCCTGTAAAGTGCCCTAAGAGACGAACATGGTAAAGAAAAGTCAGTCCATACCGTTCCTCACAAGTGATAAACTTTTGCAAGATCATCAAAAGATCTTTATACTTTTTCTTCAAACATGATCTTGCCAAACCCTTAGACCAGTTTGGATTTGTGAAATATTTTGACAAAAAGGGAATCCATGCTTCTTTTTCCAAGGGTTGGATTTTAAACCAACTCTATCCATCTCGTGGAAGCTCAATTGCTTCTGCAATGAACTGCTCATAGACTCGAAACTCAATGTCCTCAATTTAAGCTCTATTACCATCAAAACCTTTTGCGAAATTTAATGTAACTACTTCACTGTGCCCACAAAAATTTGAAAAGAATGGAAGCTACCCCAACTTCTTGATCTTCTTTCTGTAGCTTGAGAATTCATCTAATAGGATGGCCCCCATTAGTTCAGTCTTAACTGCGGCTCTCATTCTTCAATCTCTTAGCTTTCTATGTCTGTAATTGCTTCTTCAAAATAATGTCTCAAAATGGAAAGGATGCAACGATTTTATGGGTGAATGTAGCAGACCGCTAGGGATGGACGAATTTAGTAATGGAATCGTGATCACGATGATGTAATCATCATGATCCGATTCGTGTATGCGACAGTGTTGATATGACGAGGATTACAAAAAATGATAGGAATTCGACGGATTTGATTGGTTGGCCAGTGGTGGAATGGTCGTGATTTGTATTGAGACATGATGGCTTCATAACTAGGTGAATTTTAATTATGGTCTCTGGGCTTCTAGAGAGATCCTCTGAACTTCACATTTTCATTGTTGACCTCACGATACCGACGTCACCTAATTCGACGCACATTACTTATGGTTTAAAGAATTTTTATAGAGTTTAAAATATTATATGCACATTACTTATGGTCTAAAGGACTTTTATAGAGTTTAATATATATATATATATATATACAAGTTTTGTTTGCTAGTTTGCTTATGACTTATGAGACTAGCTTATGGCCTAAGAAATTGTGACCTAGTGGTATTTAAGCCATCAAAATCACCTAGGGATCGCACTCGGTCTAGGCCACACCAAGTCTTAATATGGATGGATTTTTAAGTGTCCCCTCTTGGCTACTTTGTAGGGTTCGAACTCGGGTCACCATGCAAAACAAACCCGTCGAACCAATTTTGTTATAAGATTTGAAATTATTATCATATAAAATTGAATACAATGTTTTAATGTTATTATTTTACACAAATTTTAATTCTCTATAAAGAAATGAAAAAGTAAAAAATAATAATATCAAAATCTATATTATGTCATTGACCCTCACAAAACAAGCTTTTGTTGATGGGTTAGATAGTGGTTATGGCATAATCACACTTCCATTCTCTCCTTTTCGTGTTTTGTGTTTTGGGATATGCTAGCGAACATCAAGATAACTTCAAAGATATTTGACAATATTTGAAATAAATTTTAAAATGTTAATACTTTGTATGTTCTTGAAGTATTATTTATAAGTGCATTTAATTAGCATCAGAAGAGTATAATTACTTCCTTATAAACTACTAATAATTTTTTTTTCTTTGGAAAAACACTGCAATATATTTATAAAATAGATCGCATTTTACAGAGATCTGAAAATCTTACAAAGAAAGGATCTAAATGGTATGTTACCTTCACATAGTTTACAAAAACAAGTAAATCAACCTCCATATACATGACAAGGATATGTTAATCTCAAACGTAAAGATGTACCAACATTGTTTCTACTCATGGCACATGCATCAGAGCAATCCACAGAGAGCACACAAATTGTGGTTGTAAACAGTCTTGAGAGTGTGCCCATTGTGGACCATATGCCCACTAAAAACTATATAAAATTCCAAAGCTAGCCAGGATATAAGTCAGGGTCAAAAATCACTTCTCCATGTTCATCTTTATCCCATCTAGTCCAGTATCCCTCCTCCAACTACAACCCATACTTTGAAAGGTTGTCTGCAATGGAGTTCCTTTCCCTATAGATGTGTACAAAAACAACAACTTGTAGCTATGCCTTCAACCTTTGATCTCCTCATAAATTGGAATCAAAATGATATTTTTTAGGGGGCTTGCTATCCTTGAGCCAGTTAATTACCAACTTAGCATCACTGAATACTTGTAACTATTGAACTCCCTTATGTATGACCATGATCAAAGAAAGCTTAAGAGCCACTAACTCAGCTTTGTTGTTGGAGCCGTGGCCTGTTCCTGCAACAAATTTGTGATAGATACTGTCATTAATAAAAATAAGGCCTCCTGCTTCCCCCAGCTAGGGTTCCCGTGTGTAGCCCCATCAAAAAATAACCATGGATGAGCTTTGTCGATTACTTCAAGTGTAATATCCTTGTCACTGACAATCTTGCCCTCTTGAAAAAATAATCTCAAAATATCCAATCCTTTCTCAATAAACACAACAAGTGATATAAAAATATCCTTAAAAATAGCCAAATTTCTAGAAACGAAAACACCCCAAATGAAAATAGAAGTTGAAGTTGAGTAAACCCTTTTTCCATCTAACAACAATAATAACCATCATGAATACTAATTAAAAAACAACTAAATTACAATACGTTTTACCTATATTAAAAAAACACACCAATACCCTATAATCTTCATGGGTGAATATGATTTGAAGGTCTTGAATTTGGTCAATTGGTGCAATAGAGTTCAGTATGAATTAAGATCTTTCAGCTCATTTTCACTTGAACATATTTATAGAGAATATAACACATAGGCTGATATGTTGTCAAAGCAAGCTTTAGAGGGAGATGAAGGTTATTTATTTTGGGAAGAAGTCTGTGAAAATATAGTTTTAGACTCTGGCTCTTTATACTTCCTGGACTAGTGACTCTTGGATCTATGTTTTTGGGATCATAGATATGTTTTATTGTCTATTTTTGTATATGGGAGATACTGAAAACTGGACATTATGATATTTTGGGAAGACGGTATATCTTTGTTGATATTATGTACTATTTGATTCAGTTAATTGAATAGCAATAATATGCTTTTTTTCGCCGGAAAAAAAAAATATAATCATTATACCAATCTGTTAACAACCCCAAAAAATATAATCATTATACCAATCTGTTAACAACCCAAAAAGGGTGTTTTCTATATTGGTTCCAAGTTGAGTATGCTGAATCAACCTTCCCATCCATTAAACATGTATGGATGCACATTGACAATGAAATTTCTGTACTTTAAAATTGTTTCTACCATTTTATCTCCTCTCCTCATTTCTCATGATCCCATGCTGGCATCACGGTGGTCCGGATGGGAAATCGATAGCCTCTCTTCCGCGACACACAAGTACATGTTTGCGAGATTCAGCGAGTTGCTATGGAGGAGGGTTCAATCCATGCCCTCCTATGTGTGTTTGCAGTCCAATACTGGTAGCATGAAAATACCAGAACAAATCGCCGAAGCTTTAACATTCGAAGTGCTTAGCAGAATCCAGGCAATATCAATACCATCTGCGATTACTTTCCAGCTTCAACATCGGTGTAATGAGCGTTGCAACACAATGCAGACAGTCCAATCTTGGATTCCCAAGCTTTTACATGAAAGCCTTCCTCTGGAGTAGAGAACCAACAAGGGCAGTTGCAAAAGCATTTGCATTGTTGGGGAATGAGAATAATATTAAGGCACTCTCGTCCTTGGAACCCAAAGCCGCCAGTATTCCACAGTGTGGCAGTGGCAAACACTTCCAACAACAATGCCACACCATCCATATCGACGGGGAAGAGGAAGTGGATGTCATTAAATTTTGTAAGAACAACCGATTGAGAGAAGCGCTCCACCTTTTACAGCGATTGGACCATCCACAGTTTTCAACTTATGCTTCTCTCTTGCAAGCTTGCATCAACAGGACAGTCTGCCTGGATGGAAAACTAGTACATGCCCATATCCTTCAGACCGGCTTCGAACCCGACACGTTTTTAGAAACCAAACTTATTATAATGTATGCCAAGAGCGGGTGTCTGAGTGAAGCTTGCCAAGTGTTTGACAAAATGCCTGAACGGAACGTGGTATCGTGGAATGCTATGATTGGAGTTTATGCCAATCATGGATTTAGCCAAGAGGCGTTAGCATTGCTATGCCAAATGCAAACAACGGATATCCAGCCGGATCAATTTACATTCAGTGGCGTTCTTCCAGCGTGTGCCGACATGGCAGCTCTGGGATATGGTAAAGAGATCCATCGAAACATAATCCTAGGTGGATTTCAGTTTAATATCTTTGTGGGCAGTGCTCTAATAGACATGTACATCAAATCTGGAAGCATAAAGGATGCACGCACAGTGTTTGACAAAACACCTGAACGGAATGTTGTCACATGGAACACAATGCTTGCAGGATATGCTTATAGTGGGCTTGTTGATGATGCACTGAAGCTATTTCAGATAATGCCGGAAAGAAATGTGATCTCTTGGACAGCCATGATTACTGGATATACTCAAAGTGGTCAAATTGACGAAGCTTTCCAGCTCTTTCAAGAAATGCCTGTAAGAAATGAGGTCTCTTGGACTGCCATGATCACTGCATATGCACAGAATGGATATGTTCATGAAGCCCGGGAGCTTTTTCATAAAATGCCCGAGCAAAACGTGGTCTCATGGAGTGCACTCATTTCAGGGTATGCTCTGAATGGTCTATTTGATGAAACTCTGGAGCTATTTAGACAAATGCAACAGAGAGGTTCAAAGGCAAACTCGGTTACCTTTGTAGGCATTCTCCCTGTATGCACAAACCTAGCAGCTCTTAATCTTGGGAAAGAGGTACATGAAGACATAATTAGAAATGGAGTTCATTCTGTTATTGTGGGGAATGCTCTGATAGATATGTATGCCAAATGTGGGAGCGTAGAAGATGCATGCAAAGTATTTGACAAAATGCCTAGGCGAAATGTTGTTTCATGGACTGCCATGATTGTAGGATATGCCATACACGGTCATGGAAAGGAGGCCCTCGAACTGTTTGAACATATGAGAAATTTCCATATGAAGCCAAACCATGTCACCTTTATTGGTGTTTTGTCTGCATGCCGTCATGCAGGGTTGGTAGATGATGGCTGGGAATACCTTAAATGTATGAGTCGAGATTATAACATCCAACCTGGACTGGAGCACTATAGCTGCATGGTTGACCTTCTTGGTCGTGCTGGGCGCCTGGATGAGGCACACAATTTGATAAAGCAAATGCCAATAAAACCAGATGCTGCTGTGTGGGGTTCTTTGCTTCTTGCATGTCGTATTCATTCTAATATTGAGCTAGGAGAACATGTAGCAGGACGCCTTTTTGAGTCAGACCCTGAAAATGCTGCTCGTTATGTCTTGTTGTCTAACATCTATGCAGAAGTCGGTAGGTGGGACGATGTAAAGAGAGTGCGCAAAATGATGAATGACAAGAGGGTAATAAAGATACCAGGATGCAGCTGGATGGAGGTAAAAAACCAGGTTTATGGTTTTCTCACATGACAAAAATTAAACCCGCATATCCACTAGGTTATTGCAAGGTTGGATTCATTGGAAGCGGATGAGGCAGGTTATGCATCATAGGCAATGTGCAAGTTGCATGACGTGCATGAGTATACAGGAACATATGCTTGTCTCCTCAACCAAAAACTTCAACTGCTATATAGGGCATTTTACAATGCGTTCAGGTACAAGTACCTGTATCCTAATGAACCTTTTATTTGATAAGTGGCACTTGTCATTGTTTTTCATATTTAAAATTGCAGAAGGGATGCAAACCTACCTTATGTATTTTAAATTATGAACAGCATTGTTTTAGCCTTTTTGCTATTATTCGCAACAGTGAAATATGCAAAATGTGGAAACTTTCATAAAGAACTCACTCAAACTATCATCCTTGCACACGTAGGCGAGGATGCCTAGGAGCCTATCACTTTTCCGAAACTCCCAAATACTTCTTAATTTCCCATGTGTGTTTAGTCCTAAGTTGTGAATACCAAACACATCCTTCACTGCGACGATCTTGATTTCTAGCCAGAATAAATAACGTTTCTGAAACTCCCAAATACTTCTTAATTTCCCATGTGTGTTTACTCCCTCTTGTTAATACCAGAAACACATCCTTCAATGCCACAATCTTGATTTTTGGCTAGAATAAATAATGTTTTCAACTTTTAGGATTCGTGCAATTGTTTATTTCATTTACATTTCAAGTTATTGTTAAAGCCTTTTCATTAATATTTCAAGTTATTGTTAAATCCTAGCAATAATCAAGGTAATTAACAAAAAAACATGAATAATATACAAAGTATCTAAGAGTATTGTCAATTGATGATAGGATAAAGTATTCTATTAACATCTATTGAGACCATCTTTGTTTGTCGAAAACATCTATTGAGACCATCTTTGTTTGTTAGACATGTGTTAAACCCCTTTTTTTTAATGGAAAGAAACCAATTTCGTGAGGTCAAACACCTTCCCTCACATAGGTACACACCAAGGCTGTACAATCGCTAGGGTTGGAACTTGTGTTGTTTGCATCATTGCACCTCGCCCTAGGACTAACTCAAACTCACAATCCGATAGATTAATCCACATATGCTCAATTTAAAATGAAGCACATAAATTCATAATTGACTTTAGAAAGAAACAAGCAAAATAGATGCAATGCAAGAAGATTCATAGTATATATAGTATATACACTTGCGGGCTCTATGATAGGGCTCATGGATTATGGTGAGTACTCAACAAATCAATACATCTTGCTATCTTCCAAGTCAAATTGAAATTTTGGTAAAAATTCATTGAGTTGTGGTCAAACTTAGTGAGTTTGACTAGAATTGCAAAGTTTGACCTAAAGTCAACAAGTTTCCAAAAAGGGCAAATATACCAAACTAAAAATGGTTGCCACTAGTAGAAGTGAGCCAAATTGTTGCTAGGGAGATACAATAAACTCCCCAACACAACATGAAGAAATTCAAATGCCATGGAAGGGCATACATGAATAGAGAGATTGTTATCCAATTGATGCATTGGTAAATTTAAAAGAATCATTGTTGATATGTCAAAGTTGATATGTTGAACAATGTTAATTCCCATCTTTTATCCTACACAAAACCAACCTACAATTTTTTAGAGATTTAAAGATATAACGAGATGGAGGAAGCAATTTCAAATACATAGTTAATTCACTGCTTGAGAGGCCTTAAGGAGTCCTTGCAACAAATTGGCAATAAAGTGTTGAATTTTAACTTAGCAGTATAATTTTCATCTCTTTCAACTAAACTGATAATTCATTTCATCCCACAATTATAACATCATTCATTTGTAGTGGAAAATAAAACAAGGATCACTGAAATATAACCATGCACAAGAGACAAATATTTATCCTAGGAAACCCTAACGGGAGAAAACCCAACAAACTTTTCTCAGAAGAAATTGATCCAATACAAGAACAATACCAATCATGAAGTTGAACCCTAGCACAAGATAGGTTCGACCTCCTTCACAATAAACCCTAGCAAGGGTAGATAATCTTCCAAGAGAATAAGAGAAACCCCAAAATTATGCTTCTAGTGAACTTCACGTGTCTTCCTTGAGAAGTGCGCACCAATTGAGAGAGATGAGCTTGCTTGAATGTGGCAAATGGAGTGTGAGAACACTTCTATTTATATCCTTCAACTGACTTGATTTTACTCTTGAGGTTGACTTGTACTTTTATTTATTCTTTATTTATATTTCAAGCCGACTTGTCATTTTGTCTTCTAGGGTCAATTTACCCCTTTTATTGGGGTAGTTGTGCTCTTCCTTGCTTTCTACTTTCTATGGGACTTCTTCAATGGATTGTCTTGACTCTTTGGTTATTTCTTCATCATATAAAAGTTCTCCTCGTTGATATCTCTTCACATGCGGTCACATTCCTCAATAGAGCTCTAATGTTGATTTGACCATACTCTAAGAAGTCCTGGACACTTCTTAGAGCCAATTGTCAAATTCAACATTAGATTAGACTTCGTCTAGTATACAAAGAGATAAGGTCTCCTTGTAACATAGACAAGTCATCTCACTCTATAAGAATAGATCACTCCCTTTACGGAGCACTCCCACCTAGACTACGCAATGTGACCTCTAGCCTACCACCACTCCAGTCAACATATGACTGGGAAAGGCTAAACATCCGAGCCATAAGACACACAGTCAAGGGCTACGACGAGGCCATTCTCTCTGGGTCGTGAACCCATCCAAGAGAATGATCTACAAAATGTTTGCGTGATGTTGGAACCATGGAGAACATCAACACTCCCTCTCAGCAAGGGAGACATTCTGTGCCAAGACGCTAACTTGGTGAGAATGTCCTTCAGTACTATATCCATACTGCATCTGCATCTGTACGGTACCTGTATTGCATCAACATCTGTACTGCATTTGTATTGGAACTGCATTATATCTGTAATGCAACTGCATCTGTACTATAGTGTCTGTATTGCAACTGCATCTGAGCTACTGTACTGCAACTACATATGTACTGGGCCATTCACTTTCGTGAATGTCTGCCACTCCTCTATCGAATCATCATGATGTCTGGGCCATTCATCTCTCATATGAATGTCTGTTGCTCATCTGGAAGAACATCACGATGTCTAGGCCATTCATCTCTCACCGGAATGTCTGCCTGCTCATCATCACGATGTTGCACATCCATTAATGCTCCTTCTCACTCAGAGAGGCATTCTCCATCACACCAAGCTTGTCCCTAATGTATACAAACTTTGCCTTGGACAGAGGCTTGGTGAGAACATCAGCTATCTGTTCGTTCGTGGATATGTACTAGAGCTTCACTGCTCCCTTCTATACCATGTCTAGGATGAAGTGGCATTTGATCTCCTAATCAAATAGTTCTATGACACTGGCTGCAATTTGCTCTATAGAAGCCTGCTTCTCGCTAATCCTCAAGATGCTTCTCTGTTTATTGCACTCCTCTTAGTCAGAATTTGTATATCTTTTACAACTTTACTTCATCACATAAGACATCTCTTAGATCATGTCCAACTTGTACCACGCAGGTACCTTAGCTCATGCTTTGCAGTCACCCAATGTGAATGCCTTGGCTCAACCATAAATTGGCTCAGTGTGTTCACTGCAAAGCAAACATTTGGTTTGGTGTTAACCATATATACCAATGACTTAGTCAATTGTGCACCAATATCTAAATCTGAAGTATAATCATTCAACTTCTCTAGATCTGCACATCAAGAGACCCACTGGATCTGAAGCAGAATCACTCAACTTCTCCATATCTATCATCATAGGTGTGGTTATGGACTTACAGTCCACCATGTCGTATCTTGCAATATCTCGACGGTTCACTCCCTCTGCTTGAGGAAGATCTCATCACACCTCCAATCCCAATAATCTTGGACTTAGAGGCAAACTCCCTCTTACACTTGACACTGAGCTTCTCTGTTTCCATAAAGGAACAAATCATCAATCATACAACACCAAGATCAAATAGTTACCATTACCAAACTTGTAGTAAAGGTGTCGTATCTTGCAATATTTCGACGGTTCACTCCCTCTGCCTGAGGAAGATCTCATCACACCTCCAATCCCAATAATCTCGGACTTAGAGGCAAACTCCCTCTTACACTCGACACTGAGCTTCTCTGTTTCCACAAAGGAACAAATCATCAATCATACAGCACCAAGATCAAATAGTTACCATTACCAAACTTGTAGTAAAGGTGTCGTATCTTGCAATATTTCGACGGTTCACTCCCTCTGCCTGAGGAAGATCTCATCACACCTCCAATCCCAATAATCTCGGACTTAGAGGCAAACTCCCTCTTACACTCGACACTGAGCTTCTCTGTTTCCACAAAGGAACAAATCATCAATCATACAGCACCAAGATCAAATGGTTACCATCACCAACCTTGTAGTAAAGGTTGGAATCCACATCATTCTTGGTGAAGTCCAAGATCATCAAACACACGTCTATTTTTCCATACCACGTCTTGGGTGCTTGCTTGAGTCCATACAAGTCTTCTTTATTATCAACAGGCTGTGCTACAACTACTCCTTCTGTGTGGGGGCATATTGCTCCCCCTGCACCTAAGTATCTTGCTCCCTTTGCATCTGAACACTCTGCTCTCTCTGTATATTAGTATCCTGCATTCACTGCATCTGGACACTCTGCTTTTGGGCCAATCTCCCCACACCATATAGCTCAGGATCATGGAAGATTGTTTATCTCTGTTTATCCATTTGTGTCACCTCCCATCAAGTGGGTCTACTGGATACCATTCAAGACTTTCTCAGGGTTTGCAAGAATGGCTAACTTCATAGCCTATATAATGTGCCTTCTCAGATGCTAATCTAGACTAGATGCTAGATCTTATAGATCTACTTGGAGGTCACCATTAAATTCCCTTTAGGTTTGGGCACTGTCACACATTATTTTTTATGATGGTCTAATATTCTTCCATCATGGCTTCCTGTTGATCTGCTACCCGATCACTGTATCACCTCTTGGCAGATCCACTTGTTCTGATGGCTCTATTGTCTTGTTCTGATAGATGGATGATCATTGTACTGGAGGGACACTTGATCCGAGCATAACTGTTGTACTGGTCGCATCTTCTTAATCACGAATCTTCGTCTCTACAATCTTTATAATGGACCTATCCATGGTAGAAATTCCCACAAGAGTTAACCAGTATTAATTTAAAAAGTCATGTTATTCATCAATAAAGATAACAATTTAATTTGAGCAAATACAACTTATTATATAAAGTATAAAATACTTATCTTTGTTTGTTTTGTTGGCTCCCTCTTGATCTCTACCTCCTTGTAGAAATCATTGGAGTTTTTGGGAGGGTACTCTGCATCATTGTCTAATCTGAAGACCTTGATCTTCTTCTTCGTCAAGTTCTGAACTTCTGGAATCTGCTGAAGTTTTCATCTTGGATCTTCATGTCTTCTGGAGTGAATCATACATAGTACAAGAAGATATCCAAGGATTCCCCTACATGTATATGAAAGTACTAGGTCTTATCTTTGCATGGAAATAATTCATTCTTGCAAAGTATACATCTTCTGTAAAACATTTTCATGATAAAGCTCTAGAGAAGTAGTCTTCATCAAATCTGTCTTCTGCTTGTTTTCTTCTGAGGTGGAAGTTCATCAACATTAGTTGTTGATGTATGTTGTTCTCTCTTCCTTTTCTTTTGAGTAAATTGATAAGCATAGTGACCAAATTTCCAACAAGTGTAACATTTTATCTTTGAAAGGTGCTTCTTCTTATGGGTTTGAATTGGGGCTGATTTTTCAGTTGTATTTCTCTTCTTCTTAAACTTTCTTCTACTTATTGTTCTTCCTTTTTCTTTCTTCCGAGGACAATGGAAAACATAGTGTCCATATTCATGAAAACGAAAGCATTCAACCTTTGAAAGATACTTATTTTGTTCTTGGGTTGTCGTGTCCCTAGAGCCACCACTGTCCATTGACGAGATATCAATGCTATCTAAAATAGTAGCATTAAGAGCAGAGACAAAAGAATATTGGAGTTCATCTGTAATCTTGTTAAGCCCTAAATATGGGCACATTTCCCCCTATATTGTGGTTCATTACATTAGTTTTGATGTCGGCTTTGGTCCATTAGTGGTAATTGTCATTAGTATGGTTATATTAGTTATGTCGGCTTGGGTCAGTTAGTTGGGATTGTACCCCTTAGTCTCCTATATATAGGAAGGAGACCTTTTAATTGGAGTATCTTGTCTTCTCTTGTGTACTTAGTACATTGTGTAAGGAGGTTTCCCCCTCGAAGAGGCTTGTTATTCATCTATTTTCTTCAATCAAGTCGTGGAGTACTCTTTCTGATCTATTTTTGTTCTTTTATACTCTTTGGAAAGTTGTTGCTTAACATTTGGTATCAGAGCTCTTTTCTCGGCACTGGGTTCTTCAAAACGAGTCACCTTGGCATTTTGCTATAAATGTTTTTCTACAAGGATTCAAAGAGCGAGATTAAAAACCCACTTCTGAAATAGGCCGAGCTATCTGTGGTCCGAAATTAAGGTCCCGAGACTTCACAGGTTCAGATATATTTACCTCATAATCTAGGGTTTTTGACTAGTCCAAAAACTAGTCTAAAACAGGTGTTATAGGGAAAAAAGGTCATATCCGGGGAATGCGAGGTCCAAATTGAGTGAGACCAGTTGCATCAGAAAGTGGACAGACCAAAGTATCTGTGGTAGAAGTTTCAGACTCAGATCCAAAATATTGGACACGTGGAAGTCCGTACAAGTTAGATATTCTGAAAGGACCCAAAATAAGAAGTGTTGGGAGATTTGCAATATCTTTCTATTGGAATATTAGAATTAGGTCAGACCTGCGACATCAAAAAGAGGACACATACTACTACAATAGGACGAAATTTCAGACGCAGAGGAGCCGAAAGTTGAATTTTATCTCAGTTTCAAGTCGGCTCTAAAACGATCTTCCAATCAGGGTTTGAAAAGGTACGTCATTTTTAATTTTGATTAGAAGGATCTATTTGTGGGGACACATAAGGTTTGATATCTATTTATATTGTTCAAAATGCCACCAAAAGGAAGTATAAAGTCTCACACTCCAACCAAACCACCTGAGAATCCATCCTCGATGTATGATGAAAGGGAAAATCTATCTTTTTCGAGTGTCCCAGTTGGAAGAGTTGATTCAAGGGTATGTGGAAAAAGTGGATTTGGATAATTTAGAGGAGAAGTTGAATAAAATGGAGGAAAATATGAAGGGTTCGGTGAGGACAGCTGATTTACTCAATTTAGAGGAGAAGTTGAACATTATTTCTAATCTCTTTCAAAATTCAAGGGATACTCTTCCTACAATTGATGTGGTGTTCCAGGATACTATGGAGGATAAAGATAATTCTCATGTTGAGAAACCTTCCATGAATAATAATATTCCAAGAGGAAATTATTTTGGTAATGGAAGTCATCAGGGGTACCCAACTTCCCAAGATTGACATGAGAAAGTTTGATGGCAATAATCCAATAACATGGATATTCCAAATGGAGCAATTCTTTGATCTACACCAGGTTCCAATTTTGCAAAAGGTAACTATTGCATCATTATATTTATAGCCTGATCAATTTGTATGGTATCAGTGGCTTTGTGACTGTAAAAAGGACTATTATATCTTGGTCTATATTCACCGAAGAATTGATTTCACATTGTGGCGATATTAATAGCAATACCTTCTTTAGCCAGTTAATAAGTCTCAAGCAAAAAGGTCCAGTTGCGGAGCACATCAAACAGTTTTAGAAGCTAAGTCTTAGAGTGAAGAATATTTCAGAAGATAATCTGTTGGATCTCTTCATTGGCACCTTGAAGGATAACATTCAACATGAGGTGTGTCTCTTTGAACCACCATCCTTGGAGAAGGCCTTCATAATGGCAAGGAAGGTTGAAAGTAAAAATATGACGATGGCTACTAGAAAGAGCACCTTCGACACATATCGAGAGAATACTGTTACTTCTTCTAATCCACCTCAAAGGTTGACATCTCAACAAATAGAGGAAAGAAGAGCAAAAGGCCTATGTTTTAATTGTGATAGCAAGTATAGTAAGGGACATGAGTGTGGTGAGAATAAATTATTTTACATAGAATGTGAAGAGGAAGAACCAAAAGAATAAGAACCATCTCCAGATGAAGAAATAGAAGATACTAATTCATAAGAGATTACTCCCACCATATCATGTCATGCATTGGCTAGAATTAGCACTCCTCAAACTCTCAAGATAAAATTATTTATCAAAAAGAAAAAAGGTAACAACGTTGATTGATTCTGGTAGTACTCATAATTTCATTCACAGTAAATTAGCAAAATCTCTCAATTGCTTTGTATATCCAGCACCAGAGTTTCAAGTAATGATTGCAGATGGAGGAACTATCAACTGCTCAGGGAAATGCCATAATATAAATCTTACTATGGGAGAATATGTATTGAATAGTCCAATGATTGCTATTCCAATGGGTGGTGCTGATGTTGTCCTAGGAGTTCAATGGTTACAATCTTTGGGAACTGTGGCTTTTAATTTTCAGAAGCTTTTCATGAAATTTTTGTGGGAAGGAAAGGAATATGAATTACATGGTATCATAGGGAAACCAAGCAAGGTGATCAGCTCTAATGGTATGACAAAATTGATGAAAAAGGGACATCGAGGTGTAATTGCACAATTATGCTCATTAGATGTTCAAACATCTAAGCCTCCTATTTCGCTAGATCTCCAAAGGGTCATTAATAAGCATTCCAAGGTATTTGAAGATATTCCAAAGGGTCTTCCACCTGTCCGAGATTTCGATCATGCTATTCACTTAATCTCAGGAAGTGTTCCTCCTAACATCTGACCTTACAGATACCCCTATGAACAGAAGAGTGAAATTGAGCGTATGGTTGAAGAAATGCTAGAGGCTGGCATAATTTGGCCTAGCCAAAGTTCCTACTCTACACCAGTGGTAATGGTACACAAGCCAGATGGATCATGGCGTATGTGTCTAGATTATAGAGAGCTCAACATGATCACCATTAAAGATAAGTTTCCAATTCCTGTAATTGATGAATTGCTAGATGAATTACATGGAGCAATTGTATTCACAAAGTTGGATCTTCGTTCTGGGTATCATCAAATTAGAATGAAAGATGAAGACATCCCAAAAACAACATTCATAACTCATGAATGTCCTTATGAATTTCTAGTCATGCCATTTGGTCTCATGAATGCACCTTCCACATTTCAGGGTTTGATGAATTCCATTTTCCAGCCTTTTCTTAGAAAATTTGTGCTAGTATTCTTTGATGATATACTAATCTATAGCAAGTCTTGGGAAGAACGTGTTCAACATGTTGACAGGGTACTACAACTACTACAGGATGTTCAAAGGTTAGTGGCTGAATGCTTGGTTTGCCAACATAATAAGGGTGAAACGGTTAAGACCCTAGGACTTCTACAACCGTTAGACATACCTTGTCGGCATTGGGAAGAAGTCTCCATGGATTTTATCACAGGTCTACCCAAGTCAGAAGGAAAGAATGTTATTATGGTGGTTGTTGATAGACTCACTAAGTATGCAAAGTTTTGTGCACTCGCTCACCCTTTTAATGCAAGCATAGTAGCTGCAACCTTTATGAAAACTATTCAGAAGTTACATGGAAATCCGAAGATTATTGTAAGTGACAGAGATCCAATTTTCATTGGAAAATTTTGGACTGAATTATTTTCCTGTTTGGGTACTCAATTGGCTCACAGTTCATCTTATCACCCTCAATCTAATGGGCAAACTGAGATCGTGAACAAATGTTTGGAAGGCTATCTTCGTTGCTTTGCATCTGATAAACAAACACAGTGGGTGAAATGGTTGTCTTTGGAAGAATGGTGGTACAATACTTCCTTCCATACATCATAAAAAATGTCTCCATTTATGGCACTTTATGGGTACCAGCCTCCATCTATCACATCTCCCCGAAAAAGGAAAATATAAAGTTCAAGCCGTGGAAGATCACATAGAGCACCAGCAAGGAGTTCTCCAGATACTTAAGGACAACCTGACTATGTCAAAAAATAGGATGAAACAACAAGCTGATCAACATCGCAGTGAAAGGAGTTTTGAAGTAGGGGATTGGGTATTTCTCAGGCTACAACCTTACAAGCAGATGTCTCTGAAGCTATTAAAGAAGGACAATAAATTAGCACCCAAGTATTATGGTCCTTATAAAGTGTTGCAGAGGATTGGTAGTATGGCCTACAAATTGGAGCTCCTTTCATCTTCAAGAGTACATCCAATTTTCCATGTTTCTTGCTTAAAGAAGGTAATAGGAGACAAGATCCCAATTCAAACAATCTTGTCGGAGCTTGATGAAGAAGGAAAAGTCATAGTGGAACCTGGACAAATCATTGAAACAAGGACTAAACAACTACGAAACCGGGCTATTACTGAGTACCTCATAAAGTGGAAGATCTTACCAGTTGAAGATTCGACATGAGAAGATGAGTCCTTCATACAAAAGCATCTGCAACTAATCAAGCATTGAGGACAACACTTGTCTGAAGGGGAGGGGCATGTTAAGCCCTAAATATGGGCACATTTCCCCCTATATTGTGGTTCATTACATTAGTTTTGATGTCGGCTTTGGTCCATTAGTGGTAATTGTCATTAGTATGGTTATATTAGTTATGTCGGTTTGGGTCAGTTAGTTGGGATTGTACCTCTTAGTCTCCTATATATAGAAAATCACAAGTGTAGGGATACATACAATATATGGGGTAACATACCCCATTTTACCCAATGGATAAGACACCAGTCTTCGATCAATTCATCCTTATTCCTTAAAATACTAAACCATAAATTATTTTGCAAGAGCCATCTCTTCATTTCACCTTGGATTCCATTACAAGCTCTAGTAATCCTAATCTAGGGAAGCCCCCTTTGAGTTGGAGAAGGACCAACCTAAAAACCAGAAGAGGGTTTGGTGTGGTGACATTGGCCTCCCTCTTAGTTTCAACAAAACCGTACCTTGAGCTTTAGGACTTCATCTCTAAGGGTGTGAGTTTGGGTGATAACATTTCGGCGTCGTTGCCAGAGATAAGTCCATTTCGTGGAAAATTTGAAGACTTTGTATGTTTCATGTCATGTTGTGAGATTGTTATCAAGATCTCATTATCACATAGCAACTCCATGAAGGAACAAAGCCCTTGTCCCTTGCAGATTTTTGAAGACATTTGGTGGGTGTAGAGGTGATAAGAACTGAGGAGGAATTTATGAGGAATTAGGTCATGGTCAAAGAATATCATATTATTACAGTCAAAATGGTGAGTTAATTAGTTCACATTTACTTCCAAGAAATAGAGTTTGAAAATATTTAAGATGCGAGTTAGCCATTGCCTCAAACAAATAAAAAAAAATTAATCATAAATGAGGAAACTGGAATACGAGCTCCTGTGAACAGTGACTCAGTATTTACTATATGTGTTCAAGCTACTAATTCTCAATTTCCTTCAGGGACGTATTTTGTGTATTTGTGTCTATATTGAACAGGTTTTGGGCAATTCTGAAATGTATATATACATGTTTTATACAGAAAATAGAGAGACTCATGTTCATTATAAGGCCATATCCATTACATTTAGTGTTAGATATTTCCCAAGTTGTACCTTGTTCTCGGTATAAAGAACGATAAATTATATTAAAGTTCACAAGTAATAAAAAGAGGACAACGGGACTACAACGTTTGACAAGCCATAATAGCATTGGGATTTCTAAGGGCATCATCTTCCCTGCCAACTTATCCAGTGCAGCATAGATCTCCTCCGTTTGTGGTGCAGTATATCTTCTATATAAAATGTATCTAAATTGTTCATGACCTCAATCCAGCTCTGTCCCGGATCCTTTCTCAGGCCTCTGTCTTTCATAACTTTTCTCACCTTTGTAGCATCATCCCATCTTCCAAAAGCAGCACAAATGTTTGACATCTGCACATGTGGTGCAGCTTTTTCAAGTTCCAGCTGAAAAAAGCATTCTGCCACTGTTTGTCCTAGTTGAAACTATTATGGATTCTACAGTTATTGAGAAATCCCCCCCACAACTCCAAAATCATTATGTCATTAATAAATCTAACAGTGGTTCATACAATAGCATATCATACCTGAAATAAAAAAATGATGGGTTTACCAGATTAAAATGAGTGAATGAGAATTGTTTTGATCTTACCATGTTCAGAACATGCGACTTGCACCCAGCTTCACTAATTCTATGAGAATATATCTACCTGGTATAACTAGTTTCTTGTGTTTTCTTAGGACTTTTGCACTTGCTCTGTTTCTGGTCTTCAGGTGTGGCCTTGAACAACAATATACAATGTTGTTAAAGGACATTAAATTTCCTCTTGGGTAGCCAATTCTATACTAGTCGTCAAGTGAGCATTCAAAGAAAATACATGCAACTCTCTAAAATAGCAATTTACATAGCAGATATTTGTATGATTAATTTGAGTTATAAAAATCCATATCGAATCAAAGTACATTTTGTGAGAAAGCCATTTGTGGGCTATAGCCACACTGAGGTCTCTTTCAAAATCTGCATGATTATACTTGACTGCATCGAAGATATTTGTGAAATTCTTATGAGTATTAGTTGTTTTGGTGCCAGACATATGTATTCTCCCTCCATCGCAACCCATCATTTTCATGCCATGGCTGCTTTATTTCCATTTCTACTTCATACCAGTTTGAGTACAAGGTATGTGTACATAACAGTTTAATCATTCCTACCTATTTCTCTTCTGTACTGATCTTGTCACCTCCTCAACTTGCATCTAAGTGGAAAAAGTCTCAATCCACTGATGCAACCTTGAGGTAAGCATAGCAGCAGTACCACTGTCACCTTAGTACAATTCTCCTCTCACTTTTGGCCAGCTCTCTTGAGGCCAAGAGGGGTATCCCTAGTTAAATGATTAAAATCCATTAAGTCTAGAAATGATATGTGAGTGAGAGAACTAGAATTTCAGATATATATCTGATTTATGTTGAAATGAAGTCATAGTAGCATAATTCGAGTTCGAATACGGATACAAATACGATTCGATATGGAAAAAATACATAATGAAAATATCTAGTACGGATAAAATACAGAAGTAGCGTGCTTATATATAATATTTTTAATCAAATATTTACAAATATACCATAAATATACATAAACATTTATATAATAAAATTTAATCTATATTTAAAAAACAAAAATATGAAATCTCAACAACTTCGGATATGGAAGTGTCAGAGTCGGCAACTACTTATTAATAGTTATTTTAATAAGAAAGTATGAAATTGAATGGTATTTCTATTTTATAGTGTTTAAATAATTACAAAAAAAATGTTTTGTTTTTAAATTGGTTTTCAAAATTTTATTGTCCACTAATAATTCGTATCCATATTACACCTACACCAATATTCGACGAATTCGAATTTGTTCCGAATTTCCGTACAAGAAGTACCAATACGGCCGAACTATGCTACTATGAATGAAATTGTACAGATTTATACTTAGAAATAACCACAATGTGAACTAAATCCTATAAAATAAAACTTGTAAATTAAGGGGATTTAACACATAAATGATATGTTGATTATGTGATGCTTCGTACATGTAAATTCCAGCATTATGAAACTAAATCATTCACAAATTAGATCCAACACAAGATGATTAATTGCCAACATGGCAACAACTTGGATCTCACACACGAATCTGATTTTAATGATAAATTAAAGGTAATTTCCATATTTGAACAAGTGGTGAAAACCACTTGTTAAAATTATTCAAAGATATGAATTTAAGAGTAAATTAGTCCAAAAGACTCTGAAAAAGATCCAAAATTCTGTATATAGGGGTTGAATGTTATGAAGGGAAAGCCAAGTTTCTTGCCCTTCTCTATGAATTTCGAGATATTTTTTCTTGGTCTTATAAAAATCTAGAGAGTTTTGAGCTCAGCATTATACAACTTCTAGAGTAGCGCTATAAGGTAGGGTGCATCCTTCAAATGGAGGGTTGACCATGCATCAACCTACAAGAAATGGTAAACGAGTCTCCCACAAGTACACCCTTCAAGAGTGATCTCCCATGTGTGAACAAAGGCTCCAAGTGGTGGATCAATTAGGGTTTGACCAAGGAAAACCCCATCCAACAATAAAATAAGATCCTTGAAGTAGTGCATCCTCCATAAATCTGCAACAAAACCCTTTTTAGAGCATGTTTAGCCTCGACAAACACCCGAAAGCTAGGACACTTCATCAACAAACTTCATAGGACAATTTTCAATGGGTAATAACCTCCCACATGCTAGGAACAAGGACTCAACAACCCATATAATAATATTCTTAGAAACCTTTGAAGCATCTACATGAATAACCACTTTGACCAAGTAAATGAAATAATAATATTTGAGTGAGCGATGTGCCCTTGAAAAATGTGCCATGCCAACCACTTTGATCAAGAAAATGCCACACAAAGGGTGCACTCTAGAGAAATGTGTGCAAAGGTGGTTAAATCCATGTGTATAATAACCAATTACTCTTAAAAGAATATGCATTGAGCCAAATCCATCAATTGATTTACAAAACCATGTGTTGATTTCCCAAAAGCATGTGCACTAGAGAAGGGTGACTTGGAGAAATGTGCAAAGGTAGTTACACTCCTCATCATTAAACAATATTATAATACTCCTCATGCCAAGTCATCACCACAAATCCATGAAGGTTCACCCTATAGAAGTGCTCTCACTTCTTCAAGCAATAAAATAATATTATAATGCATGCATGCCCCATCATATGTGTTGGAAGGGAATATGCTCGATAAAAAACCATAATAGCTCGAAATAACCCTTTATCCAAGTGTGAAATCAATTGAATGGGTTGGGGCACTCAACCAAGAAGCCTCTGAATGGTCAAACTACCCTCTAGAGAGGTTACATCAACTTCAACATGCGTGTACGGAGGGGGTACTCAACCTAAGCTCAAAGTAAATGCCTTGATAAAGTGGCACATGTGTGAAAAATGTCATTATATCTTAGGGCATTCTAACTAGGGGGCTTCAAACCACCTGAAATACATCAATAATCCAGTTGGAATCATATGAAAAGGGTCAATGTGCAAACAAATCACAAGAGAGTAATGTCAAACATCCAAAGATGCAAACCATAGGTAATATGACGTTAAAGTTATAGGGAATTCCTTCTTAATGAAGACCAGTACATCATCATCATAGTCTTGCAAACCTTAGAAAACCATGGCAAAGCACTCTTTAATCCAATCACCACACTAAAGAATAATTATTAACACTTCGAACATGGGGAGACCCTAAGTTAATGGGTTCCCACTCCATGAAATGCATCAAGCGTTAAACAAATATATAAATGATAATGAAAACCTTTCATGAAATTCCAAACATGCCACCAATGTCAAAGAAGCGAATCACACTACAACATCAAGATAACAACTATTAGGGACATGCCAACTCAACAACCAAAACACCATTAACAACCACCAAAGCATGAACTCAACCAAAAGATAGCAACATCTCTAAGCCGAATCTCACATGTACCGCTAGTCCGTGAAATGATCCAACAATGTCATCCTACAAGCCCAATCCTTGTGATAAAAATTAGAAATGCAAGCTTCAACCAATATGAGGATTAACAACTAGCCCCATTTTGAGGACATGTGGTCTTAAAGAAGAGTGCATGAGAACTTTAGAATCTTTGGTTGTACTTGTTTGAAAAAACTTAGCAAGAAATCAAGAGAAGACCATGTCATGGGATGGATACATATCCACATCCTTAAACACCACATACATTATCCAACTAGTTTATTACATCAACAATAGGTCAAAATTGGTTTTACAAGAAAAAGGTATAAACCAATAATGCCAATCATGAAAATAAACCTAATGAAGGAAAGAATGATGCGTGGAGTGTGAGGGATGGAAAACAAAGCGATAGAGATAGAGAGAGAGCCATACCACTTGCAAGGCAAAAGCCTTACACGATTATATCAATAGATAATATATATATATTTTTATAATTGAATTGATGTATTTTACAATTTGATAAGTTACAATTTATAGTAAGAAGTATGTGACAGGTCATCTCGACCTAACTACTAATTAATAATAATAATATACACTATTAGGTATATTACAGAGGACTTGAATATATGTTTTAAAGTGTTAATTCCCAACAGAAAGTCTTCAAACTAAGTTGTGAAATTAATACAAATTCAAATATGATTATTGTGCAAGTAAGATTGATTAATGGTTTAAATATAAGTTCTTTATGTTCAAGATTTCACCATTAGTTTTTAGATATGAACATGTATTGCAAATGATTGTTATTAAAGTGTAAATTAAACCAACAAATATGCTTTATAATAGCAAAAAATTCTAGCCTTATAGGTGATACAAAACACTACTCTAAGCCTTCGAGATAGTTGATGGGCCAAAGGGGGGTTACCCTTGATATTTCCTTAGGAAAAGGTCTTTGTTTGTCACCCAAGAACCACCTATATTAATCAATGAAGCACATAATGGATTTAAAACAAATATGGGTGGTACATGAAGCTAGTCGCTACCATGGATGATGCTATGATATATTGAAAATTCCTGAGAGATCAAAATATTAAAATTGTAGGAGAGAATGATTAGAACATATATCATGGGGTGCCTTTTAATCATGTTTTCATTCTTAATAAGAAATAAAGCAGGACATGGATTATGTATGGAAACACAAGACTATTCATACATTCATACAAGACATATTCATGATAGAAAACCAAATGGTTAAGACCAAGCAGAAATCCATTGATTTATTCAACACCACTAAAACAAGAAAATGCAAGGAAAGCAGCATAAATTTTTCTAAATCATATTACTACATCAATGGCAGCTATGCCGCACTCTTGACTTCACAATAAAACACAATAGTTCATTATATTATAAAAATAACACTAGGCGGAGACTATAAAGTCTTAGTTATGGGCCTCTTGCTTCCGTTCACATACATCTAAGGCTGATAATGGTGTTTAAATACGGAAGGTGAGGATGATGGGATAAAGAAGAACATAAACATTGTTGCAGATCCCAATTCCCAAACTCTATACAAATTTCTACATCCTAACAATATAATAAATCTTAATATTTTTGTTGTTGTTAAATTTCTCCTTTTATAACCTCTTAAGATCTATTCGTCATCTCATCATTTGGCCACATTTTGAATTAAAAATAAAAATGGATTATTCCTTCAGATGCTAGTAGTGTCAAAATATTTTGGTTGCTCATGTGAGAATAACCAAATACTCTTATTCTCCCTTATGAGCAAGCACCTTAAAAACCCCAAATCATCTATTAGCTAACTATGATCTATGAAGATTTTTTCTCATGTTGATATCCTCCCCCCTAAACTAGTAAATGAATAACCTTTCTTAATCTTTTATCGAGTTATTTTTCTTGTTAGAAAAGTAGGATTGCAAAACAATAGCATAAAATAAGATGTAGAAATAAAAGACATAAACACAATATAAGAGAGACACCAGTATACATGGTTCACCCGGTATGGGCTACATCCACAAAGAAATTGCCAATCCTTTTATTATACCATCCAACAAATGAAGAGATACAACCTGTAGCACATCTGCTGCAATTTCCTCTTCACTCTCTCATAGTCTCTCACACAATCACATAGATATTTACAATACTACAATACAATACTACCATTCACAGTCATATTACAACGCCTTCCTTTTAAAGAGGGATTACCATGGGAAAATTCCACAGGCTACCCAATACTATGGACTCGTAAACCATTGGCAAAAAAACAACCCAAATTTTTTCTTTCAAGGGCTTCGTCCTCACACCCCCCGCTAGGACGAGTGTACATTCAACTTGCAGAACATATAAAACTGGGGTACAAACACGGATGAACAACAAGATATCTGGACTAGGAAGATAATCAGGCTCCACAACCAACATTTCTACCTTTGTCTTTTCCCTTTTCTGAAGGTATCTCCCTTATCAACCGAATTCTAGCTGTAAATTGTTATTGTTGCATTTAGTTCCTTCCTTTTTCTGGAACTACTTCATTTTGTTTTGGGTAGGTGGCTTCACTTGAGTGAAACTATTGCTAGTGGTCGAGAGGGTACTTGTTATCCAGGTGGTAATTTCTTTATTACTGGTCTAATATACTACTAGATGTCTTATTTTCATTTGATCTTTCTTACAATGAATAGGGTTGTATGTTTCTTTGGACTACAAAGTTTATCTCTCGATTTGGATATTTTTATTGAAACTTTAAAGGAGCTTCAATTGGGAAATATGGCTGATTTGTACATTGAGTTCCCTTATCTTTTTCTTTAGATCTATTTTCTTTTTGAATTCTCTAGAGGGATCTTGATTGCAAAATTCATACTGATTTGTATATTGAGTGACCTTATTTGTACCTTTGGATCTACTTTTCAAATGCTTGAATGTTAGAAATTATGATCCAAAACATAGTTTTAGTTTTTAATTTAGTGAACTTTGTTGTAAAAGGACACCTACACACTCATGTGATTATGTGAGGTGACCTTAGTCAGTTTTAGGTAACGAAATTTTAGTTATTTATTTTGGGTTATTTAAACCCATATCGCATGAGGTTGATGTGTTCTTATCCCTCATGTTTGTTATGTAACTTTTTCCTTCATATCAATAAAATTACGTGACTGAGAACACTTTGTCAAATTGGTATCAGAGCGCAATTATGGTTGGTTCGGTTTGGTTGGAAGATGTTGAAGGTTGAAGCATGCATCTCTAGGTGAATAAAGTGGAGGAAATCTTGGAGGTGTTAGTTTTTCACTTGTTTAGCATTATAACATTAAACAATCTAATCACTAAAAGAAATACAAGCACAACAAACACAAAGAACACAATATTTCTCTCGGGGAAACCACAAGGGAGAAAACCTCGGCAAAACTTCCTCAATATAGAATTCACAAGTACAAGATAAAACCCTAAGACAAAACAACTTCTCTTCTTCTCCTATGCGAGCTTCTCTCTCTCCTATGCGAACTTGAGTGAGTGAGATGAGTGTTACAAACAAGTAACTCAATCTCCTATTTATACTTTACAATTGACATGACCTTTTACTAATTAGGTCGGCTCTAACTCACCTAAATAGGCCGACCTGTACTTTTTACAATAAAATATTCTTTCTATATCTTTCCAGGACTACCTAATCAGTTAGGGTTTACATTGACTCTTTCAATGACTCTTACATTATCAATTACATCAATGACATCTCCCGAAGGAGGACTACATTAATAGAATAAACAAATACTTTTTGAATATCTTTTGCAGTTACATTTCTTCAACACTCCCTCTTAACTAGGAAGGTATTATGTGGGCAACATCAACAGCATCAACAACTGTCCAACTGACTTGTGAATCTCTATATGTCGTAGGAATTTTTTGAATCATCATATGTCTAGGGTATCACATCATATGTTGGAACATAATCATCAGCATCATCATCATCGTCTGTTGGAACATAATCATCAGCATCATCATCGTCTGTTGGAACATCATCGTCTGCTGGAACATCACCATCAGCATCATCATCGTCTGCTGGAACATCATCAGCAGCATCATCATTAGTGTTTGAACACCAGAATAACATCAATCATCAGTCGGAAAGTACTGGAACAACGATCATCAGTAAGTAAATACTGGAACAACAACAA
Source organism: Larix kaempferi (assembly GCA_027924585.1). Lineage (NCBI taxonomy): Eukaryota > Viridiplantae > Streptophyta > Pinopsida > Pinales > Pinaceae > Larix > Larix kaempferi. Next base: position 1,234,336 of record BSBM01000271.1, on the reverse strand, counting down.
CAACAACAATCATCAGTAAATAAATACTGGAACAACACCATCAGTCAGCAAGTACTGATATTCAGTCACCAAGGACTGGCATCTCTATTAGTCAACAAGTACTGATCTTCATTCACCAAGGACTGGCATCTCTATTAGTCAGCAAGTACTAATCTTCAGTCGCCAAGGGCTGGCATCTCTATCAGTCAAGAAGAATTGGTCTTCAGTCACCAAGGACTAGAATCTCTATCGGTCATCAAGTATTGATCTTCAGTCACCAAGGACAGGCATCTCTATCAGTCAGCAAGTACTAATCTTCAGTAACCAAGGACTGGCATCTCTATCAGTCAGCAAGTACTGATATTCAATCGCCAATGACTGGCATCTCTATCGGTCAGCAAGTACTGATCTTCAGTCACCAAGGACTGGCATCTACTCCCTCTTTCGAGGGAGGTCCTTTCGGACCACACCAAGCTTGTCTCGAAAGTATTCAACCTTTATGCGAGACAGAGGCTTAGTCAACATATCAACAACTTGTTCCTCTGTAGGAACATACTTGAGCTTCACAACTCCCTTCTGCACCATATCTCGGATATAGTGAAACTTGATCTCGATGTGCTTTGATCTATCGTGGAATACTGTATTCTCTATCATCTTGATACAACTCTGATTGTCACAGAGAATATCGGTCACATATATCTCTGCATCGAACAATTCGGCTAACATCTTGTGAGCCACATTGATTCGCTACAAGCTGAACATGTTGCTGTGTATTTTGCTTCTGTTGTACGGAGGGAAACTCACGGATGTTTTCTACTGATCCATGAGATCATACCTGATCCCAAACTAAAGCAACATCCTGAAGTGCTTTTTCTATCTTTGGCACTTCCAACCCAATCTGAGTCTGTATATCCGTACAATTTGAACTCACTATATGAAGCATATCTGAGTCCATAGTCCAACGTACCTTTTAGGTACCTCATCACATGTTTTGCTGCAATCAAGTGAACATGTCTGGGCTCCACCATATACTGGCTCAAGGTGTTCACAACAAAACATATGTTTGGTCTAGTATTGGTCGAATACATCAATGACCCAATAATCTGTCTGTACATCGTGACATCTATTATCTCTGATGAAGCATCATTTAGGAGCTTCAAATTTGTCACCATCGGAGTGGTCATGGCCTTGCAATCCAACATCCCAAATCTCTTTAGGATCTTAACAATATATTTTCCTTGACTTAGGAAAATCTCATCTGGGAACTGCCATACCTCAAGACCTAGAAAATAGTGCATCATCTCAAGGTCTTTCATCTCAAATTCTGCAGCAAGATTCTTCTTGTATTCAGTGATGGGCTTGTCTTCTCCTGTCAGGAACAAATCATCCACATATAATAGTAGTATTATAGGTTCATCATCTATGATCTTATAATAAAGATTAGAATCTACTTTACTCTTGGTAAAGCCCAAGCTGATCAGGAAGCAATCAATTCTTCCATACCACGCTCTGGGTGCTTGCTTCAACCCATATAATGCTTTCTTTAGTTTACATACATGCCTTTTCTTGTCATTTGTTTCAAATCCTTCTGGTTGCTCAATGTATATCTCTTCTTCTATTTCTCCATTAAGGAAAGTTGTCTTTACATCCATCTGATGTAACTTCCATTTCATCTTGGATTCCAAGGAAAGGATGGTTCTAATTGATGTGTATCTGGCCACATGAGCAAAAGTCTCATCATAATCAATTCCTTCCTTCTGAGAGAACCCACGGGCAACAAACCTTGCCTTGTACTTTTCAATGCTTCCGTCTGCTGAGTGTTTTGTTTTGAAGATCCATTTTGACGATACAACTCACTTATCCTTTGGTCTTGGTACCACATCCCAAACATCATTCTTGATGATGGATTGGCATTCTTCATTCATGGCATCCAACCAATCCTTCTTCTTTATTGCATCTTCAAAACATGTAGGTTCTTCTTCAACAAGGTTACACATCAAGGCTACATAACTGAAATATGGCCTTGGTCTTTTGCTTTCTCTACTGGTTCCTTCTGGGGCACCATATCTTCCTGCATCTTGTATTAATTCTCTTGCCCAAACTGGTCTTCTCTTTCGTGAATTCTCCTCATGAGGTGTCTCCTCAGGTCTCTGAGGTTCTGCTATGTCATGATCCTCTGGAATAGGTTCCTCTTCAATGTTTCTGTCCAATACATTATTAGTTTCTGCAATTCTAGGAGCTTCATGCTCCTCTTCATCCTCATGAGTCTTCTTAGACTTGTTGAAAGTTGTGTCTTCATCAAATGTAACATCCCTGTTAAGCTCAATCTGGCAGAATTCTGGGATGTAGATACGGTAAGCCTTTTATTGCTCACTGTAACCCACAAATATTCCCTTCTTTCTTAAAGGCTCCAACTTCGATCTCTTCTCTTTTGGAATGTGAATAAATACCGGACATCCAAATATCTTTAGATGACTGACTTCGGGCTTCGTACCGGTGAACATCTCTTCTGGGGTCTTGTTGCCAAGAGCACTGTGAGAGATTCTATTATGTACATAGACTGCGGCTCTAGCTGCTTCAGGTCATAGGTGCATGGGTAGTTCTTGATCATGGATCATGGCCTTCATTGCTTCCATGATAATTATGTTCTTCCTTTCAGCTACACCATTCTGTTGTGGATTATAGGGAATAGTAAGCTCCCTCTTAATCCCTGCTTGTTTACAGAAATATTTGAAATCACCTGAAATGTATTCCCCTCCATTATCTGTCCTTAGTATCTTGATCTTCTTTTCAGAGAAGTTTTATACAAGAGCCTTGAACTCTTTAAACTTTTCAAAAACTTCATTCTTATTCTTTAGAAAATAAATCCATGTTTTGCGGGAGTAATCATCAATAAAATAAGCATAGTAAATATACCCGCTTAATGAAGTGGTAGACATAGGTCCACAAATGTCGGAATGAATAATGTCCAATATGCATTTAGCTTTGCTGTCACTGCTCGGAAATGGATTCTTTGTGCACATTCTTTACACACTCCTTCATGATCAACTTAGATTTCTGGAAGTCTAGTCACCACCTTACTCACTATTGGTAAGGCCTTGTAATGTACATGAGCTAGTCTTCTATGCCATAGTTCAAAGGGGCTCATGGTACTAGTCATCAGTGTTGAATCTGCATGATCCTTAAGCTTATAGAGTCCTCCTTCTTCTACTCCCATAACAATTGCATCATTGATAGTCTTCCCCTTTGGCCACATAAGAACTTCGCCATCTACAAATGCAATTCTAAGACCTCTCTTATCTAATGCAGAAATATATAGAAGGTTCTTTTTCAAACCTGGAACATATAGCACTTCCTTCATGTTCATGGCTTTCCAGAGTCCAACTTGTAAGAGGCTTCTCCCATCCCTTTGATAGGGTATCGATAATCATCTCCAAGCTTTAGTTTGTGTGGAGTCTTTTCGCATGAGATGTGAAAGAGACTCCTTGTATCCCGTCATGTGTTTTGAGGCTCCACTGCCCACTAGCCAAGTATCACTTCCATGAGATATTGAACCAGTGAGAGATGAGATTAGTACATATTCTTCACTGGAGCCTTCATCTTCTTTGGTTTTGACTTCGTCATCATACTCACTATCTTCGGCTGCATGAGCATGAACTCTTTTCTTTTGCTTCTTAGGTTGTCTAGATTTAGATGGACAATTTCTTGCTAGGTGTCCTATCTTGTGTCAAGAGTAACATTCAATTGAGGAGAGGTCTCTCTTGAAACTATTGTTCCTTTGAGATCTTTGAGATCTTCTTGGAGAGTGATCACGGGTACGTACATCACTCTTCCTTTTCCTTCCACCTTTGGCATGAGTTGCCAAGACTTGATCTTCATTGTCATTTAATTTCTCCTCTCTTACTGCTATTCTTTCTTTCTCTTGCACACACTCTTCCCATAGTTGTCTGAACTGGATTAGTTTATTCCTAGTACATATGCCACGAACAAAGGTTCCCAATCTCTAGGAAACCATTCAGAGTGGTCATTACAACTTCAACATCTTCTACCATATCTCCAATAGCTTCTAATTGTTCTTTGATTTGGGACACTTTGGAGAAGTATGAGTGCATAGTCTCAGACTTCTGGAGCTTCACACCCTTGAGTTGATTTCTCAAGGTCATCTTCCTACTGATATTATTTCCTTCAATTAGGCTGGTCAAGGCATCGAACATCTCTTTTGGAGTCTTCTTTGATGATACTTGAGGGATCAAGTGATCTTTGATAGAATCCGCTATGATCCTCTTAGCCTTGATCATATTCTTCTTGTATCTTTCTTTGGCCTCTTCTCCTTCTAGTTCTGTAAGACCCTCTTTTATAAACTCTTCTAGGTCATGTTCTTCAAGAATGAACATGACTCTATGTTTCCATGTCCTGAAGTTCTCAGCTCCTTCAAGCTTTTCATCAAGCTTGGTATTGCTTGTCATTTTGATAAAATGAGAACTTCAAATGGAAATAGAATAGATGTAGGACTTACCAGTAAAAGTTGTCCTTCTGGAAACTGTTTCTTCCTTGACCTAGGGTTTGACAGAGAAACCCTAATTTTCCAACTTCGAAATTTTGGAAAACTAATTGGATGATAAGATGCGCCTCCCCAAGGCGAGTTGAGCAAAGTACTCCTTCTCCCGATTCTGTGAGCAGATGATTCAAAAACATGATGCCCTAGTTTCTCCGGGCTGCAATGGGGGACCCAAAAATGAAAATTCTTAGAATTGAATTATGCTTTGACCGAAAGATGCGCCCTAGTGAGGCGAGTTAGATGCACCCTCTTTTTCAACTAATCTGTGGAGAGAGCTCCCAGAATAAGAAGCCCTAGTTTCTGCAGTTGCAGAGGCTGCACAATGTTTTCTTTCAAGTCTACTCTGATACCATGTTAGTTTTTTCACTTGTTTAGCATTATAACATTAAACAATCTAATCACTGAAAGAAATACAAGCACAACAAACACAAAAAACACAATATTTCTCTCGGGGAAACCACAAGGGAGAAAACCCCGACAAAACTTCTTCAATATAGAATTCACAAGTACAAGATAAAACCCCAAGACAAAACAACTTCTCTTCTTCTTCTATGGGAGCTTCTCTCTCTCCCATGCGAACTTGAGTGAGGGAGATGAGTGTTACAAATGAGCAACTCAATCCCCTATTGATACTTTACAATTGACATGACCTTTTACTAATTAGGTCGACTCTAACTCACCTAAGTGGGTCGACCTGTACTTCAGGTAGGGTTTACATTGACTCTTTCAATGACTCTTACATTATCAATTACATCAATAACATCTCCCGAACTAGGAATACAATAATAGAATAGACAAATACATTTAGAATATCTTCCGCATTTGCATTTCTTCAATAGGAGGAAGGATCGGAATAGCAAAATTTTAATGGTGACTCATAATTTCTTCTTCTTCTTTTTGGTTAAATTGTGTGCAAAAGATTTTTTATTACGGTGAATATTTATTACTGCATCAATCGATGATTATTTGGAGAGAAGTTTTGGTTATGAAGAAGTAAGTATTTATAAAAAAAAACCCTAGTTTGTCGAGGAATATTTTTTAGGGAAGTTAAGTTCTTGAGTCATTAATTTCTTGAGTCGAACTACGTTTCTTACTACGAGGAAAACCCTATAATCATGTTCATGCATTTCCTCTTTTTCGTGCAAATGTGCGCCAAACTCAGTATTATGCAATTTTAACCTGTCAAGATAACCTGGATACTCAAGCAGCTCTGCCATTTTAACGTACCGTTTAGAATTTGGTAGTGATGAGAAGGTCGTCCAAGAGAGGAGTGGTGAGAAGGCCGTCCTAGAGAGGTTGTCGTTCTGAGTTTTGTAGAGACTCTTATTGTGAAATTATCAAAGCCAATGTGTCCTTCCAAATCCTAGCAGCCACGCCCTTCCAAATCATGGCAGCAGCAGTCTCTTACTGAAATCTTCTGAAATTCAGTGTAGTCTCGATTAACGCCGAGATTTATATGAAAGGGTTGAAACTTGATCTGGTACATGTTCATTTTGAAATCATAATCCTTACAACTGCTATCGAAGAAGAGAAATACCCATGCCCCATTCTCTAAATGCCATCAGCCCACTCTATGTAGAGTCCGTTTTTTCATCGCTGTATGAGTAGATGAATAGTATGTTCAATGTTGCGGTCATGATGATCGTTGAAAGTGCATCTTGATGATGGTTGAAAGTGCCTACGTCAAGGTTTTCCAAGAAACTGCTGCTGCTCCTGCTCTTGCATCTCCGCGATCAACGAGTAAAATGATTGAATTTGTCCAGGGAGAGATTCGGTCGCAGGCTGGTAAAAGTCTTGTCCTGATATTGTTTTATTGGAGTTATAAGTATTTTATTGTTTCTTTGGAGTTATAAATAAGGTGTTTTAAGTTTGTTCCCACTTTTAAAAAACATTTTTTGTCTTTGGTTTACATTCGTTAGCTTGGACATCAAATTGTGATGGGTGATGGGATATTTAAAATCAACTCACTTAAGGATGCATACAAAATAGTGATGACAAGTTATGATGATGGAAGACTTCTTAGAATGAAGGGCACATTCATTCCAAGAATGAAGGAATTTGCAGGATCAATTAAGGCTGGTATAACACCCATGAGATTGTGGCACATTCGTTTTGGTCACTTGAATGAAGATAGTCTTGTTCAACTTCAACAACAAGGAATGGTAAAGGGGTTACCTACTTTTCAGGAGGAAAATGCAAGATGTCAAGCTTGTATTTTTGGAAAACAGAGAAGGTTACCTTTTTCCAAAATCACTTGGATAGAAACTAGGAGATTACATCTTATACATAGTGATATTTGTGAACCTTTGACACTTCACTCGGTGGATGCAAGTATTTTTTGGTCTTTATTAATGATTTTAGTAAGATGGTTTGGGTGTATTCTTTGAAAGAGAAATCATAAGCATTTGCTAAGTTTTAGTCTTTTCATAATTTGGTTGAAACTGCAACTAAGGAAAAAATTGCCACTTTGAGAACTGATAATGGTGGTGAGTAATCATCAAATGAATTCTTAGCATATTGCTAGGAAAAAGGAATAAGGAGACAATTGACTAACTTCTATACTCCATAGCAAAATGGAGTAACAGAACGAATGAATCAACTATTATTGGGTGTTACGATGGTACTAGTACTAGCGCACCTGTAGAGGTGCTCCAGGGAGGGTGTTTTTTTTTTACTAGGAGGGATGTGTAGCCAGCTTATTCTGAGGTAGGGGTTATGGCTAGACCCTCTGGATCCTCCTTTGGAAGTACTATGGCTTAGTGGCATCGGTGACTGCCTCGTGAAAGGGTTTGAACCCTGAGGTTGGTCTCTGGGGCTTCCAGGGGTGGATCACTGGGTCACATGACCCCGACCTTGTTCTTTCACTCCAGTGGCAGATTCTTCAGCATTGATGCACATATTTATCCTTCAGAGCACCTCCAGCACTCTCCTGGCCCTTCATTTCACTAGCGCCCTCTCTTTGGGCTTCTTTGTAGAGGATGGAATCATCTTTTGAGAGCAGATTGCATGCTTGATAAGGGGGGGTGTTGAGGGTTTTCATCACTCTTGGGGTTAGTTGGGGCATGACGACCCCCCTATGCAGTCCGACCTTCAGTTCATTCCGATGTGCTCATTTTTAGCCATTTTGCTCATGTATGGGTCAAATATGGGGAAAACACCCCAATTTACCCACTACTTTGATTAATTTATATTATTATTATTTTAATTTTAAGTTGACATTTATAATTTCAAATTGACATTTTAAAAAGGCATGTTGGCCTGGATTTTAATTATTTTTGTAAAAGTGAGTGTGAAAAGTATAAAATAACTTTTCCTCACTTCATTTTTACACATCAACTTTATGGGATTACATTAAATTTTCTGATTTTTAACTTTCTTGGGCTCCATGGAGTGATGCACACCTCTTGAGGATGGATATGCTTGCTAGTTTGGGGACATTTCTTTGAAGAAATTTTTGTTGTTGCACTTTGCTATGGTAATGCTAAGAGTTGTTTGCTTGACACATGCACAATAAGGTATCTAATTCTTTCTCTTGATGTCTTTTTGTTAAAAGTTGGATTTGTCTTGTCTAAGATTGAATGGTAGCCATTGATGTTGCATTTTTCCCTAGCATAAGTCATTTTCAGCCTTTAGTTACCCTAGCATTGTCAACTTGAGCTTTAGGTCTCCAAAGTTTGTCTTAGCTAGGGCATCATCAACCAACTCTTGTAGTTGTTGAAGAAGCCATAGTTTTACAAACTTGGCAAGTACCATCTCAAGGGGAGGCTATCCTCCATTGATGCCCAGGGTTAGGATGAATTTCTCATGCAAACCCTAGGTTGCTCTACTTTTTTAAATCCTAATTTTCTGAGTTTGTATTTTTGTAAATATTATTGTTAGGTTAAACTTGCATTTTCATGTGTAATTTTGCATTGTCATGGTAGAATTATTAGAATTAGGTCTGCAATTTTATGATAAAAACCCTAAAAATTTAAAAATTATTTTTTTTGCATTTTTGGCCTCCCTAAAATTTTGGCCCTTCCTCCTATAATTTTGGCTTGCCCTATTTGTCCCTAAAAACCCTATGGCAAAATTTTAGGAGCCCTAAAAATCCCCAAATTATCAAAAACTCCCTACACAAACCCTAATTTCTGAGTTTTGTCTATTTGTATATATTATATTAGATTAGTCTTTATATTTTTATTTTTCATGTTTTAGGTTTTATTTTGAATTATTTAAATTTAATTAAATTAATTTTAAACCCTAAAATTATGTGTAAAACCCTAAAAACGCAGACCTAAAAGACCCTAAACGACCTACCCTTGGCCTCCCTCTCCTTCGCTGCCCTCACCTATAAACTCGGCGTCCACCTCTCCTACCTTCCTTCCACTCCCTTCTCCCATCATCTTCCTACTCTTATGTCTCCCTCTCGCTATCCCTCCATTCCTCCCTCGCTTCCCTATTTGTGGCTTCCTCTTACACTTGACAGGGGTCTCCAATAAATTGCAGACCAACTGTCACTTATCCTTTCTGCTGCCCTAATACATAGAAATCAGAAATATCAACCGAGTTAGTAATTTATAATTCATTTTTGCATGAAGTAAAATTTAATATCCCTTTTTCACGGTATTGTTTGACAAAGGTGAGACTTTATTATTAACTTTTGAAGGTCTGATTTTTGACACAGTGGTTGTGAATTGGATAAACTTTTTTATGATTCATCTCTGTTGCTCGGCGTGTTCACATACACGTCTGAAACTTCCATATTACAGTATACTAATTTGCATCCAATGATCGATGAAAAACGCTAATCACATTCCTGAAGTATTGATGTTGAGTGTCTTTATATTCTAACCTTGATGATAATGAAACATGTTGCTGCTATAACTCATTGAATGCACATATCTGAAAGTGGTTGTTTATGTTTCGGTTGTTCAATTTCATCCTGAGAGGTTCTTCCCACTGCACTAGTTTTGTATTTGAAAACTTTTGTGGATATTACATTCCTCTGCTTATAAGTTAATGATACCATAAATTATGTTGCTACACTGTGCATTTACATACAGATATGAAAAGTTACATCTTAATAAATAAATTGGTTGTCATTTGATCTTAGAATGATTGATAATAATTATTGGTGAAAGGCTTCCATGAAATGATATCTGAATGATGTTGGACATCGTCTTTCTACAATAGACACTGAACTAGTTTACTTTTAATTGAAGATATATGTAACGTCCCCTCCAGTGGACCCATTTCAAGGAAGGGAACATGATACCAAAACTTGGGCTTTTACATAAACTCATCCCATTCATTAGATTCATACAAATAAAATAAAAAATGTGCAGATGCAAATTAAGAAAATATGCACATCGAAATAAAACATCATCCACACACATTTCATACTCATCCAGTGTATCAAAATAATCATTGCAGAAGTAAATTCACATAGAGAATACTTATCTTCATTGTGCAATTGTCCCAAGCAACTAGCTATGTCGCTGCAACGTTCCACCCAACCATAGGCCAGTTGTGTTCATCAATCTCTCAACACAACTTCCACCCCCGAGCTGGGCATGATTCTTACAAGGAAAAGAGGACATTCAAGCTTCTGCACAGCCAAAGCAATATATACCCATAACCCACACCCCAACATACTCTTTTCTCACAAAGCAAGCACAATCATTGGGCATGGATGCATATTTTTAACAATGGGATTTACAAACAAGATGGCCATGGGTTTTCCCCAAATCGTTTCCAGCCAAAAATAGATTGTGGGATGGGAAAAACAATCACATGGAGGAAAACGATTTTTTCCCCCAACTATCTAAGCATTTAGCAGCCAAAACTGTCTCTATGGAACCCTAGTTTGATTTCCCTCCTTCCCCATTGGTATATAACACAAAAACGCCCTTCTCCCAGCTGAGAATGAAGGAAAACACAGAATTTTGATGGAGAAAAATGCCCAGCCAGCTCCCAACTCGTGAGAGAGACGAACTGGTTGATGGGTAATGGCTTGGGGAGCAATTCATGGCTCTATTTTTGCCCAAGAATCCAAACACGATTTTCCATGAAGGGTCGCTTTCCCATACCCGAATTTGGACAGCCATATCTCTCCAAACCCCAAGGCATTAACTACTTCACCCAACACTTGGGAGAAATGAATGATTGGGTACAAAAGTCAACATGGGAAGTTGAGGGTTTTATGGGTTCTCTCATTGACACTTGGATTGACTTGATTGGATCAAGGGTTTGAATATTTTCCCTCCCAATTCCTTGTAAAATCATGCCCCCATCTCTTGTTGCATTGCATAGCTAGTTGTGGGTATTTTATTAAAATGCATATTTACATGATATTTGCAATTCCAATGTATCTGGCTAGCACGTAAACCATATGCATCATTAAATCCTTGGTGGGGCCTTGGCCTTGAGCTCCTCACCATGATTTTATAACAATATTTACATCATTTATGATTGTAATGGCATAAGGTCAAAATGGGGACATTACAATATATATTTGCATTGGTGAAATTGCTATGAACCTACTTAATGTGATGAATGATCCTTATTACATGATTGAATTGAATGGTCAAAGTGCTACGTATATTTTGGGATATCATTGATTAATATTGGATTGGTTTACGCATACATTGAATAATCCTTGGTGAATTCTAGCCCAACTTGGTGATTCTATTGATCATTTTGCTTTCCCTAATTTGTACTTACTAACATTGGGTGATTAGTGGTCGTGTTATCTCCATTGTTCATATTGACTCCATTCAGGAACTGGTCTAATTACAAATTGCATAGAGAACATAGTCTTGTGGTTGTCCTATTGTTCTACAAGTTGTTGCAAGGATACTTCTTTTTGGAGGTTATTGGCTTCCGAAGAAGTTAGGATTGTGATCGAGGTGACATTGGATCACTTTCCTTATTTTTGCTTATCGGGAACTAGCCCTGCTAATTTTCCTGGTAACATTGGGTATGGCAAGAGCAATGTTATCTTTCAAATGATTAAGTTTAAGTTATTGGGCCGAGGTAGTACATACAACAGTTTATTTGAGAAATCAGTCTCCCTCTTCATCTTTGGATGGAATTACTCCTTATGAGGCTTGGTATGGATTCAAACCTATGATTAAACATCTCATAGTTTTTGGTTCAATTTGTTATGCCCTTGTTCCAAAAGAAAAGCGAACAAAGCTAGATTCTAGAAGTATAAAATGCATTCTAATTGGATATTTTGAACAAAAGAAGGGGTATAGACTTTTATAAGATGGAAATTTTATTGTCAGCAGAGATGTTATTTTTTTATTTCAAACAGAAAGTCTAAGTGTGGAAGAAATTGGAAAACAGTTTAGTCACTTAGAACAAAAAGTATCTAAGAAACATCAACGAATGCAACACTTAAACAAATCAAGGGATGATCAATGGTTTGATATGACTTGGACTTCAAATGAGCGGGTTGAAGATAAGGATACAACAAATTCTTCACAAGTTAACTTAGAGGATTCAAATCAAGTTAACATTGATGACAATTCTATGGAGGGTACTTCATCTCAATTTGCACACAAGGCACCAAAGTGTGCAACTAAGTTACTTTAGGATGTTAAGTATGGTGAGAAACATAAAATAGGTACAAGGAGTTCTCAAATGAATCAATGGAATTTGGGTTCACGGAATTTTGCTCTTTCTGCTAATGAACCATCCTCTTTCGCTGAGGCAGTTGAAGGGATTAATTATGAAGAAACCTTTGCTCCAACAACAAAGTGGAATACTATCAGGGTTGTGCTAGCTTTGGCTGCACAAAATGGGTGGAAAATTCATCAAATGGATGTAAAGAGTGCATTTTTGAATGGTGATTTGTAGGAGGATGTTTATATGACTCAACCTCCTGGTTTTGAAGTTCCTGGAGAAGAAATGATAGTTTGTAAATTGGTTAAGGAATTGTATGGGTTAAAGAAAGCTCCTAGAGCTTGGTATACTAAAATGGATGTCTATCTATAGAAAATTGGATTTATCCGCAGTGAGTCAAATGACACTTTGTATGTTCGAATCCAGGAAAACAAATTAATCATTTTAGTTATGGATGTTGATGATTTGATGATAAAAAACAATAATGATGATCATATTTTTCAGGTTAAGTAAGAACTTCAAATGGGTTTTGAAATGATAGACTTGGGTTTACTTCATTACTATCTTGGAATTGAAGTTGTTCAAAGGGAAAGAAGCATATTCATTTCTCAAACTAAGTATGTTTTTGAATTATTGAAGAAGTATGGAATGAAGGAATGTAAGCCAACTATTATCCCCATGGAGCAAAACTTAAAACTTTCTAAGTTAGAAGGGGGGAACTTGTTAGTAGTACCAGGTATCGACAATTGGAAGTTTGATCTACTTGACTAATACTCGACCAGACTTATCTTTTTAAGTCAGTATTCTTACAAGGTATATGAAAGAACCCAGGAAAAGTCACTGGAATGCAGCAAAAAGGGTACTAAGGTATCTTCAAGGAGCAAAAGATTTTGGACTTGAGTTTAAAAGGAACAAAAAATTTCTAGACTTGTTGGTTTTTTAGATGCAGATTTTGCTGGAGATATTGATGATAGAGCATCTACTTTGGGTTACTTAATGAATTTGGGATCGACTGTTGTGTCATGGAGTTGTAAAAAGCAGGATACAATTACAAATTCTACAACAGAAGTTGAATATATCTCAGCTTGGGAAGCAACTTGTGAAATAGTTTGGCTACGAAGAATTTTACAGGATCTTAAAGTTGTTCAAAAGGAAGCTACTTCATTATTTATCGACAGTCAGTCAGCCATCAAGTTAGGCAAAATTCCAGTTTTTCATTCGAAGAAAAAACATGTTGATACTAAGTATCATTACATTTGAACTCTTGTCATCAAGGAAATCATCAAGCCAAAGCACTATCCATCGGAAGATCAAACTATGGATATCTTTACTAAATATCTTGGAAGAGTTGAATTTAGTAAGTTTAGAAATGAACTTGGTATTTTTTCTAAAGAAGTTTTGGGTCAAAGGGAGGATTGTTAGAAATTATGATCCAAAACATAGTTTTTGCTTTTAATTTAGTGAACTTTGTTGTAAAATGACACGTACACCTCACGTGATTATGTGAGGTGTCCTTAGTCAGTTTTAGGGAACAAAATTTTATTTATTTCTTTTGGGTTATTTAAACCCATATTGCATAAGGTTGATGCGTTCTTAGCCCTCATGTTTGTTATGTACTTTTTCCTCCATATCAATAAAATATGTGTCTGGGGAAACTTTGTCATTGAAAGGGTCCCTAATTGTAAAATCAGGGCCAATTTATATATTGGGCACATCTATCTCTACCTTTGGACATATCTTGTTTTCAATTGATTGAAAGGGGCACCGTTTACAAAATTGGGGCCAATTTGTATATCAGGTTCCTTTATCTCTACCTTTGGATATACTTTTTGAATGTTTGAAAGGGCCTCAATTGCAAAACTAAGACTGATTTGTATATTTGGCACCAATTTGTAAAGAGGAAACATATGTTTGAAATGGGTGAAAAGGGGGGAATTTGAAACAAACAAAACACATCCAAAATTAGCAAAAAGGGAGTTATGTGAAAGGGAAAAACAAATTTGAAAAGAAAAGGGTAAAGAGGCCTAATCGAGATATCAAGCTTGATTTCAAAATTGGGAAGAGGGTAAAGGAAAATATTTCTTGATCAACATAGGTTTTGAGATGGACTTGGATGACCACCTAGGTCACTAAAGTCACTACAATCACATTGCCTTATGCATTTGGTGGCCTTCCTTCTCTATCTCTCATCATCTGTGGTGACTCTTCACTTGTGGGTTTGGTGACCTTCTTTCTATAACTCTTTGGAATTTTCAACACTCTGCTTCTATAGGTGTATAAACCTACAATTGCAATTATCTACTACTTTGCACCTAGGACTTATAATAATTTGTTGATCCACAAATATCCATATACACAACTTCATCCTTTTATGGTTTTACTTAAGCGATGGAAACATCTAAACTAGTGCCTATACCAATGAGGAAAATGGAGTCAAAGGATAATCAAAATAGGGATAATTTATTGATATGCATTGAGGGGAAAATGAGAGAAAATCAACATGTCAAATTCAATTCAAATTTGCCAAAATTTTACCATAAGGTATGTGGAATGAAAGCGTAAATTTATTCTACTTTCATCAATTATTCAAGATTATATTTCATTGGGACATTCACTAAGCAAGAATTTAAACAATTACATTCATAATTTTTTTCCTCAATGAAATACTAAGATTAAGGGGAGATAGAAATGTACACACATATTCTACTTAAAGGGCATCAACTTAGCTTTTCACCTTATCTTGAATACCATAGATTTTCATCCACAAGCATTAGAAATTCAAATAACAACTGTGTTAATTCATGAAAACCTAACATTAATAGGAAAAAAAACTTACACTTCGCATATGCTCCAAGAAAATATATCCATTAAGCTCCAAGAAGAGGAAAGCACCAATGATCCAACCCTACAAAGAATGGAGAAAACAATCCTTTCTATAAGAGGAGTTAGATCTATCTTACAATAAAATATAATTAGTTTTCTAACCATCTCCATGACAAGTCCACCAATAATAAAAATGGAGTTAGTTAGGCCTTTGCCAAGTCAAACTTCTTCATTTCCTCAAGGAGAATTCACTCCACTAGAAGAACTAATAAAATTTTACAAGGGAGTCTCCAAGAGAGAGGGTGCACTAGTAAAATAGGTCCCTTTTACCAAGTCAAATCTTCAAGAAATAATATAATATAATCTCCTTGTGCACCCTTCAAGATGATTTGAAATGGTACAAATAAAACGGATTTTTCTCCAATTAACCACCTTAATGAATCAAGTTGACAACTAATAAAGTATTGAGGTAGTTATAACCTGCACATATATTTCCTCCAAGAGAGATAGCCCTAACCAACTTTCAACTACTTCACTTTATGTGCAAGGTGTTAATAAGACCCATCCAAAGATACAAGTGAACCTCCTAGAAGAGTACACCACCTAATGCTCTAGAGGAATGTGTATGATCCAAATGGGTATTGATGGCCACCCACCTATTCCACTGGCTCAAGACAACTTTTCCAATTTGGAAGTTTTTTCAGGTTGGAGGAGTACTCCAGATGGATATCGGTGGCCACCCACCTATTCCACAAGCTTAAGACACTCTTTCTAGATTGGTAGTTTTTACAAAGTTTCGTGTCCAAAACTTTTGGGACTGTTTTGAGGCCCTAAACAACGCTTTTTGGCGACGTCGTAGTCTAGTTATAAACCTAAGGCAAGATTGAACAGGGGAAATGTGTACATATCGACTAGAACTTTTCAACGGGCTACCAAATGCCCTAAATGGAGATCGGATGCAAGTTATGCCCCTAAGAAGTTGACACCTCAACTGACCACCTTGGGACCCACAAACCTTTTTACGAATCATCTCATAGGGTTAGGTTTTTGGATGTTAGGGTTTTCTCCCTCATGCTAATGATAAAAATCCCCTTCGACCTCCTTTTGTAATCGACTTGGGATGAATGAGTGTAGTTGTGACATCTCTTCTCAGAGATGAAGCTACCACCTTTCTAGCTGCTTTATTTTATAGTCTATTCTATTTTATTTAGTAATTGAATTTGAGTTTACTGTATCACTATTTTCCTTGCAATACATATGTGTATTTTTTTCTATATATGCACTTTCATTTCGTTCTCACATCAATCTAGATTAATTGTATCAGAGAAATTTGCTCATTGTTATCTCTAGTGTATGTCCCCAACAAGACCTGGATATCGAGAGTTGGGTCTTGAACTAGTTGAGCTTATGGAAAACCACCCTCGTCATCCCAAACCGCCTCCCATAGTCGAAGAAAAGAGATATGATGAAGTAGGAGATCCTATCAACTGTTGCTCGAGGAATCCCTCGCGCAACAGAGGAACGAGATGATTGGAAAATTTTCCCATATCCTTCAACAGATGCCAACAACAAATAGAGGGGATCATCAAGTAGTCACTTTGGAGGAGCCACACCCTTCAAGGTACAGGTTAACTTTGGTATTCCTTTATTTAAAGGCCATATCAATGCCAATGCCCTAGATAAATGGTTGAGTCTGCTAGAAGGGTATTTCTCTATCCGCAATTTCTTCAACAGGGAAAAGATCACCTTTACACTCCTTAAGGCTGCCCCCCATGTCAAAAATTGGTGGGAAACTTATTGTGAGAAAAACCTAATAGAGGAGTCTGAAATGTTTGAGGTCGATCCCACTTGGGCTTCTTTTATAGATGTCATTAAGGAACAATATTATCCTATGGGAAACTATGACGACTAGTACATAGGATAGACCACACTGCATTAAGAGAGGGACCAATCAATGCCATAGTACACCAACAACTTTCATACCTTTCACACAAAGATGGGTATCAGAGACTCCAATCGACACCTAGTTCTGGAATATCGTAGTAGACTACATAGGTAAATCTGAATAGAGATGGAATTCCTAGACATCTTTTCACTGGGAGTTGCTTATCGGTATGTTGTCAAAATCGAGCATAGATTTCAGCAAAAGAACAAGCGATAATTTGGACCTGCGAATCCGCTGTAGAAGCAATGCAAGGAAAACCATGGCTCGTAGAACAAAGGACGGGGTAAGGAAAAACAACCTAGGACAACTAGTCCCAACCACAATCAAAGAAGGGTAATAGAAAAACAAAGAAAGACATAGGGAAGTGGTGCGAGTTCCACAAAATCCCCTAGCACAACACTGATGAATGTCACTCAAAGTAGTCATTGATTCCTAAGGTCAAAGCTTCATAATCATATCCTAGTTCTAATTCTAATTCAGAACCCAACATCACAGTTGTAGACATGGGGAAGCGAATAATTGATGCAGAACCTAGTGTTACCGTCGCTACCACACATATTCATCTAGAGGAAATAAAAGGGTTAGAGGCAGAAGAGCGCCTCTTCCACTCATAGATGTGGGCGAAGGGAATCCCCCTACATTTTGTTTTCGATAACGATGACCAAAAGAACCTAATATCAGCATAATTCATCAATATATTGGAGCTACCGACAACACCACACCCACATCCATACACCATCAGTTGACTAAGCTAAGTACAAGGTATCCGTGTCAGTCATTAGTGTCGTCTATAATACGACTTCAAGCCTTTCAAAGCCGAGGTACTGTGTGATGTGGCCCCACTTGAAGTCTGTGATGTTCTTTTAGGGAAACCATATATGTGGAAGTGTCATGTTGTGTATGAGTCATGGCCTCGTAGTGTCATTGTCACTTTGGGAGGACAACTCCATCGGATACCAGAGACAGTTGCACCTACCACAGTCTCTTTGACCTCAACCAAGCAGTAAAGAAAGATAATATCCCACACTGGGAAATTTTCTCTCTTCACAATTGCATCTAAAGGTGAATATTAGTCCACAGATACCTCCACAACCTCTGTTTAGGGTTCCTCTATTCAGCAGAAACAAGAAGAACGCAAAGGAATTATTGCCTCGCCTGTCTGGGCACCTCTATGGTGCAAGGACACACATTCAAGGTTCTCCTACATAAAGAAACTTTCCACACCTATTTAGACCAAGGATATTAAGGCAATCAGAATTGTTGAATGGGTCCAGCGCACCCATCAACAACAATTGTAGCCCTCTCAAGCTATCAAAGAAAGGAAACCTTTCCACCTTAGCAAATGCCTCACTAGAAGCTCAACTTAACACATAGTTCGTCATATGATAAGGGACTTGACGCAATGGAGACCATTGATTCATAAGGGGGGAGGACTGGTCTAGATGGGTATTGGTGGCAACCTACCTATTCCATTGGCTCAAGAAAATTTTTCCAATTTGGTAGTTTTTAGGGTTGGAGGACTACTCCAGACGGATATCAGTGGCCACCCACCTATTTCATGAGCTTAAGACAATTTTTCTAGTTTGATAGTTTTTATGGATTTTTGTGTCCAAAACTTTCGAGGTTGTTTTGAGGCCCTAAACTATGTTTTTTGGTGATGTTGTAGTCTATTCATAACCAGAGGCAGGACTGTACGAGCGTAAGGTGTACTTATCATCTAAATCTTTCCAATGAGCTATCGAACGCCCTAAACAAAGATCGTATGCAAAATTTATGCCCTAGAGAAGTTGACACCTCAACTAACTACCTCGAGACCTGCAAACCTTTTTACGGATCATCTCCTAGGGTAAGGTTTTTGGATGTTAGATTTTTTTCCCTCATGCTTATGATAAAAAATCCCTTCGGCCTCCTTTTGTAATCAACTTGGGATGAATGAGCGTAGCTTCCACATCTCTTCTCATAGATAAAGCTACCACCATTCTAGCTGCTCTATTTTACAATTTGTTCTATTTTATTCAGTAATAGAATTTGAGTTTACAGTATCACTATGGTCCTTGCAATATATCTATGTATTTTGTTCTATATATGCACTTTCATTTCGTTCTCGCATAAATTTGGATCAGTGTAAATGGGTGAATGAGTGTCATGCAAGAAGGGCCATGGTAAAAAACCTTAGCATAAATGTATGACTAACCCCTTGAACCACTTGCAAGCTCAACAACCTTCTCAATACATGTGCCAAGGGTGTGAACAAGGCAAATCTTAGGGAAAAAAAGAATTGGTGAAGATATGCACAATCAAATATTATTATTTTAGTGTATTGCATCAAAATGTGTGCCATATGCCAACTTTAGGAAAACTAATGTAGTGCTTAGCCTAAGGTTTGGGTTTAATTAATCATTAAATGAAAATAGCCCAAACCAGTTTCACACTTGAAATGATGAAAAGTGGGAATATGAAAAAATGAAAGGTTAATATGAGATGAAACTTAGGGACATGTAATCAAAATGTGTCATGCACCATGTATGAGAGGGAAAGTAATGAAATATAAGTGTAATTTGCAAATCACCTAGGTATATTGACATAAATTTGAAGAAATGTAATGATACCAAGAAAATACTAGGCAAACACATCACCATGCTAGAAGACACTTAATAACTAAGAAAAAGACATGAACTATCCACACAAAAACCAAGTGAAAGTAGTGACTAAAGCACACAGAGATTTTCCCAACATCGATCCAATATGAAGAATGTCTCTATCAAATAGTAACGAACATGATGCACAATGAAGCAACCTCCACCAAATGACCAAACATGATCATAAAGAAGGAGAAGTGAGTCACCTCCTCCACCAAAGATCCTATCAAATTCTAAGAAGGGTAATGCCCCATGAAGAAGTATCCCCCTAATTCAATCTAATGCTCCACAATTACCAACTACAAATCCCCATAAATGTGATAAAATCACAAGTTTACTCATATAATATGAGGGGTAACAATTGGCCCCAACTTGGGGACATGTACACTTTGAAGAAGAGTGAATGAGAACCTCGCAATCTCCAAGAAGCATGCAAATAAGAGAAAATGTGTGCTATGATTGCTCAATTCACATGCCAAAATCCACTTACTTATTACATACTTAAAGCTCAAAATTGGCTTTCAAATACAAGCCACAAGCCAACAATGTCCAAAGCAACATGCATCAAACCATACTCATATGTTGATCTTTTTCATCCTACCCTCCTCTACTATAGGATGAGACAAGATCCTAAGTGAATTCAAATAGTTAATGGTACCACCCAAGCATATCCTTAAGGCCATGGAATCTACCCCTATGTTTGGTTATGATCCAAAATCTAGTTACATTAAAAACAAGGTCTATATATGCTAGAATCTCTATCACAACATGGATGCAAAATTATATTCCATTACATAGATGGTAGCCAATACACACTTCTAAAATAAGACATCATGTTCAACACACGCTAATTCAATACAAATTTGAAGAGGGATGCAATATGGTTCTGAAACATGTGGAAGCCCTTCATCAATAAAAATAAATACCCAAATGCCTCTCCAAAGGCAAATTTGCATGCAAAACATCAATCACACCTTCAAGCATAATAAGTGTGAGTTGCTTCAACATCAAAATGTCTTCAATAATGCATGAGGTTGAGATATAAGATAATATTTCAAATGTGGAAATTAATTTCTACTCTATTTTAAGATGGTTGGAAATAATCATAAAAACTTATGAACTAAACTACTTCTTGTCTTAGACTATTTTCAACAATAAAAACACACTTTTTAGACCATTTTTTACATGAAACATACAAAATTATGAATCTATTGGTGGGTGGAAATTTTCTAGATTTGCATAGTCATAAACGTACCCCAAAATAGGCCACTTACAATTTTCAACATTAAAATTACAATAATTTGCTACTGAAAGTACTTAGAAATACCAGAAAAACTTGAAGAAAAAGGTGTCTATAAATTTGTGGATTTGATATCTTGTTGTATTATACAATTTCTAGCCCCTAAAATACATTTTCCAGCTGAAAATCATGCATAAAATCATCAATGAACGAAGATGTTTGTGATTGATATTTTTTTTTTTGTTGCGTTTATTCCATGGTTGTTTCATGCAATTTTCAACCCTATAAGCATGCTTGTTAGTTGTATTTTTACACTTATATTCATAAAAAATTAAAGTATTTTGTGGTTGAAAATTTCATGAATAAACACCATCACAAATCCGCCTTAGAAGCTGAGAAAAATCTACATTTAGAAATGAAGAATATGGTTGGAAATTATCATAATAGTATTGCACTAAATTTGCATCATATGACAAACCGTTATTTACATAGGAGGATGCCATGGGTGTATGAATGCTTGAACACTAGTATTGTCTACCTCATATGCTTGATGTTTAATGGATTTATGAGGTGACTTTGGATCTTCCATGGGGATGAGGTGGAAAAATCATCTTCATAAGGAACCACAACAAGATCTTCAATGAACTTCTCATACTTACCTTCTTCATAATGATGATCCCACTACTTGAGAAACACTTTGAAAAAATATCTAAGAAATGATATTTCCTTTCTACCAACATTTTCATACCAATCAAACACCTCATCCTTAGTAAAATCCTAGGAAAACATGAATATTTTCATTTTGAC
Source organism: Larix kaempferi (assembly GCA_027924585.1). Classification (NCBI taxonomy): domain Eukaryota; kingdom Viridiplantae; phylum Streptophyta; class Pinopsida; order Pinales; family Pinaceae; genus Larix; species Larix kaempferi. Next base: position 1,212,734 of record BSBM01000271.1, on the reverse strand, counting down.
ATCCTCATGGACACCATTAAGTTTTGAAAGATCCTCAATGAAGGATGCAACATGCAACATAGGAGAATCATTATGTCCATGGAATTCTAGCATATACTATTTCCAATTATAATTATCATCATTGAAATAATTTGGATACCCTTGGATACTTGATAAGTCTAAAGGATTGAACAAATCCTTCAACCATTCCATTTCATAAAAATACCATTTTTTCTTCATTTCTAAATCTTCAACATGAGAAACCAAGTATGAAAAATGCATGCATACCTCATACCAATATCAAAGTGTGGAATTTCCAAGGTAAGACTAAAATATGCCTTTAATACTTATTGGATGTGCTCACCTCTACACTAGAAAAGGTCTACACAATCTGCAATAGGACAAGGACTTTTGTCACTTCATGGAGTCATCATGTGAGAATTAACATTTTAAAAAACAACCCTCTCACAAAATACCATGAATCATAGCCTTCAATTTTTTTATGAAATGGGCTTTATCCCTGACAATGCTACCAAAATGTTGCCTCCCGAACTAGCATGTGAAATTAAACCCCAAAAGAACAATGCTAACCCAAGGGTAAGTAGGAGGGGCTACCCACTATCACCTTCGTAACACCCTCTTCACTTTAGGTTGGATCACCTCCAACTCTAAAAGGTTATCCCCATATAAGATTTCCTAATCCATGTCATGGAAGCTCAAGGTGATATAAGGAGAGTAAGCCTTAACAAAATTTGGTTGTAACATAGAAATGTAAATATCTAGAGACTAGTGCTCATACCAACAAGGGAAATTAGAGTCAAAGGCTAATCCAAGAGGGCTGATTTATTGATATGCATTGAGGGGAAAATGAGAGCAAATCAATGTGTTAACTTCACCTCAAATTTGGTTGGAAATTACAATAAGATATGTGGAAAAAATAGTAAATTGATTCTACTTTCAACTATTATTCAATATTACATTTCATTAGGACATTCCTTAAGTAGGAATTTAAACAATTACATGCATAATTTATTTCCTTGATGAAATAAGAATATTAAGGCGAGAAAGACAATTACACACACAATCCACTTGAATGATAGTAACTCAACTTTTCACTTTATTTTGAATACCATACCTTTTCACCCACAAGCATTTAAAATCCACATATTAGCTATTTTAATTCATGAAAGCCTCACATTAATAGGATAAAAACATTACACTTCACATATGCTCCAAGAAAATATATCCACTAAGCTCAAAGAAGAGGAAAACTCCAATGACCCAAGCTTGCAAAGAATGGAGAGAAAACTCTTCTATATAGGAGGAATTAGATCTCTCTTACAATAATATTAAATTAATTTTGTAACCACGTAACCACCTCCTTAATAAGTCCAACAATAATAAAAAAAATGGAGTTAGTTAGGCCTTTCCCAAGTCGAAGGTTTTCATTTCCTCAAGGAGAATTTTCTCCACTAGAAGAATTAATGAAATAATAATTTCCAAGAGAGAGGGTGCACTAGTAAAATAGGCTCCTTTTACCATGTCAAAAATTCAAGAAATAATATAATATATTCTCCTTGTGTGCCCTTCAAGATGCTTTGAAATGGTACAAATAAAATGACGTTTTCTCCAAATAACCACAAGTTGAGTCAACAAATAATAGAGTGTTGATGTAGTTAGAACCTCCACATGTGCACCCTCCAAGAGACATAGATCTAACCAAATTTAAACTACTTCACTTAATGTGCAAGGTGTGAACAAGACCCATTCAAAAACGAAAGTGAACATCCTAGAGGAGCACACCACCTAATGTTCTAGATGAACGTGTAAATGGGTGATTAACTATAATGCATGAAGGGACATGGTCAAAAACCCTAGGGAACGTGCATAACTAACCCCTCAAACCACATGCAACCTCAAGAACCTTCTCAATACATGTGGCAAGGGTGGGACAAGTCAAAACAATAAATTGGCATGCCATGTGAATAAGGCTAATAGTAGGCCAAAAATGAATTGTTGGAGAGAGGCACAGTCAAATATTATTATTTTAGTGTATTTCCTAAAATGTGTGCCAACATGTGGGGCACTACCCTCAAACATGTGCCATATGAATTAGAGTTGCATTCCCTAGTAATTGATTGAATTAAAACTTAGAGAATGAGACTTAAAATCCTATGACAACTTTAGGAAAACTAATGTAACATCAACCTATGGTTTGGGTTTGATTAATCATTGAAAGAAAATATTCCAAGCCGATTTCACATTGGAAATGATGGAAAGTGGACATATGGAAAAATGAAGGGTTAATATAAGATAAAACTTAGGGAAATGTAATCAAAAGGTGTCATGTGCCTTGCAGGAGAGGGAAATTGATGAAGTACAAGTGTAATATGGATTTTACCTAGGTAGAAAGTGAAAATAAGATGAAATATGCAAATTACGTAGGTAAATTGATGGAAATGTGATCAAATGTACTAGGAAAACACACCACCATGCTAGAGGACACTTAACAACTAAGAACAATACATGAACTATATGTACAACAACCAAGTGAAAGTAGTAATTAGAGAACAAGGAGATTTCCCCAACACTGATCCAACATGAAGAATGTCTCCATCAACCTACAAAGAACATGATGCACAATTGAAGCAACCTGCACCAAATGACCAAACATGATCACCAACAAGGAGAAGTGAGTCTCCTCCACCAAAGATCCCATCAAATACCAAGAAGGGTAATGCCCAATGAAGAAGCATCCCACCAAGTCAATCTAATGCTCCAAAGGTATTAGCTGCAAATCCCCATCAATGTGATAAAAATCACAATTTTAATCCCAATACAATATGAGGGGTAACACATTATTTACTTGTTTTACAAATATTTCATTTTAATTAGGAATGCAATTTTCACATAATTAGATATTTAATTTAAATATTAATGTCCAATAGTTACCATAATTGGCTATTGAGACTATCAAATAGTATAAAAATGAACATTGGGAATGCTCAAGCATCTCTAGGAGATTTATAAAAGAAATGAAAGTGAAAATGAGTGTGAAAATAGAGAGACTTGAATCTTAGAAAGTCCAAGAACACAAAACGTGTGAGGGTTGAAAGTGTATCGAGCGAGTAACCTTAAACCATAATTGCTATCAACATTCAACTTTCCTCACATTCAAGGTCGAGAAATGGGTGATGAGATTTAATACATTCACTGGTTGTGAGACCTAGTTGGGACTACTTGATTGACATAGTATTAGGCCGCTACTCATGATGCCTCTTATGACTACAACCATCTAGAGGTTAAAGTAACAATTGAAGAACCTAGAATTAACAATGTTGAAAGATCTATCATTATAATTTTTTTGCAAGAGGTGAAGCATCCCATGGAGTAGGGTGATATGCCTTTGGTCCTTGTATATGCAAAAATCCTCAAAATCCATGGAAGTCTTTAAACAATAGTGAAAACAATAATGAATTTTATAATAGATAGGGCATGTGAAGTTGAAATAAACTTTTAATTCATATAAGACATACACAACTAACATGTGCAATGATGATTCATCTCTATATATAACTAATGGTAAGAACTAAAGTTTTGCTAGAGATTCTTATGCAACAAGATAGCTACATTCTAATATATCCTATATCCAAAAGAAGGTCGTGCTTAAAGTCAATACATGTGTGGAAGTATCTTTTTTTTTGTTTGCTCGAATCTCCCTGACTTGCAGGACTGGCTTGTGGTCTGAGAAACCACAACCTAGGGGCATCTAAGCCATCAAAATCACCCGGGCATCACACCCGGCCTAGACTAGACCAGCATCAACTTGACTAGGTTTTTGGGTGTCGCCTTCCAACTAAGTCACCCCTAAGGGGAATTGAACTCGGGTCACCTCGCTGACAAGATCCACACCTTAACCAAGTGAGCTAGCGGGAATTGACTACATGTGTGGAAGTATCAAAGAAGTAAACTACAAAAATTATTTTGTGAAAGTGAAATATTTATTGAAAAAAATTGTCAATCATTTCATGAGTAGTTTTCAAGGAACATATCTCCAATAAGATCATGAATGAATAGCTTAAGATACTTCATGATTATCATAGTTGTTCTACAAATTCTAGAGGTTTTTTTTATTATATATTTTCGTTATTTGTATGTAAAGTATTAGCCTCCGTTTTCTTTCTCTATTCCACCTATCTCATATAGCTTTTGGGGTTATGTTTCAAATTTTATGAACTACTTTTAATGAATTACCCATAAAAAATTAAATTGCTATTAACTAATTTGCATTCATTTCTCACCTTTAAAAATGTTTAATATTTTACAAATATAGAATAGAACGAAATCATATTATCTATCTTAATATTTTACAAATATAGAATAGAACGAAATCATATTATCTATCTACATATAGGAACTTGAATTTCACTAAACAAATCGAGGCCCAAAACTAATGGTAGTTGAAAACACACTCCATGGTGGCTGACTTGGGATGCAAGGCAATAGATTTGGGAGCGAGCTTACCTCAATATAAATAGTTGATTAATAAATTGCGTTAGTTTCTTGCACTAAATTTTGATGTAGTTGAATTTTCGATTTTCTCCGCTTAAAACAAAAATACAATGTTGTTTGGAGTAGTTAGCAAACTCAACCAATTCTAATATGCCTTTTTTCTCCGATTCTTTGGACTTTGGGATGGTGACACATCTTTATTTCGATTCTGCTATGCAATGAAAGTGCAACAACTTGTGTATATCATCTTCCCTCCCACCAAATGAAGCCATGTTTTTATCAAATAGAAGTATATAACATCATAAAGTATAACAACTTGTGTATATCATCTTCCCTCCCACCAAATGAAGCCATGTTTTTATCAAATAGAAGTATATAACATCATAAAGTATAATACATTTGTCTTGCAAAGAGCCCCTCTTGTACTTTTAACATCCTATATATAGCCTCTAAACCCTCATCCATGATAACCCAATTCTCCCCATGTTCTCCTTTACCTAGAACGGTCACATGCTTTTCTCCTCTTTATTCACATTATATAAGAAATAGGGGCTTTGTTTATGTACTATAAGTTTTCGCCGCATATCCCTCTTGCGATTTCATTCCATTCGAGAAAAGCCAACCTGGGTTTTCTAAATTTTTAAGTCGCTAATATCCGCTGCACCTCCAACCTCTTTCTACTCTTCCACGGTTCAAAAAAGTATTTGATTAAACATCGCCTGCGTTCTCTGTGCTCTGTCGCAGGACGACTCCCTCTATTGGGTTTCATAGAAGATTGATTGTTCTTAACCGGGTGCTTTCGTTACAGGGTTTAGTTGAGATTTACAAGCAATGGATGGCGACAGTCTCTACGACTTTGAGACCGTTTACAAATCCACCGTAAAGCATTTTGAAACATTGAGGTCAATTCATGCATCCAGTAAGACGGCAATCCAAGTGGGCATTCCTGAAAATATGATAAATGCTGCAAGGAGCGAACTTTTATCTGTTACGCCCACAGAAAATAATATTGAAGAATCAATAACTGATAACCAGATCCACCGAGCTACGGAGAATGGAATGGTGTTTGAAACCCAAGGAAGAGCTGATAATCAGATACAGGCAGAAACATCTTGCACAGACAAGGAATACACGGGTATATTGAATCAGACCGTAACTAGACCATCTTCTCAATCGACGGAGAATCTCAAGAAGCAAGCGAGGGAGTGGGCCTGCGAGCAGATCATTGGAGTATTTGAAGACCACTCGCAAGAGGTGGGGAAAATTGGGATTCATAATCACGATATGAGTAAGATTTTACGGAATGTAACCAAAGTCCTACAAGAAAAAGTGGAAGAAGTCCAAGTTAAGCACAAAAAAGTAGCTAAATTAGAGGAAGCCTTATCTGCAGAGAAAAGTCTGGTGGATGCTATCCGACAGGAGCAGCGTTTTCTCCAAGAATTATTATGCAAAGTTTCGGACACAGCTGAAAATGGCATCTTGTATGTTTTCTTTACATCTTTTTGCTTACTTTTCCTTCAAGCTCTCATCAATAAACTAACCAACCATGAATATATCAACTGCTTGTACTTTTGTCTGCATTGGATAAATTTTTAAGCTTTGTTTTTATTCGTTGGAGTTCAAGCATAACCAACCATGAATATATAGACCTCTTGTACTTTTGAGTGCTTGGACGAATTTTTAAGCTTTGCTTTTATTTGTTGGATTTCAGGCCTAAATCACTTCATGGTTGCACAACTAACTAAACATGTCTGGCCACATAACTCTGTTCTTTCTATATGTTGGGTTTGTAGAAGCATAGGGTTGGAAATTGTTTCTATCTACTAGAGTTTCGTAGAATTATTGGGTTGGAAATTGCAACATATGCATGGTAATGTTTGTTTCAAGGTACGTTTTATCTTAATTTTCACTGAATAACTTACTTGCTAATAGCAATGAGAGAAACTATGGCATACCATCAAAACTTGATGCAATGAAAATTTGCTCTTAACATTTGTTGGACCGTAGACAATTATTAAGCTCAATATTTACAACTTCACGGTGATAGACAAATATTACAAACACGTCCTCAGACTCGGACACAAATTCATACCAATTTTTGTATAGAGGGCTTGTTATGGATCTACCTCCATTTTGTTAAGATATGCCTTTATTGATTTTTTCTATACATCTTTCTAAGTTTATGGAGGAGAAGCTCTATGCACTCTTTTTTATTTTTACATTTGCTCTATTTTTCAGTTGCATTGATCGTTGTTGGTCTTTTGTGAACATTGTTGTAATTTCTTTATTTCTTCAGGCCAATTTTTGAAATGCTGAATATTCTTTGGCTTCGCAAAAGCTCATTAGAATATTTTCCTAAAACTGATTTAAATCTGATTCAAGTAAGGTATTTAACATGTCTAATCAGCCTGGTCAACATTCAATTCACAAATCTCCTTATTTCACATGTGGAGTTGTCCACTCATCTTTGATGTCAAAGATTGTTTTCTTCTTGCTTTTGCAATGTTTTGCATGCATCAACTATCTTCTGATTCAACAACCATGTTATTGTGCAAGTGCTCCTTCATAATTTGGAGCCATCATTATTCACTATTTACCTTTCTACTTGGTGTGAAAAGAATTTTTTATTTTTTAACTACATTTATATTTTAAGAAATATTTCCAAATACTATAACAAAAAGTAAAAAGCTATGAATTTATATATAATGGACATTATAACCTTTTATATGATCCCCTTTTCTTTTTATATATATATGATTAGAATTTAAAATAGTGTCAATCTTACTGCATATTCTGAATGCAGATTGCATCCCAAAATTAGGATTTAGCAAAAGAACACAGTTTACTGTTTAGCTGAAAATGGTGCTTCATACCAAAGATTTAGAGGGCCTTAAGCTATTGAACTCCCAAAATAATATTAGATCCACAAATAGGCATTATCTAAAATGAAGATGCTATTTGAAATTTCCTAGTGATATTTTTTATGCCTCGTAAAGCATGATGGAAACATCCACTTCTAATATGTACTAGGAACTCTTTTACTATCTGAACAATTAGTTCAGTTCATTCCACTTCAAATATGTACTTGGAACTCTTTTACTATCTGAACAATCAGTTCAGTTCATAAGTCTTTCAAAGATCAACAATATTATGAGTGTTATTGGAGTCAAATGATATGTTGAGTGATGAATCTTTAACTTTGCCAGGAATTTTTGGAGTGTCTTCATACTAAAAAATTGTTAACATTATTCAATTATTTAGGCGGCATTTTGTACTATTCATCTCAAATTGTTGTATCCATAATATATTCATTGTTAATGTCTTGCTCTTTAGCTTTTGCTTCAGAAAGATATAAATTTTTTGGCCTCCTAAGGCAAGATGAAAACACTTCTAATATGTACTTGGGACTCTTTTACTATCTGAACAATTAGTTCAGTTCATTCCACTTCTAATATGTTCTTGGAACTCTTGTACTATCTGAACGATTAATTCAGTTCATAAGTCTTTCAGAGATCAACACTATTATGAGTTATGAGTGTTATTGGAGTCAAATGATATGGTGAGTGATGAATCTTTAACTTTGTCAGGAATTTTTAGAGTGTCTTCATACTAAAAAATTGTTAACATTATTCAATTATTTAGGGGGCATTTTGTACTATTCATCTCAAATTGTTGTATCAATAATATATTCATAATTTCATTGTTAATGTCTTGCTCTTTAGCTTTTGCTTCAGAAAGATATAAATTTTTTGGCCTTATAAAAGTTGTCTTTGCTCATACTTATCATGGTACTAATAGCATTGTTTGGTAGGCTTAGATATTATTTAATGGAATCTGATCCCTCTACTGAGAGGGGAACATATCTTTTAGAAGATGGGTTACAGTAGGAGGAAATAGGTTTAAAACATGGATTTTAAGTTCTGCTATCTTTTCTTTTGGAAGGTCCCTTGGACACTAGATATGTTGAACAAATTTAATTCATATGTTTTAAGCCAACGATATATGATTTTGTGACGTACATTGTGGTAGTCAAGGGATTCCATATGATTTTATGACGTACATTGCGGTAGTCAAGGAATTCCATAGGCATTCGTAGGAAAAGAGGCAAGCTCATTATGTCGAATATACTTCAAGAAGACTATAGCTCATTCGTAGGAAAACTGTTATAATGAATGTTATAACCATGATAAGTTTTAAACAGGTTGTGCTTTATTAAACTTAACATTATTCCTTTTCTTCCAAATGAGGAAAATCACTGAATTATTTTGACTATCTTCCAGGTTGTGTGAAACTTGACAACCTAAGGAAATTTCTCTTAATAGTATAACTATCTAGGAAATAGAGGTAAGGAGGATTTGGTCACAAAATTTAGGACCTAGTCTTAGTTGAACTTGGTATATGAATGGTACTAAAAGATATGTTTAAGTCAATATACCACATAGAGGACATTTAGGCAAAGGAATGCCCCAGTGATTCAATCTATTCCCAAGATCCAATCCTCCAAGACTGAGAGACTAAGCAAAGAAAACCTTTTTCAATCTATTATTGAGAGCCAAACCTCCAAAAGTGAGAGAGTAGGCAAAGAAATCTTTTTTGAATGATTTCCAGACACTACAAAGCCAGAAGAGCTGAGTCTTTTGTTGAGACTTGAGCCTTCAAATCTATTTAATTGACCATCTAAATTAGGCTTGTTAGAAATCCATTTGTAGCCACCAACAACCTTATATTTTTGTCCCATTTTTAGTCTTCCACCAAGCTTTAGTGTTAAGATTCAATATGCTAAGATAGATAACATCAGTATTCCATTCAATTTCACAACAATAGCATATACAGGATCACTGAAAGAACAACAAGCACAACATAAAAACAAGAGACACAGATTTATCCCGGGAAACCCTCATGGGGTAGAAAACCCAACAAAACTTCCTCAATATAGATTATCAACAAGTACAAGGATGAAATCCCCAAACAAGAGCTCCTTCTCCTCCTTTGCAGATCTCTCTCTCTCCTATGCGAGTTCACAAGTGAGTGAGTGTGTTAAATGAGGAACACACCTCTATTTATACTTTACTACACTTGACTTTTTCCCTAACTAGGTCGGCCCCAACAACTTAACCACTCAACATAATGGTGACTAGGCCGACTCCTCTAGGGGACTTAAACACCCCATTACAATTGACTCTAGGGGAACTAATGCCCCGACTTACATGGGAGGTTTTACCTCAATGACTTTACATAATAATAACATCCCGACGGAGGAATAAAACATCTCCGGATGAATAATAATAAAGTACAAATAGAATATTCTTTGAAGTTACAATATTTCAACACTCCCTCTTAACGAGAAGGATATTCTAACAACATTTGCAGGAGCAAGGAGTCATCAACTACATCACAGTGATACATCTATAAATCATTGGAAGTTTTCTTCAATCATCATTAGTAACTCAAACAGCTACTAGAACATCTTCAATATCTTTAATACTGGCACATCAACATCTTCAGTATTGAGTCTTCATCTTCTGCAGCACTCGATCACTCGATCAGCTACAACAACAACATCATCTGGATCTCCTGATCAACAACATCATTTGGATCTCTCGATCAACAACATCATCATCTGGATCTCCTGATCAACAACATCATCATCTGGATCTCTCGATCAACAACATCATCATCTGGATCTCCCGATCAACAACATCATTTGGATCTCTTGATCAACAGCATCATCATCTAGATCTCTCGATCAACAACATCATCTAGATCTCTTGATAAACAGCATCATCATCAACAATCATCCTCTTGTAGGAACATCATCTGTTGGGATAACAACATCGTCAACTGGAACATCATTTGCTGGAACATCCTCATCAGCAACATCATTAGCTGGAACATCTTCTGCTGTCAGCAACCTTGTCAGCTGGAACACCATCTGCTGGAACATCCTCATCAGCAACACCATCAACTGGAACACCTGCAACAAACATCAATAACTAAATACTGATACTATCAGTCAGCCAGTATTGATCTTCCATCTCCCTTGGACAGGCATCATCTCATGAGAGCTGGAACTATCAGTCAACTAGTACTGATCTTCCATCTCCCTTGGACAGGCATCCATCCCTACGGATAGGCATCAGTTCGTGAGAACTGGAACTATCAGTCAGCCAGTACTGATCTTCCATCTCCCTTGGACAGGCATCCATCCCTACGGATAGGCATCAGTTCGTGAGAACTAGAACCATTAGTCAGCCAGTACTGATCTTCCATCTCCCTTGGATAGGCAGCCATCCCTACGGACAGGCATCAGTTCGTGAGAACTGGAACCACCAGTCAGCCATTATTGATCTTCCATCTCCCTTGGACAGGCATCCATCCCTACGGACATGCATCAGTTTGTGAGAACTGGAACCATCAGTCAGCCAATACTGATCTTCCGTCCCTCCTGGACAGGCATCTATCCTTTCAGATAGGATCCATCAATCTCTATTTCTAGAGAGGTCCCTCTGGACCATGCTAAGCTTGTCTCGAAAGTACTCAAACTTCACATGAGCCAGAGGCTTAGTCAGCACATCAGCAACTTGTTCCTCTGTAGGAACATACTCAAGCTTCACAACTCCCTTCTGCACCATATCCTGGATATAGTGGAACTTAATCTCGATGTGCTTCGCTCTATCATGAAACATAGGATTCTCTGTCATCTTGATGCGACTCTGGTTGTCACAGAGTATCTCTGTAGCATCAATCTCTGCACCGAACAATGCTGTCAACATCTTGTGAAGCCACAGTGCTTCACCATAAGCTGAACAAGCTGCTACATATTCAGCTTCCGTTGTACTGAGTGCAACACATGATTGCTTTCTACTGAGCCATGAGATCATGCCTGATCCCAAACTAAAGCAACATCCTGAAGTGCTCTTTCTGTCTTCAGCACTTCCAGCCCGATCTGCATTTGTATAACCATACAATCTGTAGTCATGATCTCCAACATAGTATAGACCAAAGTCTATCATTACCTTTCAGGTACCTCATCACATGCTTTGCAGCTACTAGGTGAACACGTCTAGACTCAACTAGATACCGACTTAGGGTGTTCACAGCAAAGCATATATTTGGCCTGGTATTTGTCAAATACATCAACGAACCAACCATCTGTCTGTAAACTGTAGAAACCACTTTCCATCATCCCAGATCTCTACTTCACATTTTCCTTGGCTAAGGAAAAATCTCATCTGATCTCAGCCACATATCTAATCACAAGAATCATGCCAAGATTCTTTAACTCTGAGATCTACTCCCTCTGAAGTGGAGTATTTACCTCTGTGACTGAACATCATGCACACTCTGCATTGAGTTATTTTCTGCATATCTATCTGTGCCATCTCCCGTTAGATGGGTCTACTGATATGAGCCTTAAGATCACTCGAACTTTATGGTGAGTTTCTTCTTGCATCCATTTGTATATAGAAACCATCTTCAACCTTGTAGCAAAGGTTGAAATCCGCATTACCCATGGTGATCATCAAGCTCATCAAATGACTATCGATCCTGGGTACCTGTTGAACCCGTACAGAGCCTTCTTCAATCATGTGAATCTCTATTGAATCCTGGGAGTTTGCTTGATTCACACTTCTTCTTCAATTACACTATTCAAGAGAACGGTCTTGTCATCCATGGGTGTAATCTATCTATGGAAGTGTGTCTAGCCACTTGGAGCAAACATCTCGTCATGATCCTCTCCCTCTTTCTAAGAGAATCCTCTAGCCACGAGCCTTCTATAGTACGTTTAATTTGTAAGTCTTCTTGTTGAACATCCATCACTTGTCCTTTGGAACAAGTGTTCATCATCCTTGTTTTGTAGATTATAGCACATGATCTTTCCTACAAATCAAATTTAATTACATGATTAGTAACACTTCATAATCATCAAATCATGTTGACATGATAACCTATTATGCATACTGATATGATTCACATAGTTATGCAACTATCTTGACCAATACTTTGGCACAACACTTTTCCATATCTTGTATGCATACAGTGGCTATCTAGATGCCTTCCATCTCTACCAGAACATATTATCAGAGCGTGCACAACTCCCAGCATGTTAGCAAAGAGGTTTCATTCTAGACAAGCAACAATGGAATGTTTGTCCAACTTACCCATCATATGCATATTAGTATTATACTGTTCAATGCTATATGAATTCTTACACTATGCATGATATATTCTAGGAATACAAA